>JAVIAB010000049.1:15253123-15773123 GCA_032433765.1 Megaustenia siamemsis | reverse complement strand
AAAAATTAAGAAAAAAGAGGAGAAGACGATGAGGAAGAAGAAGAAGAAAATTAAGAAGAAGAAGAAGGAGAAGACGAAGAGGAAGAAGAAGAAGAAAATTAAGAAGAAGAAGGAGAAGAAGGAGAAGAAGAGGGAGAAAAAAAATTAAGAAGAAGAAGGAGAAGTAGAAGGAGAAGTAGAAGAAGAAGAAGAAGGAGAAGAAGAAGGAGAAGAAGGAGAAGAAGAAGACGAAGAGGAAGAAGTAGAAGAATAAAAAGATGAAGAAGAACAAGAAGGAGAAGAAGAGAAGAAAAGTAAGAAGAAAAAGATAACAACGCCTTTTGCTCTAAGCAACTAATGATGTTCAAAATTGTGTGCAAAACCCTGACAGAACCTGACAAAATGTCCGCCTTCTAACTTCAAATCATCATGTGTCTTCACGTGAAATAATAGCTATGTTTTTATTGATGGAACTTTTATCCTTGATGTGACTAGATTATGATCATAGACCGCTCACTCAAAGAATGACTCCAATGCCAGTTTGTCAAAGTAATCGTGGACTGGAGTAGTTATCTGGTTATTCTTGGGTTCAAGTGACTACAGACGTGTTGTAGGGTGCAGGTACGGGACTTTTCTGACCAATGCTAATAGTACATGTTTCTGGACTTTTTGTAGCTCTCTAGGCATCGTTAGTTGTGTAGCTTTCTAGGCTTTGATAGTTGTGTAGCTTTCTGTGCATCGTTAGTTGTGTAGCTTTCTAGGCATCGTTAGTTGTGTAGCTTTCTATGCATCGCTAGTTGTGTAGCTTTCTAGGCATCACTAGTTGTGTAGCTTTCAAAACATCGCTAGTTGTGTAGCTTTCTATGCATTGTTAGTTGTGTAGCTTTCTAGGCATTGATAGTTGTGTAGCTTTATAGGGATTGAAAGTTGTGTAGCTTTCTAGGCATTGCTAGCTGTAAAGCTTTCTAGGCATCGCTAGTTGTGTAGCTCTCTAGGCAACGCTAGATGGGTAGCTTTCTAGGCATCGCTAGTTGTGTAGCTTTCTATGCATTGTTAGTTGTCTAGCTTTCTAGGCATTGTTAGTTGTGTAGCTTTCTAGGCATTGATAGTTGTGTAGCTTTCTAGGCATTGTTAGTTGTGTAGCTTTCTAGTCATTGATAGTTGTGTAGCTTTCTAGGCATCGCTAATTGTATAGCTTTCTAGGCATCGCTAGTTGTGTAGCTTTCTAGGCATCGCTAGTTGTGTAGCTTTCTAGGCATCGCTAGTTGTGTAGCTTTCTAGGCATCGCTAGTTGTGTAGCTTTCTAGGCATCGCTAATTGTGTAGCTTTCTAGACATCGCTAGTTGTGTAGCTTTCTAGGCATCGCTAGTTGTGTAGCTTTCTAGGCATCGCTAGTTGTGTATCTTAATTCTGAGATCTGAGACGTGTTCTTTCATGTTGTCTGAGACGTATTGTCTTGTTGTCGGAGACGTGTTGTCTGAGACGTGTTTCCCCTGTTATCTGATACGTATTGTCCTGTTGTCTGAGACGTGTTGCCCCCTGTTGTCCATGTTGTCTGAGACGTGTTGCCCCTGTTGTCTGAGACATGTAGCCCCTGTTGTCTGAGACGTGTTGCCCCTGTTGTCTAAGACGTGTTGCCCCTGTTGTCTAATACGTGTTGCCCCCTTGATGAACAACTCAC
Source organism: Megaustenia siamemsis (assembly GCA_032433765.1). NCBI lineage: Eukaryota > Metazoa > Mollusca > Gastropoda > Stylommatophora > Ariophantidae > Megaustenia > Megaustenia siamemsis. Next base: position 15,771,463 of record JAVIAB010000049.1, on the reverse strand, counting down.
CAGACTGTGACGATTTGCCTCCCGGGGTCTGGTCGTCATTGTGAGCTCACCACTCTGACGTCATCACAGTTACAATTAAATTTCTCGCTCCCTTTCGACAGTTTGCCATGTGTATTCGACATCAACGTGTTTATCGGGGGGGGGGGGGGGGACTGGTTGGTCTAGAGGCAAGACGCCGGCTGAGAGAGAGAGAGAGAGAGTGGGTTCAAATCCCGGCTGCACCAGTTGGGATTTTTATTTGTGATTTCTCTCTGCGGCAACCACCCCTGGTCTCAGCAGCCAGGCCCGGCTTGAAACGTCAATTACTCATCGACGGAAAAAAATATGAGTACCTCCGAAGACGGAGTTATCTGCCCGTGCGGCGAGGGACCCCTGTGCACACGGCTGCCAGGTAAAAATGTATTAACACGCAAAATTCAGGTCCTAATCTCTAGGAACTTCGTCAGAGGTCAAAGCTGGCGAATGAAGAAACTAAAACGTGTCTGTCCCTCTGTGATCCCAAAACTTCGGTCTTGGGTATCATTGCCAACACCATCATAGCTCTAGATGGCACGTTCTCCTCTTCTACTTTGACTGTTAAACCATATCCGCCTATTGCCTCTCAGTAATAAAAGATTAACACTTGCCCCACGGGTCGAGCTGTAAGACATATTGTTTACCTTTAGAAATGAGTAGAACAACTAGTTAGTTATGTCTGACCTGGTGGATGGTGGCTCTCACGTCATGACATTGTACTTAATCTACCATTTGTCTCATTGTTGTCTATCTGTAGAGAACATTTAAGGTCTGAGAACTCTGTTCATTTCACATCATGTTTACTAAATGTCTTCTTCGTGGCATGTTCTACTTAATATGTTCTACTTGGTAGTTTCAAATTGACAGTTTCACTTGATAGCTCAACTAGACGTGTTCTTCGTGGCATGTTCTACTTAATATGTTCTACTTGATAGTTTCAAATTGACAGTTTCACTTGACAGCTTAAATGGACGTGTTCTTAGTGACATGTTCTACTTAATATGTTCTACTTGATAGTTTCAAATTGACAGTTTCACTTGACAGCTTAAATGGACGTGTTCTTAGTGACATGTTCTACTTAATATGTTCTACTTGATAGTTTCAAATTGACAGTTTCACTTGACAGCTTAAATGGACGTGTTCTTAGTGACATGTTCTACTTAATATGTTCTACTTGATAGTTTCAAATTGGCAGTTTCACTTGACAGCTTAAATGGACGTGTTCTTAGTGACATGTTCTACTTATGGTTATTGGTTATGGAAGGCCCCGGTATCACTGCAATTAAAATCCATAATTGCTCAACCACCAGTGCCAGTGGAATCATCCGAATTAATATCTCATCTCCCAAACAAAGAAACGTAGCTGCAGTCCCCATCATAGCAGTCTAAGCCCACGCCAAAAGACATAGGGTGAAATCGCATAGAAAGTGAACAAAGGCATATGTTCCCCGTCATACGATGTCATCCTCCATCGTAAGAAGTCGGAATATCCAAACATAATCCGGATGAAACACACAGTTGCGGTGTGCACAGAGCACTAAACTCAGTAGCTCCGGTAGCAAGCCGTTCTATTTGGTATGTTCTACATGATAGTTTTAAATTGATGTTCTACTACTTAACATGTTCTACTCGACGTGTTCTACTTAACATGTTCTACTCGACGTGTTCTACTACTTGACATTTTCTACTCGACGTGTTCTACTACTTGAAATGTTTTACTACTTAACATGTTCTACTCGAGGTGTTCTACTACTTAACATGTTCTACTCGACGTGTTCTACTACTTAACATGTTCTACTCGACGTGTTCTACTCGACGTGTTCTACTACTTAACATGTTCTACTCGACGTGTTCTACTACTTAACATGTTCTACTCGAGGTGTTCTACTACTTAACATGTTCTACTCGACGTGTTCTACTACTTAACACGTTCTACTCGACGTGTTCTACTACTTAACACGTTCTACTCGACGTGTTCTACTACTTGACACGTTCTACTCGACGTGTTCTACTACTTGACACGTTCTACTCGACGTGTTCTACTACTTAACATGTTCTACTCGACGTGTTCTACTACGTAACATGTTCTACTCGACGTGTTCTACTACTTGACACGTTCTACTCGACGTGTTCTACTACTTAACATGTTCTACTCAACGTGTTCTACTACTTGACATGTTCTACTCGACGTGTTCTACTACTTGACATGTTCTACTCGACGTGTTCTACTACTTAACATGTTCTACTCGACGTGTTCTACTACTTGACATGTTCTACTCGACGTGTTCTACCACTTGACATGTTCTACTCGACGTGTTCTACTACTTAACATGTTCTATTCGATGTGTTCTACTACTTGACATGTTCTACTGGACGTGTTCTACTACTTGACATATTCTAATCGACGTGTTCTACTTGACGTGTTCTACTTGACAAATTCTACTCTGATATGTTCTACTCAACGTGTTCTATTCGACATGTTCTACTTCACATGTTTCACTGAAAAATTCTACTTGACGTGTTCTACTCAAAGTGTTCTACTTGACATGTTCTACGTGTCATGCTGTGCTTGATATGTTCTCTGCTGGGCAGTAGTTACCTTCATATTATAGTCGTAGGTTGCAATGCTTATTTTTAAGAGTCGCAAGTTTGTAACAGTCTCTAAATTGCGCCTTTTTTGTTTCAGCGCTGATGAGAATAACCCGGCTGTAAACAAGGAACAAGCTGGCCTGGACGACGATGACGCTAGCTTCAGTTCCACCCACTTCTCTTCCCTTGAAGCGGTACCATTTTCCAAGAAGGAAGCCAGACCTATCGGAAACTCTTTCTTCAAACGACCACTTGACACAATCGGCAGCGGATTTCTGAAAAGGTCACTAGATTCTACTGACGCAAACTTCATTGACGAACTAGCAGATGTTGATGAAGATATCGATGACTCTTCGGACAGCGAACTCCTGGACAGACCAACGGAATCTACTGAAGACGCACATGAACCGTTCCCTGAGGATTCTCCAGTGGGTGAGCTGTTAAAGAAATCTGCTGATTCTTTCGGAAACACATTCTTCATTAGACCGATCGACCAAATTGGAAGCAGTTTCATCAAAAGAGGGGCTAGTTCATTTGATAATTCTTTCTTTAGAAGACCGATCGACCAAATTGGTAGCAGCTTCATCAAAAGAGGGGCTAGTTCATTTGATAATTCTTTCTTTAGAAGACCGATCGACCAAATTGGTAGCAGTTTCATTAAAAGAGGGTCTAGTTCATTTGATAATTCTTTCTTTAGAAGACCGATCGACCAAATTGGTAGCAGTTTCATTAAAAGAGGGTCTAGTTCATTTGATAATTCTTTCTTTAGAAGACCGATCGACCAAATTGGTAGCAGTTTCATCAAAAGAGGGGCTAGTTCATTTGACAATTCTTTCTTTAGAAGACCGGTCGACCAAATTGGTAGCAGTTTCATTAAAAGAGGTCCCAGTTCATTTGATAATTCTTTCTTTAGAAGACCGATCGACCAAATTGGTAGCAGTTTCATTAAAAGAGGGTCCAGTTCATTTGATAATTCTTTCTTTATAAGACCGATCGACCAAATTGGTAGCAGTTTCATTAAAAGAGGTCCCAGTTCATTTGATAATTCTTTCTTTAGAAGACCGATCGACCAAATTGGTAGCAGTTTCATTAAAAGAGGTCCCAGTTCATTTGATAATTCTTTCTTTAGAAGACCGATCGACCAATTGGTAGCAGTTTCATTAAAAGAGGTCCCAGTTCATTTGATAATTCTTTCTTTAGAAGACCGATCGACCAAATTGGTAGCAGTTTCATTAAAAGAGGTCCCAGTTCATTTGATAATTCTTTCTTTAGAAGACCGATCGACCAAATTGGTAGCAGTTTCATTAAAAGAGGTCCCAGTTCATTTGATAATTCTTTCTTTAGAAGACCGATCGACCAAATTGGTAGCAGTTTCATTAAAAGAGGTCCCAGTTCATTTGATAATTCTTTCTTTAGAAGACCGATCGACCAAATTGGTAGCAGTTTCATTAAAAGAGGGTCCAGTTCATTTGATAATTCTTTCTTTAGAAGACCGATCGACCAAATTGGTAGCAGTTTCATTAAAAGAGGTCCCAGTTCATTTGATAATTCTTTCTTTAGAAGACCGGTCGACCAAATTGGTAGCAGTTTCATTAAAAGAGGGTCCAGTTCATTTGATAATTCTTTCTTTAGAAGACCGATCGACCAAATTGGTAGCAGTTTCATTAAAAGAGGTCCGAGTTCATTTGATAATTCCTTCTTCAGGAGACCGATCGACCAAATTGGCAGCAGTTTCATTAAAAGAGGGTCCAAATTACTTGATTATTCTTCTTTCAGGAGACCGATCGACCAAATTGGTAGCAGTTTCATTAAAGAAGCGTTAGATCTTTGAACAGAAGGTTTCAGAATAGACCAATTGATGCCATTGGAAGTAGCTTCATAAAAAAAGATACTCCCTCTTATAGCAAATCTTTCTTTAAGCGTCCGTTAGATTCCATTGGAAACAGCTTCATTAAGAAAAGCAAATCTTCCCCTAACAAATCTTTCTTCAAACGACCGATAGATTCCATTGGCAGTAGTTTAATTAAGAAAAGAAACAGCCCTAAAAGTCATGTTTTTATTAGGCGACCTATCGATACTATTGGAAAGGGTTTTATTAAAAGGGACATTGATTCTATTGGACGTGTAATTATGAAGCAGCCAATAGAATCTACTGGGGGCGTGGTCGATAAAAGAACCGTTGATACTATTGGTAATTCATTTCTGAAAAGACCAGTAAAATATGAGACCGATGTTATTACTCAGCAAAACAAACTGACGTATTCAATGGGCGGGGAATTTAAGAAACGACCAAGCACTTTGTCCTGGACGAGTCACGTCAAGCGCCCACTTGATTCTATTGGCTCCAGTTTCATCAAAAGAGGTGGAGAAACTACTCAAAAAGGAGAATCCGAATGGACAGAGAATAATCAAGACCAATTTGAGGACGACAAGGAAGGAAATGAGGAATTTGTTTACATTTCAGGTTCCAGCGTGTAGAGTTTAAATAAAGTGAGATATTGGTCCATGATTATATGTACATTTTTTTCTTAATGGCGCCACATTCCTGAAATAAATAATAGCTGCTCTGGTGTTGTGATGAACAAGTATCAAAAGGCTGTGTTGTGAATTCATTGAGCCTGGTCTGGTGTTCTCTGGCAGGCAGACCGGGCAAATATTGTGTGGCAGTAGCCAATCAGATTTGAGAATGTTTGAATGATGAGAAATGTTAAAGTAAACATCGAACTACCGTTGTAAATAAATATCTCCCTCACGGATAATACTTGTCTTATTGTTTGTGTGTTTGTATGTTTGTATGTTTGTATGTTTGTATGTTTGTATGTTTTTATGTTTGTGTGTTTGTATGTTTGTATGTTTGTATGTTTGTATGTATGTATGTGTGTGTGTTTGTGTGTTTGTATGTTTGTATGTTTGTATGTTTGTGTGTTTGTATGTTTGTATGTTTGTATGTTTGTGTGTTTGTATGTTTGTATGTTTGTATGTTTGTGTGTTTTGTCTATCTGTTTAATTGTTTCTACATTTCTATTTTTTATATTAAATAAATTAATTCTGTGCTTTGTACAAGTTGCCAAGGTTGTGTGCTTTGAACACTTCTATGCGGGTCAGAAACTTGGACTAGCTATGCAGGACAGGAGGAAAGGTTAAACAGCGTTTATACACGTTGCCTTCGAAAGATTATGAACATCAAATGGCAGGACAAAGTAACTAACTCTAATCTCTTACAAACAGCTAAACTGCCGTCCATCAAGGCAGGACAAAGTATGCAACTCTAAAGTCTTACAAAGAGCTAAACTCCCGTCCATCATGCCAGGACAAAGTAACTAACTCTAATGTCTTACAAAGAGCTAAACTCCCGTCCATCATGCCAGGACAAAGTAACTAACTCTAATGTCTTACAAAGAGCTAAACTCCCTTCCATCATGCCAAGACAAAGTAACTAACTCTAATGTCTTACAAAGAGCTAAACTCCCGTCCATCATGACAGGACAAAGTAACAAACTCTAATGTCTTACAAAGAGCTAAACTCCCGTCCATCAAGGCAGGACAAAGTAACTAACTCTAATGTCTTACAAAGAGCTAAACTCCCCCTCCATTATGGCAACACTTTGGATTCGTAGACTACGGTGGTTGTGTCATGTTAGAAGAATGGAAAACATTCGTTTTCCCAAATTTTGCATAGCGAACTTAGGGACGGAAAGAGACCAAAGGGCAGACCAGTGCTGAGATATAAGGATGTTTGCAGGGCTTCCTTGAGGGAATTCTCTATCAGTGAAATAAACTGGGAAAATCTGACTGCAAATCGTAGTACATGAATAACAAAAATAAAAAACTTTCGAGGCAGTACTGATGTTAAATTCATACGGCAAAAGACTCAGGAGAAAGGAGACGAGGCCATGCATCACGAATACATCTTGTTCGTTCTGCAGATAGATCTGTCTGTCCAATATTGGCAGATTCAACCACGGGAGAAGCTGTTCAGTAAAGCAGCCTCCAACATAAGACACTAATAGTTTACCAAACTACTAACTTATCATGATTCTATCTATCTATCTATCTATTGACCTTTCGAGCCGTAACCGGCCCATAGGGCGTAGACCAAGATACACCTTCTCCTATATGAATTTTTGTTCTAGCAGTTTTCTTTTAAAGATATTTTATCAAATCTCGCCATCTGTCTCTGTTCTGTGCAAGCAGTTCTATCTCATTGAGGGAGCCGATTCCTGCTGCTCTTGCCTCTCTCATCAATGTTCTTCTCAGTGTCTCCCTGGGTCTTCCTCTTTTTCTTTTACCTGTTGTTTCCCATATGAGGGCTTGCTTTGCTATTCGATTATTATCTCTTCTCATCACATGTCCAACGTATGACCATCGTCTTTTCTTTATTACTGAAGATATTAGTGGTTGATTGGCGATTTCTCTAATTTCCTCGTTTGTTTTGAATTCGTTCCATTCTATACCAAGTATTTTCCTTAGACATTTATTTTCGAATGCGTTCAACTTTGTTTCTATATCTCTTGTTGTTTTCCAGCTTTCACACGCATACGTAAGGGTTGATAGTACATTTGATTTGAATAGCCTAAGTTTTGTGTTTGTGCTAATGAGTTTTGATTTCCACAACTTTTCAAGGCTTCTGAAAGACATTGCTGCTTTAGCCAGTCTGATTCTAATTTCTTTGCTCGTATCCCCTTCTCGATCAATGTGACTTCCAAGATAGATGAAGTGATCGATCTCTTCTACTGGTTTGTTTTCCATGTATATTTTGTCACTTGTTGGAATTAAACTTTTCATGACTTTAGTCTTTTCATGATTGACCTCAAGCCCAATTTTGCTGGCTATTGATGATAGTTCATTTGTGTTTTCCTGCATCGTTTTTATCTGATTGCTGATGAGAACTATGTCATCAGCAAAGTCCAGGTCCTCCAAATGGTCTCCTTGTATCCATTCGATGCCTTTATTACCAGTGCAGCATTTCTTCATTATGAAGTCCATAACAATTCCAAATAACAAGGGCGATAAAATACATCCTTGTTTAACCCCAGTTTCTATTGGGAAACATTCGCTCAGTCCTTCCTCTGTTCGAACTGCACATGTGTAACCATCATACATGTCTTTGATAATATTTATGATTTTTGATGGTAAGCCATATTGCTTCAGAATTTTCCACAAAGAATCTCTATGAATACTATCAAATGCTTTTTTGAAGTCGATGAAGTTAAGTACAAAAGGTTTTTGCTTTTCAATGTGTTCCTCCAATATAAGTCGTAGAGTGAAAATGTGGTCAAGACAGCTTCTCCCTTTTCTAAACCCAGCCTGTTCTTCACGCATTACTGTATCTATTGAATCCTTTATTCTATTTAGGATGATTTTACAGAATAATTTTGAGGCAACTGACAAAAGTGTCACGCCTCTCCAATTGTTACAATCTCTAAGATTGCCCTTTTTTGGGATCTTAACAATGATTCCTTTTTTCCATTTATGAGGCGTCTTCTCTGTTTTCCAAATGATGTTGAACATTTTTTGGAGATGTATTAAATTATGGCTATCAATTGCCTTGAGGATCTCAGCTGTTAACTTATCCTCTCCAGCAGCCTTGTTATTGGTCATTAGCTTTAAGGTGGTTTCTATTTCACTCAAGGTGAAGTCATCTAAATTTACATCTAATTCTGCTGCTGGTGTTTCAGCTTCAAAATCTATTAAACTGTGAGGTAGTGGACGGTTAAGAATTTCTTTGAAGTGTTCCGCCCAACGGGCTTTTATGTCTGCGCTTGTTGTTAGCATTAATCCAGATTTGTCTAGAATTGGTGTTTCCACTGGATGTATAGGTGTTTGTCAGCATCTTTTGTACAGTATAAAGAGTTCTGCTGTCTCCTGTAATTGCAGCTGTCTCTGCTTTCTCTGCCAAGTTGTCTATATAAGCTCTTGTATCTCTTCTTGCCGAACTTTTCACTTTGTTGTCTAATTCTTTGTATGTTGCTTTTGCCAGAACCTTTCCAAGATCTGTCTTTACATTAGTCATGGCTCTCTTCGCTTCTCTTCTTTCTTTGATGTATTTCCATGTGGTGTCTGAGATCCAAGCTCGTTTTTCCATTTTCTTCAGTCCAGCACTTGCTTCTGCTGCTGTCATTAGTATTTTGCTCTGTGAGTCCCACATTTCATTGATATCTAAGTCTATTTCACCAAGTGCTGAATAACAATTACTTAGCTCTATGTTAAACTTTTCCTTTATTGCTTCATCTTTCAGTTTATGACTATCAATTTTATGTGTAATTGACCTCTTCTGTTGGTTTCTAAATTTTAATCTTATTTTCCCAATGCACAGGTTGTGGTCACTATTAACATCAGCACCTCTGTATGCTCTTACATCTATTAATGATGATCTGAATTGTTGTTTAATACATAGGTGGTCAATTTGATTTGATGTTCTATCATCAGGAGATATCCATGTTGTTTTGTGGATATTTTTATGTGGAAATAATGTCCCACCTATAACTAAATTTTCTATTAAACATAATTCTATTAATCTTTCTCCATTCTGACTTGTTGTATTACAGCCTTCTCTCCCCATCACATGTTCCACTCCTGCGTTATCTTGTCCTACTTTGGCGTTGAAGTCTCCCATTACAATTAAAAGATCGTGTTTTGGTATTTTGTTTATAAGTTGTTGCAGTTGGTTATAAAAATCATCCTTAACTTCATCATCAGCTTCGTTAGTAGGCGCATAACATTGAATAATTGAAAGTCTTCCATGTTTTGTTTTGTATCGTGTTCGTATCAGACGGCTATTTACCGGTTCCCATTCTAATAAACTTCTTGCAGCTTTGTCTGTCATCATTATGCCTACTCCTTCACGGTGTTTTCCATCTTCCCTTCCAGAAAAAACTACTATTTTATTATCAATAGATCTCCTACCTGTTCCAGGCCAGCGCATTTCGCTTAATCCTAAAATATCTAGATCGTATCTGTCCATCTCGCTCGCGACCTGTGCATGTTTCGTCGGAGCGGCCATTGTTCGCACATTCCAGAATCCTATTTTATCATGATTGCTTGCTACGAATTGTCTCTCAAGACGCCAAAAGCCATATTATTATAAATAGATGAACAAACTAAAGACTTACAGTAATAATGACAACGGGAATTTCCGCTGAAAAAAGAAAAGCAACTCAAGACAGCGGCCATTTAACGCTCTTTTAAGGACGGATAGGGAAGATAACTGTCCATTCCTTCAGTGGTCAACGGTTGGACAAATAGATAATGCTACTATCTGTCACAGTCATATTCAGTTAACTGAGTACCAATGGGGCTGGCCAGAATGCAGTCATCTCTGTTCAGTTTGTCTTTATTTCTTCTTATTATTGTTTGTTATATTCGTTTTAGTTTAATTCCTCATTATTATGACTTTATTGAACAGCCAGGAATGAGAGACGTAGAGATGGAGTCGTCAGTCGCTGCCGGACTTGCCGGGGGAGGGGATCTGAGCATCAATGGCCACGTGACAAGGCAGACAGATCAAAACACAACACAACGAGCCTTCAACAAACGTTGTGAGAACACCAGAGCCAAGGGTCGACCACGAAAAAGATGGGTCGATGGAATATTAGAAGCACTAGGAAGCATAACAGAAGCAGTGGCGAACAGAAGAGCAAAAGACCACAAATTATATCTCCCCTCGACGCTGAAAGGCAAATGAGGAAGGAAAGTAGAAGAAGAAGATTGGACATGTTCGGAGTGATAATAGTATAGCCTTTGGCGTCTTGACAGTTGGTAGCAAGCAATCATGATAAGTCAGTAGTTTGCTAAAAATATGAGTGTCTTATGCTGGATGCTGCTTTGCTGAACATCTTCTCTCGTGGCTGAATCTGCAAATATTGGACAGACAGATCCATCCGCAGAACGAACAAGATGTATTCGTGGTGCCTGGCCTCGTCTCCTTTCTCCTTCCATTTTGTTTTCTGAATTTGATATCAGCACTGTCCCGAAAGTTGCTGTGCTATTTTTATTTTTATTTTTGTTCTTCATGTGCTACGATCTAGGGGAGCCGCGATAGCTCAGTTAGTGAACTGGACTACAAAGAACAAAGGGTAGGGTTCGATCCCAACCGACGGCTTCCGGGTTCACGCAGCCTTAAATGGGTACCGGATTTTTTTCTGGGAAAGTAAAGCAGCACGGGCGTAATACCGACCACATTACCCCGAAAATCATGTGCTGAAGGTCTGTAAAATATAGGGTCACTAACACCATATTTCCCTATACGCCACTTGGCGTGACTTTACCTTTTTTTACTATATGTTACGATCTGCAGCCAGATTTTCCCAGTTTCTTTCACTGATAGAGAATCCCCCCCCAGGAAACCCTGCAAACATCCTTATATCTCAGCACTGGTTTGCCATTTGGTCTCTTTATGTTCTTACGTTCGCTGCACAATCTTTGTTGGGAATACGAATGTTTGCCATTCTTCTTACATGACCCAGCCACCTTAGTCTGCGACTCCTAAGCTCGAAGTTGGAAAAAAAAAAAAAAAAGTAAAGAGCCCCCATCACGCCAAGTGACGTATAGGGAATATGGTGTTAGTGACCATACATTTTACAGACCTTCAGCACATGATTTTTGGGGTAATGTGGTCGGCATCACGCCCGTGTCGTTTTACTTTCCCAGAAAAAAATCCAGTACCCATTTAAGACTGGGTGAACCTGGAAGTCGTCGATTGTGATCGAACCCTACCTCTTGTCCTTTGGATGCCAGTTCACTAACCGCTGAGCTATCGCGGCACTCTAAGTTCGAAGTACACTGATGATAATCCACGAATATCTCAACAGCTGAATCATTAATATTCATCTTCCTGCATTACGTTTTCACCATTATCTTCTACTTACTGCTCTTCCTTCATCAATCTCTAGCTATAGAGTCAAGCAATGACGCTGCTTTCAGCTACTCCTTGTCTTAACTCTTTCCGTACGTTTAGCCGCACAGTGCGTCACTCTCAATTTGATTACTTTAAACTGTCATCAAGAAATTTTCTTTTTATAGGTTTTGTATCATCTTGATATTGGTGAAATATAATTCCTTCTTTATTATCTAAAAATTCATATATAATATGTTAAGTTTAAGATAAATATAAATATGTAGATTAAAATTTAAAAATCATGAAAAATGTCTCTGAAATCGCTGCCGACAAATTGATAAAACATTCCGTACTGAACTAGTTAATTACCATCACAACGTTTTACCAATTTACGTATTCTCCATAAACTTGTATTTACAACAGCTCCCAGTATAATTAACTAAGCTGTTTTTGTAATCTGGAAACGTTTTTTTAACCAAAATTAATTACTTCTGCAAAAACAGAACTAAAGAGAAAACTTATCCAGTTGTCAGTTTTATTTTCATGCGAAAAGATGTCAGACTTAGATGTAATTATGAGTAGGTTCCCTTTGTGACATTTCGTTAATTAGGTCTTGAATGTCGTTTCTTGTAAGGGGCTGATTAGGGGTTTATTGTTGAGTTGATGACGTTTTTTTGAGGCCGGAGGGTACTGTACTGTTGGGCAGAGGGGGTGGGGTTGCATTGTGGGGCTGAGGGAGATTGTAATGGGGTGGGGGAGAGATTGTACTGTGGGGCTGGGAGAGATTGTACTGTGGGGCTGTGAGGGATTGTACTGTGGGGCTGGGAGAGATTGTACTGTGGGACTGTGAGGAATTGTACTGTGGGGCTGTGAGAAATTGTACTGTGGGGCTGGGAGAGATTGTACTGTGGGACTGTGAGGGATTGTACTGTGGGGCTTAAATTGCCTTAATTGGGATCACTGTAGTTGAAAACTTCTCCTCTTGTACAAACTACACATTCACATCCAAAAGCGAATCAGTGAAGGTCACAAAATCATATTCTCTCTGTGGTTTTACTAACTACAGGTCAGGTGGCTTCTGTTGGATTGGAAATGATAACTTACCACCACTGTGTGTCTATATGTTTGGAATTGGTGTCATCAACGATGGCCTAACATCATCAAATGCTACGACGATCATTATTTTCGGGAGGACGTGAACTCCCATGGTATATGGTGGATAGGCGGCAGGAACCATTGAGGGCTATGTCTGAAAAGTGTTCCTTCTTGCAGTTTCCTCATATTTCAAGTCCGGCTTGTTGCAGGAGCTACTGAGTTAAGTGCTCTGTGCACACCGTGAGCTGTGTGTCTCATCCGTTTTGATCCTGCTTCGATATCCCGCTTGTTTACGATGAATGATGATATCGTATGACAGGGAACAGTTGGCTGTGTTCACTTTCTGCGCGGTTTCGCCTTATGTCTTTTAGCGTGTTTTTTGGAGACTGCTACGATGGGGACTACAGTTACCTTTCTTTGTTTGGGAGATGAGTTAGTAATTCGGATGATTCCACTGGCACGGGCGGTTGAGCAATTATGGATTTTAATACGTTTGCAGTGATACCGAGGCCTTCCATAACCAATAACTGTGGGGCTGTGAGAGATTGTACAGTGTGGCTGTGAGAGATTGTACTGTGGGGCTGTGAGAGATTGTACAGTGGGGCTGTGAGAGATTGTACTGTGGGGCTGGGAGAGATTGTACTGTGGGACTGTGAGGGATTGTACTGTGGGGCTGGGAATAATTGTACTGTGGGAGTGTGAGGGATTGTATGTGGGGCTGTGAGAGATTGTACTGGAGGGGGGAGGGAGAGATTGTACTGTGGGGCTGGGAGAGATTGTACTGTGGGGCTGGGAGAGATTGTACTGTGGGACTGTGAGGGATTGTACTATAGGGCTGGGAGAAATTGTACTGTGGGGCTGGGAGAGATTGTACTGTGGGACTGTGAGGGATTGTACTGTAGGGCTGGGAGAGATTGTACTGTGGGACTGTGAGGGATTGTACTGTGGGGCTGGGAGAGATTGTACTGTGGGGCTGTGAGGGATTGTACTGTGGGGCTGTGAGAGATTGTACTGTGGGGCTGGGAGAGATTGTACTGTGGGACTGTGAGGGATTGTACTGTGGGGCTGGGAATAATTGTACTGTGGGAGTGTGAGGGATTGTATGTGGGGCTGTGAGAGATTGTACTGGAGGGGGGAGGGAGAGATTGTACTGTGGGGCTGGGAGAGATTGTACTGTGGGGCTGGGAGAGATTGTACTGTGGGACTGTGAGGGATTATACTGTAGGGCTGGGAGAAATTGTACTGTGGGACTGTGAGGGATTGTACTGTGGGGCTGGGAGAGATTGTACTGTGGGGCTGTGAGGGATTGTACTGTGGGGCTGTGAGAGATTGTACTGTGGGGCTGGGAGAGATTGTACTGTGGGACTGTGAGGGATTGTACTGTGGGGCTGGGAGTAATTGTACTGTGGGAGTGTGAGGGATTGTATGTGGGGCTGTGAGAGATTGTATTGTGGGGCTGTGAGGGATTGTACTGTGGGGCTGTGAGAGATTATACTGGGGGAGAGATTGTACTGTGGGGCTGTGAGGGATTGTACTGTGGGGCTGTGGGAGATTGTACTGGGGGGAGGGAGAAATTGTACTGTGGGGCTGGGAGAGATTGTACTGTGGGGCTGGGAGAGATTTACTGTGGGACTGTGAGGGATCGTACTGTGGAGCTGGGAGAGAACGTACTGTAGGGCTGTGAGAGATCGTACTGTGGAGCTATGAGAGATCGTACTGTGGAGCTGTAAGAGATTGTACTGTGGGGCTGGGAAAGATTTACTGTGGGACTGTGAGGGATCGTACTGTGGAGCTGGGAGAGATCGTACTGTGGGGCTGGGAGAGATCTTACTGTGGGGCTGAGAGAGATCGTACTGTAGAGCTGGGAGAGATCGTACTGTGGGGCTGGGAGATATCTTACTGTTGGGCTGGGAGAGATCGTACTGTGGAGCTGGGAGATCGTACTGTAGAGCTGGGAGAGATCGTACTGTGGGGCTGGGAGAGATCATACTGTGGGGCTGGGAGAGATCTTGCTGTTGGGCTGGGAGAGATCGTACTGTGGGGCTGGGAGAGATCTTTCTGTTGGGCTGGGAGAGATCGTACTGTATAGCTGGGAGAGATCGTACTGTGGGGCTGTGAGAGATCTTACTGTGGAGCTGGAAGAGATCGTACTGTGGAGCTGGGAGAGATCGTACTGTAGAGCTGGGAGAGATCGTACTGTGGGGCTGGAAGAGATCGTACCGTGGAGCTGGGAGAGATCGTACTGTGGAGCTGGGAGTGATCGTACTATGGAGCTGTGAGAAATCGTACTGTGGAGCTGGGAGAGGTCGTACTGTGGAGCTGTGAGAGATCGTACTTTGGGGCTGGGAGAGATCGTACTATGGAGCTGGGAGAGATCGTACTGTGGAGCTGGGAGAGATCTTACTGTGGAGCTGGGAGAGATCGTGTTGTGGGACTATGAGAGATCCTACTATGGAGCTGGGAGAGGTCGTACTGTGGGGCTATGAGAGATCCTACTGTGGGGCTTTGAGAGATCGTACTGTGGGGGTGGGAGAGATCGTACGGTGGGGCTGGGAGAAATCGTACTGTGGGGCTTGGAGAAATCGTACTGTAAGGCTGGGAGAGATCGTACTGTGGGGCTGGAAGAGATCGTTCTGTGAGGCTGGGAGAGATTGTACTGTGAGGCTGGAGAGATCGTACTGTGGGGCTGGGAGAAATTGTACTGTGAGGCTGGAATAGATTGTTATGTGAGGATGGGAGAGATCGTACTGTGGGGCTGTGAGAGATCGTACTGTGGAGCTGGGAGAGATCGTACTGTGGGGCTGGTATAGATAGTACTGTGGAGCTGGGAGAGATTGTACTGTGGGACTACGAAAGATTGTACTGTGGTGCAGGTAGAGATCGTAGTGTGGGGCTGTCAGATATTGTACTGTGGAGCTGGGAAAAGTTGTACTGTGGGGCTGGGAGAGATCGTACTGTGGGGCTGGGAGAGATTGTACTGTGGTGCAGGAAGAGATCGTATTGTAGAGCTTGGAGAGGTTGTACTGTGGGGCTGGGAGAGATCGTACTGTGAGGCTGCGAAAGATTGTACAGTTGGGCTGGGAGAGAGTGTACTGTGGAGCTGGGAGAGATTGTACTGTGGGGTTGGGAGAGATCGTACTGTGGGGCTGCGAAAGATTGTACTGTGGGGCTGGGAAAGATTGTACTGCGAGGCTGCGAAAGATTGTACTGTGGGGCTGGAAGAGATTGCACTGGGGGAGGGAGAGATTCTACTGGGGTTAGGGAGAAATTGTACTGTGGAGCTGGGAGACACTGTACTGCGGGCTCTGAAAGGTTGTTTGGGGAGGGAGGGATTCTACTGTGGGGTTGTAAGAGAGTGTTTTTTTTTCGCTGTCGGGAAAGGTTTCTATTGTGGGCGCAGGGAGAGATTGTACTTTGTGGGCAGGGCTAGATTATATTATGTTGGCAGGGAGAATTTGTACTTTGTGGCAGGGTGAGATTGTACTGTGAGGCGGGGTGAGATTGTACTGTGTGGCCGGATGATATTGTACTGTGTGGCAGGGTGAGATTGTACTGTGTGGCAGGGTGAGATTGTACTGTGTGGCAGGGTGAGATTGTACTGTGTGGCAGGGTGAGATTGTACTGTGTGGCAGGGTGAGATTGTACTGTGAGGCAGGGTGAGATTGTACTGTGTGGCAGGGTGAGATTGTACTGTGTGGCAGGGTGAGATTGTACTGTGTGGCAGGGTGAGATTGTACTGTGTGGCAGGGTGAGATTGTACTGTGAGCAGGGTAAGATTGTACTGTGTGGCAGGGTGAGATTGTACTGTATGGCAGGGTGAGATTGTACTGTGTGGCAGAGAGCGACAGTACTGTAGATTAAGTGAACGTGGTCATAATTGACTTTTCTGGCATCAGTGACTCATAATTGACTTTTCTGGCAACAGTGACTCATAATTGACTTTTCTGGCATCAGTGACTCATAATTGACTTTTCTGGCATCAGTGACTCAAAATTGACTTTTCTGGTATCAGTGACTCATATTGACTTTTCTGGCGTCAATGACTCATAACTGACTTTTCTGGCATCAGTGACTCATAACTGACTTTTCTGGCATCAGTGACTCATAATTGACTTTTCTAGCATCAGTGACTCATAACTGACTTTTCTGGCATCAGTGACTCATAATTGACTTTTCTGGCATCAGTGACTCATAACTGACTTTTCTGGCATCAGTGACTCATAATTGACTTTTCTAGCATCAGTGACTCATAATTGACTTTTCTGGCATCAGTGACTCATAACTGACTTTTCTGGCATCAGTGACTCATAATTGACTTTTCTGGCATCAGTGACTCATAACTGACTTTTCTGGCATCAGTGACGCAAAATTTACTGCTGGTGTCTTTGACTCATAACTGACTTTTCTGGCATTAGTGACTCATAATTGACTTTTCTGGCGTCAATGACTCAAAATTTACTGCTGGTGTCAGTGACTCAAAATTGACTTTTCTGGCGTCAATTATTCAAAATTTACTGCTAGTGTCATCATCATCATCATCATCATGTGCCGTACCGGTTGACGTTGGCGATCATGTCCTTCCACAATCTTCTTTCTACAGTGCATCGTATGAGTTCTGTTGTTGACTGCTTTCCATGTCATGACACCAAGCTATCTAGTATTTTCTCTCGTTGTCGTCCGCGATCTCTCTTTCCTTTTATTTTGCCTGTTGTAACCAAGTATTCCAAATTTCCTCTTCTCATGATGTGCCCAAAAATGTTGATTGCTTCTTTCTGATGTTTTTTAAGAGCTCCCTTTTTGTGTTGGCCTCTTTGAGAACTTTCTCATTGGTCTTTTTAGCTGTCCAGGGAACTTTCAACATTCTTCTGAGAAATCCCATCTCTGTGGCCTCTGCTGGTGTCAGTGACTCATAATTGACTGGTGGCGTCATTGCTCATTAGTCTACTAATTGATTAATTTTGTCATCTCTTTGTTTATTAATTATGTTCTGTCAACTCTATGTTTATTCATTACGTTTGGTTTTGTCTCTGTTTTTTAATTATGTTCTGTCATTTCTCTGTTTTTTTTAATTATGTTCTGTCTTTTCTATGTTTATTAATTATGTTTGCTTAGTCTCTGTTTATTGATTATGTTAGGTCATCTCTCTGTTTATTCTGTGCACACCGTGAGCTGTGTGCTTCATCCGTTTTGATCATGTTTTTCAATATTCGGATTGTTTACGATGAATGATGATATCGTATGATGGAGATATAGTTGGCTGTGTTCACTTTCTGTGCGGTTTCGCCTTATGTCTTTTGGCGTGTGCTGAGACTGCTATGATGGGATCTACAGCTACCTTTCTCTGTTTGGGAGATGAGATATTAATTCGGATGATTTCACTGGCACGGGCGGTTGAGCAATTATGGATTTTAATTCGTTTGCAGTGATACCGGGGCCTTCCATAACAATAACCATAACCTTCTCCTTATTCATTAGTTATGGTTTTGTCTCTGTTTATTAATTATGTTTGGTCATCTCACTGTTTATTCATCATGTTTGGTTTTGTCCCTGTTTATTAATTATGTTTGGTCATCTCACTGTTTATTCATCATGTTTGGTTTTGTCCCTGTTTATTTAATTATGTTTGGTCATCTCACTGATTATTCATCATGTTTGGTTTTGTCTCTGTTTATTAATTATGTTTGGTCATCTCACTGTTTATTCATCATGTTTGGTTTTTGTCCCTGTTTATTAATTATATACTGTCATTTCTATGTTTATTAATTATATTCTGTCATTTCTCTATTTATTAATGTTTGTTCCTTTTTCTATTTGCACATTTTTGTTCATCTCTCTATTTATTATGTTTGTTCATCTCTCTGTTTATTACGTTTGTTCATCTCTCTCTTTATTATGTTTGTTCATCTCTCTGATTATTATGTTTGTTCATCTCTCTGTTTATTATGTTTGTTCATCTCTTTGTTTATTATGTTTGTTCATCTCTTTGTTTATTATGTTTGTTCATCTCTTTGTTTATTATGTTTGTTCATCTCTCTGTTTATTATGTTTGTTCATCTCTCTGTTTATTATGTTTGTTCATCTCTCTGATTATTATGTTTGTTCATCTCCCTGTTTATTATGTTTGTTAATCTCTCTGTTTATTATGTTTGTTCATCTCTCTATTTATTATGTTTGTTCATCTCTCTGATTATTATGTTTGTTCATCTCTTTGTTTATTATGTTTGTTCATCTCTCTGTCTATTACGTTTGTTCATCTCTCTGTTTATTATGTTTGTTCATCTCTCTTTTTGATATGTTTGTTCATCTCTCTCTTTATTATGTTTGTTCATCTCTCTCTCTCTCTTTTATGTTTGTCCATCTCTTTGTTTATTATGTTTGTCCATCTCTTTGTTATTATGTTTGTCCATCTCTTTGTTTATTATGTTTGTCCATCTCTTTGTTTATTATGTTTGTCCATCTCTTTGTTTATTATGTTTGTCCATCTCTTTGTTTATTATGCTTGTCCATCTCTTTGTTTATTAAGTTGAACTAGCTTCTCAGTTTTCCTTTGGACGCTACACAAACTGCCTTGAGTGAGACGAAGAAAGTGGACAGTTTACAAACGTTGAGGAGAGCTCCTATCTCCGATAGCTTCGATCCCTTTGATACAGTATGACGATGGGGGTAATAAGTAACGACAGACTCCTAATGACTTCCGTCAATCTTATCATTTGTCATAAATCCTTTAACTTACGAAAACTATTCATCTTTTATAGACGCGCTTTTGAGTTTAAGTCTATGAGGAGAAATGATTAGACTGTAGCCAGAGCTGTCTGATGTCCCTCGGGTCACAGAGCTGATTGAGTTAAGAGCTCAATTTGATGGCACACCGCTCCGACGGCATTGTTAGACGTGGGAGGTCTAATTCTGAAACTGAGGGCCGGCCGGATCGTTTCCAGTAAGGATCTTTTTTTGTGATTTCACCGGCCAAACGTCAAACCTGATCACAAGTAATTTTAGTTTGAAAATTTCAAAGAAAATAACAGGGTTCCTTGGAATTTTTTTTTTTTTTCAAAGTGAGACTTTCACGAAAATAAAGTTCAAGGTTAAATATATGAAACTTACGTTTCCCCGCAGTCCGAGGTGGTGATGTTAGTAGCGCACTCCACTGCTACACACAAGTGTATGAGTTCAAATCTTAACTGCGGTGAAAGTGGATCAGACCTAATGAGGTTTAACATTCACACAACAGCTGCACATGAATAGCCAGCATTTTTTTCTTAGAATGTAGGTGACTTGGCGTTGTACTGACCACACACTTTATAAATTGACAAAAGGTCGTGTTGACTTTAACACCATATTCTTCTTGCACCACAAGGTGTAACCGAAATTCTTTTTGTTCTTTGAATCTGTATATCTGTCTGTCTGTCTGTCTGTCTGTCTGTCTGTCTGTCTGTCTGTCTATATAATATTAACCTTAAACCACAGCATCTCCTTACTATCTCCACTTAACTGCCATTTAATGTTGTTATCTCCACTTTACTCCCACTTCATGTCCTTATCTCCACTTTGCTCCCACTTCATGTCTTTACTATCTCCACTTTACCCCCATTTCATCTCCTTACTATCTCCACTTTACCCCCATTTCATCTCCTTACTATCTCCACTTTACTCCCACTTCATCTCCTTACTATCTCCACTTTACTTCCACTTCATGTCCTTATCTCCACTTTTCTCCCACTTCATCACCTTACTATCTCTACTTTACCCCCACTTCATCTCCTTACTATCTCCACTTTACCCCCACTTCATCTCCTTACTATCTCCACTTTACCCCCACTTCATCTCCTTACTATCTCAACTTTACCCCCACTTCATGTCCTTATCTCCACTTTACTTCCACTTCATCTCCTTACTATCTCCACTTTACCCCCACTTCACCTCCTTACTATCTCCACTTTACCCCCACTTCATCTCCTTACTATCTCCACTTTACCCCCATTTCATCTCCTTACTATCTCCACTTTACCCCCACTTCATCTCCTTACTATCTCTACTTTACCCCCACTTCATCTCCTTACTATCTCCACTTTACCCCCATTTCATCTCCTTACTATCTCCACTTTACCCCCACTTCATCTCCTTACTATCTCTACTTTACCCCCACTTCATCTCCTTACTATCTCCACTTTACCCCCACTTCATTTCCTTACTATCTCCACTTTACCCCCACTTCACCTCCTTACTATCTCCACTTTACCCCCACTTCATCTCCTTACTATCTCCACTTTACTCCCATTTCATCTCCTTACTATCTCCACTTTACCCCCACTTCATCTCCTTACTATCTCTACTTTACCCCCACTTCATCTCCTTACTATCTCCACTTTACCCCCACTTCATCTCCTTACTATCTCCACTTTACCCCCACTTCATCTCCTTACTATCTCCACTTTACCCCCACTTCATCTCCTTACTATCTCCACTTTACCCCCACTTCATCTCCTTACTATCTCCACTTTACCCCTACTTCATCTCCTTACTATATATACTTTACCCCACTTTACCCCTACTTCATCTCCTTACTATCTATACTTTACCCCCACTTCATCTCCTTACTATCTCCACTTTACCCCCACTTCACGTCCTTACTATCTCCACTTTACCCCCACTTCACCTCCTTACTATCTCCACTTTACCCCTACTGCTTGCCTGCCTGCCTGCCTGCCTGCCTGCCTGTCTGCCTGCCTGCCTGTCTGCCTGTTTGTCTGTCTGTCTGTCTATGTGTCTGTTTGTCTGTATGTCCGCCCGTCCGTCCATCCATCGATCCATCCATCCTTCTATCCATCCACCAATCAATCCACCCATCAATCCACCGATCCATCCATCCACCAATCCATCCATCCATCCACCGATCCACCAATCCATCCATCCATCAATCCATCCATCCACCGATCCATCCACCAATCCATCCTTCTATCCATCCACCAATCAATCCATCCATCCACCGAGCCATCCATCCACCGATCCATCCACCAATCCATCCTTCTATCCATCCACCAATCAATCAATCCATCTATCAACCGAGCCATCCATTCACGGATCCATCCATCCACCAATCCATACATCCATCCACCGATCCATCACCCACCAATACATCCATCTATCCATCCACCAATCAATCCATCGATTTATCCATCCATCCTTCCACCGATCCATCCATTCATCCACCAATCCACCACCGATCCATCCATTCCATCCATCCATCCACCATCCATCCATCCCATCCATTCCATCCATCCCCCAATCCATCCATCATCCCCACATCCATTCCATCCCCCCAATCCATTCATCCATTGCCAATCCATGCATCCATCCACCAATCCATCCACCCCCCAATCCATCCACCCCCCAATCCATCCACCCCCCAATCCATCCATCCATTTACCAATCCATCCACCAATCCATGCATCCATCCACCAATCCATCTATCCATCCACCATTGATCCATCCATGCACCAATCCATGCACCAATCCATCCACCAATCCATCCACCAATCCATGCATCCATCCATCAACCAATCAATCTATCCATCCACCAATCCATTCATCCACCAATCCATTGATTCATCCATCGACCAATCCATTCATCCACCAATCCATCCACCAATCCATCCACCAATCATTGATCCATCCATCCACCAATCCGTGCATCCACTCATCTACCAATCCATGCATCCATCCATCCACCAATCCATCCAGCAATCCATTGTTCCATCCATCCACCAATCCATCCATCCACCAATCCATCCACCAATCTATCTACCAATCCATCCACCAATCCATGTATCCATCAATCCACAAATCCATGCATCCATCCATCCACCAATCCATCCATTCACCAATCCATCCACCAATCCATTGATCCATCCATCCACCAATCCATCCATCCATCCACCAATCCATCTACCAATCCATGCATCCATCCATGCATCCATCCATCCACCAATCCATCCATCCACCAATCCATCCATCTATCCATCCACCAATCCATGCATGCATCCATCCACCAATCCATCCATCCACCAATCCATCCATCAACCAATCCATGCATCCATCCATCCACCAATCCATCCATCCACCAATCCATGCATCCATCCATCCCATCCACAAATCCATCCACCAATCCATCCACCAATCCATCCACCAATCCATCCACCAATCAATGCATCCATCCATCCACCAATCAATCCATCCACCAATCCTTCCACCAATCCATTGATCAATCCATCCACCAATCCATCCATCCATCCACCAATCCATGAATCCACCAACCCATGCATCCATCCATCCACCAATCCATCCATCTTTCCATCCACCAATCCATGCATTCATCCATCCACCAATCCATCCATCCACCAATCCATCCACCCACCAATCCATCCACCCACCAATCCATCCACCCACCAATCCATCCATCCATCCACCAATCCATCCACCAATCCATCCACCAATCCATCCAACAATCCATTGATCTATGCACCAATCCATTGATCCATCCATCAATCCACCAATCCATCCACCAATCCATCCACCAATCCATCTACCAATCCATTGATCCATCCATCCACCAATCCATCCACCAATCCATCCATTCATCCATCAATCCATCCACCAATCCATCCATCCATCCACCCATCCATCACCCACCCATCCACCAATCCATCCACCAATCCATCCATCCATCCACCAATCCATCCATCCATCCACCTATCCATGCATCAATACATCCACCAATCCATCCATTCCCCAATCCATCCACCAATCCATTGATCCATCCAACCACCAATCCATCCATCCATCCACCAATCCATCCACCAATCCATGCATCCTTCTATCCACCAATCCACCTATCCATTCATCCACCAATCCATCCATCCATCCACCAAGCCATAAATCCATCCATCCATCCACTAATCCATTCATCAATCCATGCATCCATTTATCCATCAATCCATCAATCCATCCATTCACCAATCCATGCATCTATTCAACAACCAATCCATGCATCCATCCATCCACCAATCCATCCATCCACCAATCCATCCATCCATCCATCCACCAAGCCATGCATCCATCCATCCACTAATCCATCCACCAATCCATCCATCCATCCACCAATCCATGCATCTATTCATCCACCAATCCATGCATCCATCCATCCACCAATCCATCCACCAATCCATTGATCCATCCATCCACCAATCCATCCACCAATCCATCCACCCATCCACCAATCCATCCACCCATCCACCAATCCATCCATCCATCCATCCACCAATCCATTGATCCATCCATCCACCAATCCATTGATCCATCCATCCATCTACGTCATGTGTATAAGGAAAGAAACGGAGAGAAAAGAACAACCCGAATTATTCTCTACCTCCTCGTCAACTTCATATTTATCACAACCAATTCTGTCATTCTTTTCCCTTCTCATTTCTCTGTTTTTCTACTTTCGTTATTGTTTTCATGTGCTCGTCGACAATATTATCTTTCTTTCCCCTTGCTCAACTTATCTTTCCATTCTCTTCTCCCCTTTCTCAATTTCTTAAAAAGAAACACAAACACACACTCATATTAACAAATCTTCATTTCTCAAAAGTTCGAATAGAGGCAGTGAACAAAAAAGCAATCTTGAACAAGAAATATGAGTATTTCGTCACCAGGAGAGAAGATCTCGTGGGTATGCACGATAGAAGATATGTACATAGAAGGTATGTACATAGAAGGTATGTACATAGAAGAGTGGAGAGAAGCAGAAATCGAGGCAGACTCACGATTGGAGTAACATCATCAAGGAAACTGTACAACAGCATCATGTAACACAAAGATTGAAACTGATGGAAGATTGGAGTAACATCATCAAGGAAACTCTACAACAGCATCATGTAACACAAAGATTGAAACTGATGGAAGATTGGAGTAACATCATCAAGGAAACTCTACAACAGCATCATGTAACACAAAGATTGAAACTAATGGAAGATTGGAGTAACAACATCAAGGAAACTCTACAACAGTATCATGTAACACAAAGATTGAAACTGGTAGAAGATTGGAGTAACAACATCAAGGAAACTGTACAACAGCATCATGTAACACAAAGATTGAATCTGGTAGAAGATTGGAGTAACAACATCAAAGAAACTCTAGAACAACATCATGTAACACAAAGATTGAATCTGGTAGAAGATTGGAGTAACAACATCAAGGAAACTCTACAACAACATCATGTAACACAAAGATTGAAACTCTCAATAAATCGAAGGTCTTCAACTATACATCTCCCCCCGACGCCTGAACGACATCGTTTCTCGGTCGTCATCTTCCTTATATCTCAAAACAAAACCCAGATTTCTTCAGAATTCTGCTTCATGAACTTACTGGCCCCTCACAAATGGTCTCCCACGGTCTGCGAGCTTCCATCTGTTTGAGTTGCGCCGCCTTTGACCCGATGTTTATTTCCCATTTTCTCCGCTTGACCAAGTGACCGACAGCCTCCTAATGGTCGGTGCGCGACTTTCATAACAACAAATCCAGTCTCATTAGATATATCGTTCTGTCTCGCGATGACGTAAGTTGTGTTTAGCGGGTTCAGTTTAGAGAACTGGCCAAGACAACGCGGAAGCGCGGTGCACAGTTTGTTAACCCCTGATATTTTAAATTATTTGGTCATTTGTATTTTTCCATCACCATCATTGAGTGCCGTCTCCGCTTCGTAGGTTGGCTACTATGGGGCGTCATTCCGTTCTGTCTCTTGCTTTGATAGTGTAGGTTGTCACAAGCTGACTCGACCATCTTTTGACGTTACTCGTCCGCATTAGTCTTGGTCTGCCTCTGCCTCTATTACATTGTATTTTCCCTTCCAAGATAACTTTTAGTAGGCTGTTGTGTCTTTTAACATGCCCCAAAAATCTCATTTGTGTTGTTTGAATTGTGTTTAGAAGTTCTCTTTTCAATTATAACTGTTTTAAAATGTTATCGTTTGTTTACTTTTCTTCCCATACAATTCTACCTATTCTTCTATAAATCCACATTCCAAAGGCTTCAATTTTCTGTTCTCTTTTCTTGTCTAGTGTCCATGTTTCTGCACCACACAGGAATGTTTTGAAGATATAACATTTTAGCATTCTTAGTCTTGTGTCCTTGAAGAAAGATAAAAAGCACAAATATCTTCTATTTTACATTCTAAGTGATCAGAAAAAGCTGTATTTTAATATTAAAAAGGAAACAAAATTGTCTGGTTACAAATTAAATACTGCATCACCGGAAACTCAAAGATTTGCCGAACTGTAATCTTGTTGTTACCTGCACATTAAACTATATCATTGTTACCTGCACATTAAACTATATCATTGTTACCTGCACATTAAACTATAGCATTGTTACCTGCACATGAAACTATAGCATGTTACCTGAACATTAAACTATAGCATTGTTACCTGCACATTAAACTATATCATTGTTACCTGCACATTAAACTATAGCATGTTACCTGAACATTAAACTATAGCATTGTTACCTGAACATTAAACTATAGTATTGTTACCTCATATTAAACTATAGCATTGTTACCTCACATTAAACTATAGCATTGTTACCTCACATTAAACTATAGCATTGTTACCTCACATTAAACTATAGCATTGTTACCTGCACATTAAACTATAGCATTGTTACCTGCACATTAAACTATAGCATTGTTACCTGCACATTAAACTATAGCATTGTTACCTGAACATTAAACTATAGCATTGTTACCTGAACATTAAACTATAGCATTGTTACCTGCACATTAAACTATAGCATTGTTACCTGCACATTAAACTATAGCATTGTTACCTGCACATTAAACTATAGCATTGTTACCTCACATTAAACTATATAATTGCTACCTCACAATAAACTATATCATTGTTACCTGCACATTAAACTATATCATCGCTACCTCACAATAAACTATATCATTGTTACCTGCACATTAAACTATAGCATTGTTACCTGCACATTAAACTATATCCTTATTCATAGATAAACATTTACTTGAGCTAAACAAATGTTACGTTTTCTGTGTGGTGTCACAAAGTGAAACCACCTCCATCAAATATCAGTTTTAGGAATAAGAGGTATGTACTAGGCGTATGACCTCTTCATCCACAGATGAAGCACAGTTTCCACTACTATAACTAAAATGACACTTCGGGAAGAAGTACTACTTTTACTGGTAATATAACTTGACAGTGATCATTGAAGTACTACTTTAGCTGGTAATATAACTTGACAATGATCATTGAAGTACTACTTTAGCTGGTAATATAACTTGACAATGATCATTGAAGTACTACTTTAGCTGGTAATATAACTTGACAATGATCATTGAAGTACTACTTTAGCTGGTAATATAACTTGACAATGATCATTGAAGTACTACTTTAGCTGGTAAGATAACACGACAATGATGTAGAAGTCTGGTAAGATAACTTGACAATAATGTAGAAGTCTGGTAAGATAACTCGACAATGATGTAGAAGTCTGGTAAGATAACTCGACAATGATGTAGAAGTCTGGTAAGATAACTCGACAATGATGTAGAAGTCTGGTAAGATAACTCGATAATGATGTAGAAGTCTGGTAAGATAACTCGACAATGATGTAGAAGTCTGGTAAGATAACTCGACAATAATGTAGAAGTCTGGTAAGATAACTCGACAATGATGTAGAAGTCTGGTAAGATAACTCGACAATGATGTAGAAGTCTGGTAAGATAACTCGACAATAATGTAGAAGTCTGGTAAGATAACTCGACAATAATGTAGAAGTCTGGTAAGATAACTCGACAATGATGTAGAAGTCTGGTAAGATAACTCGACAATGATGTAGAAGTCTGGTAAGATAACTCGACAATGATGTAGAAGTCTGGTAAGATAACTCGACAATGATGTAGAAGTCTGGTAAGATAACTCGACAATAATGTAGAAGTCTGGTAAGATAACTTGACAATAATGTAGAAGTCTGGTAAGATAACTCGACAATAATGTAGAAGTCTGGTAAGATAACTCGACAATAATGTAGAAGTCTGGTAAGATAACTCGACAATAATGTAGAAGTCTGGTAAGATAACTCGACAATAATGTAGAAGTCTGGTAAGATAACTCGACAATAATGTAGAAGTCTGGTAAGATAACTCGACAATAATGTAGAAGTCTGGTAAGATAACTCGACAATAATGTAGAAGTCTGGTAAGATAACTTGACAATAATGTAGAAGTCTGGTAAGATAACTCGACAATAATGTAGAAGTCTGGTAAGATAACTCGACTATAATGCTCATTATTTTCTCATCTCACCTTAGCAGTAGAAAACATTAATTTAAGAAAACATGAAACAATTTGTTTACTCTTTTGTTTCCTGTCCATTGTTGACTTTATTTCCTGACCTCCACGACCACTTGGTAATGCTGCGGGGACACCACGTAACCGAACACGTAATCTGTGGGCGGAGGAGACTCCTTGTCTGGAGGCAAGAACCGGAACTTCTGTAGAAGTGAGGAGCACATCAGGTACATCTCCATCCTGGCCAGACTTTCCCCAAGACAAATCCGCCGGCCCACACCAAATGGGATCAACTCGTCGCGGCCCACAACCTGGCCCACATCGTCAAGAAACCGTTCTGGTCTATACATCATGACGTCTTGTCCCCACAGGGACTTATCATGGTGGACCGAGTCCAGATTCGGGAAAACGAGCGTCCCTTTGGGCAAGCAGTGACCTCTGAAGGTCACGTCCTGTGAACACGTGTGAGCCAGAGCTAGAGGAGCCAGGCTGACCAATCTCTGGATCTCCAAGATTGAGGCGTTCAGGTAGTTCAAATTAGGTTTATCGAAGAGCGTAGGGGTTCGATCCTTTCCAACTACGGTCACAATCTCAGAATAGACCTTCTCTTGAATATCCAGATTGTTGATCATGTAGAGAATGTACCAGTACATCGTCTTGCTGGCCGTGTCCACTCCAGCCACGAACATTTCTATAATAATCTTGATCAAACTCTCAGTATCCATACATGTCCCTTTTCCCGCTTTCACCCTTCTGTCCATCTCACTGATGTAGGCGATGATGAAGTCATCTTCCTCGTTAAAATTGGTCCTCTCACTGATTTTCTTGTCCATGATAGTCTGGAATTGTTTCACGACTACTTTAAAGTTTTCGACGGTCTTCTTGGCTTTGAATAGATCTCCCGGAAGATGCTGCAACCACGGAACAAAATTAAGAAGGTTACCGCTCTGTTGCTCTGAGAACACGAACAGGAGGTTGGAGATAATGTTCTTAAAATTGCTGTCATCGTAGTCAAACCGATGACCAATGATGATTGAGCAGGTAATGTTGGCAACACAGACCATGGTCTGGTAAAAGATGTCAGCCGGTTTCTCTTTCAGGCTTGTCATGACGTCTAGGTAAACAACGATCTCATCTTTCATCTTCTCTTCCAGAATGTTCTTACCAAAGCCCAGAGTTTTGAGAATCGACATTGTAACCGATCTTTGTTCCTTCCACTCGTCTCCGTTTGAAAATGCCACGCCCTTCCCAGGATATCCGGTCGCCTGAATTTATGAGGGGAAAAAAAACCATTCTTAATCGTGCATATTTTGTGTACATAGAAAATAATCTAATATGTACACTGCTAATTTTTCATGTAAATTGCTAATCTTTAATGTAAATTGCTAATCTTTTATGTAAATTACTAATCTTTCATGTAAATTGCTAATCGTTCATGTAAATTGCTAATCTTTCATGTAAATTGCTAATCGTTCATGTAAATTCCTAATCTTTCATGTAAATTGCTAATTTTCCATGTAAATTGCTAATCTTTCATGTAAATTTCTAACCTTTGATATAACCTACACTAATCTCCCCTGTAAATTTTCAACCTCAGACATATATCACTAATCTCTTATGTAAATTGCTAAATTCATATATATATCACAAACCTTTTCATGTAAATTGTCAACCACTCAATTCTTCAAAACTTCTCGTATAAATTGCTGACTTCTCGTGTAAATTGCCAACCACTCAGACAAATTGCTAAATTCTCATGTAAATTGCCAGCCGCTCAGGTAAATTTCTAACCTCTCATGTAAATTGACAACCACTCAGGTAAATTGCTAACCTCTCATGTAAATTGACAACCACTCAGGTAAATTGCTAATTTCTCATGTAAATTGACAACCACTCAGGTAAATTGCTAACCTCTCATGTAAATTGACAACCACTCAGGTAAATTGCTAACCTCTCATGTAAATTGACAACCACTCAGGTAAATTGCTAATTTCTCATGTAAATTGAAAACCACTCAGGTAAATTGATGACCTCCCAGGTAAATTTCTAACCTCTCATGTAAATTGACAACCACTCAGGTAAATTGCTAACCTCTCATGTAAATTGCCAACCACTCAGGTAAATTGCTAACCTCTCATGTAAATTGCCAACCACTCAGGTAAATTGCTAATTTCTCATGTAAATTGAAAACCACTCAGGTAAATTGATGACCTCCCAGGTAAATTGCTAGCCTCTCATGTAAATTGCCAACCACTCAGATAAATTACTAACAACTCAGGTAAATCACTAACTTCTAATTAAAGTCACTGCTTTCACATATATATTATCAAGTACCATGTCAAGATAGAGGACGTACCATTTAATTTATGAGGACATAGACAGAATGTACCTTGTTTAGATAAAGATGACAGAGATAGGACATAGGCTACCTTGCCTAGATAAAGGGTACAGAGATAGAACATAGGCTACCTTGTCTAGATAAAGGGTACAGAGATAGAACATAGGCTACCTTGTCTAGATAAAGAGGGACAGAGATAGGACATAGGCTGCCTTGTCTAGATAAAGAGGGACAGAGACAGGACATAGGCTACCTTGTCTAGATAAAGGGGACAGAGATAAGACATAGGCTACCTTGTCTAGATAAAGGGGACAGAGATAGGACATAGGCTACCTTGTCTAGATAAAGGGGACAGAGAGATAGGACATAGGCTACCTTGTCTAGAAAAAGGGGACAGAGATAGAACATAGGCTACCTTGTCTAGAAAAAAGGGAAAGAGAGATAGGACATATGCTACCTTGTCTAGAAAAAAGGACAGAGAGATAGGGCATAGGCTACCTTGTCTAGATAAAGGGGACAGAGAGATAAGACATAGGCTACCTTGTCTAGATAAAGGGGACATAGAGATAGGGCATAGGCTACCTTGTCTAGATAAAGGGGACAGAGAGATAAGACATAGGCTACCTTGTCTAGAAAAAGAGGACAGAGAGATAGGACATAGGCTACCTTGTCTAGATAAAGAGGGACAGAGATAGAACATAGGCTACCTTGCCTAGATAAAGGGTACAGAGATAGGACATAGGATACCTTGTCTAGATAAAGGGTACAGAGATAGAACATAGGCTACCTTGCCTAGATAAAGGGTACAGAGATAGAACATAGGCTACCTTGTCTAGATAAAGAGGGACAGAGATAGGACATAGGCTGCCTTGTCTAGATAAAGGGGACAGAGACAGGACATAGGCTACCTTGTCTAGATAAAGGGGACAGAGATAAGACATAGGCTATCTTGTCTAGATAAAGGGGACAGAGATAGGACATAGGCTACCTTGTCTAGATAAAGGGTACAGAGATAGAACATAGGCTACCTTGTCTAGATAAAGAGGGACAGAGATAGGACATAGGCTGCCTTGTCTAGATAAAGGGGACAGAGACAGGACATAGGCTACCTTGTCTAGATAAAGGGGACAGAGATAAGACATAGGCTATCTTTTCTAGATAAAGGGGACAGAGATAGGACATAGGCTACCTTGTCTAGAAAAAAGGGAAAGAGAGATAGGACATAGGCTGCCTTGTCTAGATAAAGGGGACAGAGACAGGACATAGGCTACCTTGTCTAGATAAAGGGGACAGAGATAAGACATAGGCTACCTTGTCTAGATAAAGGGGACAGAGATAGGACATAGGCTACCTTGTCTAGATAAAGGGGACAGAGAGATAGGACATAGGCTACCTTGTCTAGAAAAAGGGGACAGAGATAGAACATAGGCTACCTTGTCTAGAAAAAAGGGAAAGAGAGATAGGACATATGCTACCTTGTCTAGAAAAAAGGGACAGAGAGATAGGGCATAGGCTACCTTGTCTAGATAAAGGGGACAGAGAGATAA
This sequence comes from Megaustenia siamemsis, assembly GCA_032433765.1. Lineage (NCBI taxonomy): Eukaryota > Metazoa > Mollusca > Gastropoda > Stylommatophora > Ariophantidae > Megaustenia > Megaustenia siamemsis. The sequence goes on along the minus strand of JAVIAB010000049.1, from coordinate 15,739,667 downwards.
GACATAGGCTACCTTGTCTAGATAAAGGGGACATAGAGATAGGGCATAGGCTACCTTGTCTAGATAAAGGGGACAGAGAGATAAGACATAGGCTACCTTGTCTAGAAAAAGAGGACAGAGAGATAGGACATAGGCTACCTTGTCTAGAAAAAGAGGACAGAGAGATAGGACATAGGCTACCTTGTCTAGAAAAAGGGGACAGAGAGATAGGACATAGGCTACCTTGTCTAGAAAAAGGGGACAGAGAGATAGGACATAGGCTACCTTGTCTAGAAAAAGGGGACAGAGAGATGGTGTACCTTGTCAAACTATAGAAAACATTGTGGGGACGTACCTTTTCAAATTAAAAGGACATTGGGAGGACATGTCTTGTTCAGCTAAAGAGGACTTTGGAGGACATAACCTTGTTCAGCTAAAGAGGACACTGGGAGGATATATCTTGTTTCAGCTAATGAGGACGCTGGCAGAACAGACCTTGTTTCAGCTATTGAGTACACTGGGATAACATAGCTTGTTCAGCTAAAGCGGACATTTGGAGGACGCACCATATCAAGTTTAGAGGACATTGAGAGGGCATACCTTGTTCAGCGAAAAAGGACATTGGGAGAATAGGCCTTGGTCAGGTGAAGAGGACATTGGAAGGACCCATCATGTTGAGTTAGTAGGACACTGTAAAGGCCAAATATTGTTCAGCTAAAGAGGATATTGGGAGGACATACCTTATCAAAATAAAGGAATGGCCGATCCGAGAACACGTCTCCCCTCAGAGCTAATGCTTCCTTGATGACGTCATATCCGTTTAACACGACCACGTGACTTCCTGCCATGTAGAGGCTGCCATGACAGAAGTAACAACTATGTTACATCAACAGTTTATCAACCAATCAACAAATGGTATCTTAAAACCAACCAATCAGAACGTATTATCAATCATTTTGGTGACTTCCTCAACCATTCATCGTCAAGTACCGGGCCTGCTGGCTTAGGTGATCATGTCTCTCCACAACTTTCGATCTCGACAATTATTTATCATTTCTGTTGTTGACCTTCTGCCAAACCATTCTCTTAAGCTATCTGGTATCTTTTCTCTTTGCTTCCCTCTATCTCTTCGCCCCTAAATTTTTCCCAGTTGTTACAATATATTCCAGTTGTTCCCTTCTCATTACATGGCCAACAAATGATGATTGTTTCTTCCTAATATTGGAAATTAGCTCTTTTTGCTTTGGCCTCTTTCAGAACGTTTTCATTACTCTTCTTAGCTGTCCAATGTATTCTTAACATTCTTCTGTAAAACCACATTTCTACAGACTCCAGTGATTTTCTTGTTTGTTGTCCTATTGTCCATGTTTCACATCCATATGTTAAGACTGGCTCTACCTCAACCAATATTGATTGATTATAATTTCATTTTGGGTTGAATATGACACACAGGGCAGAAGTCATAGTTGCCCACGTATGACGATCAGTCCCGACCTGTTTTAGTTTTTGCTTGTTTCTGAACCCCACCATAGCTGCGCTCTCTTTTATGATGGTTTTACGTAGGGTTTCTTCCGGTTCTCCTCGTTTTCTCTTACCTTGTGGTCTCCATATAAGGGTCTGGTGAGGTAGCCTTCTAACGTTCATTTTGAGAACGTGGCCAAGGTATTTCCAGTTTGGCTTTCTAACGTATGGTTATGGTTAGCTAGAAAAACGTAAAGTAAAGTACCCCCGTCACGCCAAATGGTGTATAAGGAATATGGTGTTAGTGACCATACATTTTACAGACCTTCAGCACATGATTTTTGGGGTAAAGTGGTCGGTATTACGCCCGTGCCGCTTTACTTTCCCAAAAAAACATCCGGTACCCATTAAAGGCTGGGTGAACCAGTAGCCGTCGGTTGGGATTGAACCCTACCTCTTGTCATTTGTAGTCGAGATCAATAACCACTGAGCTATCGCGGCTCTATGGTTTGCTGTAGTTATGGTTAGCTATGGTTATAGTTAGTCGAAAGTTCCGGTATCACTGCAAATAAATTAAAACCCATAATTGCTCAACCGCCCGTGCCAGTGGAATCATCAGAATTAAAACTCATCTCATTGAAGGATCCAAACGAGGAAAGGCAGCTGCTGTCCCCATCAAAGCACTTAAAGCACTCGCCAAAAGACATAAGGCCAAGCGGCACGGAAAGTGAACACAGCTGGACTGTCCTTCGTTATACGATATCATCATTCATCGTAAGCAATCGGAATATTGAAACACAATATGAATGAAAAACCCAGCTCACGGTGTGCACACAGCACTAAACTCAGTATCTCCGGCATTAAGCCAGACTTGGAATATGAGGAAACTGCAATAGGGAACACTTTTAAGACTAAGCCTTGATAATTCCTGCCGCCTATCCGCCATATTGATCGGAAGTCAAAGCTTTCTTTTCTGACGTAACTGGATACAAAGTCCAGTTTAGTTTCTTGTCTTTTTAAAGTCATTGGTTTTAAGTCTGACCAACGGATGCTTGCTTTCTTGCGTTCGTCCGATGACTAAAGGAGTATTCCTCTTCATCATCCGCCCTTAAAAGGGCGTTAAATGGGCGTGTCTGCGTTGTGTTGTGGTTTGCAGTATAACTGTGATATTTGCGCCTACCGGCCCAACACATCCGACTTCAGCACGACATTTTTGAGTAACGGGTTGTCTTCCCTCTTCGATCCCTACTCGCTTGACCAGACTAGATAGGTTAACCTGTTACTACTAGAGGCACCGCGGAGAGGTGGAGCAGGGTACTGGATGGTTCTGGTTCACTGGTCCTGGCGCAAGCCACCAGCTGTGAGTCAACAGATGTTTAGCAATCTTCGAAGACAATTGTTCTCGAAATCGTTTAATCTTTGGTCTAGAGCTTTTGCTTCTGTCCTACTCTCGCACCGATATGTTAATGCTGGAATCAGACAGGAATTAAAGAATAAATCAACAGGTTTAATTAAAACGAACGTTATTCATTGCTCGTTCATGCAGTTCAGGCCGGTGTATGTCTAAAACTTGTTCACACGACTAATTAGACTCCATCATTGATTTTTTTTCTCAGGAATTTTTCAACAAATAAAATTATTTAATTCATCTTTAAATAAACACAAGAAATGTGAAGAATAGTTAAAGAAACAATCGGAAGTGTTGTGGTGGTTAGTCGCTAGCAGTGATCGTCTCATACAGAATATGGTTATCAATGAAATAACAGAACATCAACATAATATAGACGGCAGACAACTAAAACAAGGAGAGGAATTAAAATATCTAGTAGTCTAGTAACAAACGACAATTCACAAACAGCAGAAACAGACTCAAAGCTTGTCAAATCAATGGACAGCTATCACCACTATTGTCCAACAAGGAAATAATTATAAAGGCAAAGCGGACACTACAATACAATCTTCATCCCAACGTTGTGCTACCAGCCCTTGACCCTAGATGAATAACAACATGAAAAATACCCTCTACAGAGATGAAATGTGTTAGACGAATGACAGGAAACTGTCTGAGAGATAAGATCAGAAATGAAGAACTGAGAAAAAAGGTAGGAATAGCCCCGCCATAGAATATATAAAGAATCAACAGATATAGTGAATTGGCCACGTGACAAAGCGTAAGGTCAAAACACAGCACAACGAGCCTTAAATAAACGTCGCGAGAACACCAGACCCAAGGGCCGACCACGAAAACGATGGATTGACGAAATATTAGAAGCACTAGGAAACATAACAGCAGCAGATGTGAACAAAAGACCGCAAATTATATCTTCCCTCGACGCTGAAAGGCAAATTAGGAAGGAATGAAGAAGAAAAATAATAAAATAACGGAATGCCAAATGTAAGGTTTTATTAGTTTTAATAACAAAATGGACAGAACACAGAAAAACATCGAAATGCAAAGTGTAAGTAGATATTTATCTATTGTCCTTTCAAGCCGAAGACGGCACATAGGGCAGAACCACAATCTCAAAAACAGAAACCTTGCGTGCCAAAATGGCACATGTTGCAGAGATCACTGCTTCTAAAATCTATGGCGCTGTTTCCATAACAATACTTTTTACAATGACAGCTTGTCAAGCCGTCGATCAATCTCCTTAGTCGCCTCTTACAACATACCTGGAAGGTCACAGTGTCACTATTCTTTACCTCCCTCAAAATGAGGCCCCGATAACACACGGGATAAGTAGATATAGGCAGGCCAATTCTCTATATTAACTTCAAATGGTGGATGTACAACAGAGCTGCGGTACAGAATAGATCTGGCAATTGATGTAAATGTTTTCTCATTCTTTCTTCACTTCCTCTTGTACCTGTTTGGGTGTTGAGGGAGATACAAATTTCAGGTTCTTGCCCTTTTGGCATCTTTAACCATTGTGAATGTAACGTTTCTTTGATGCTGTATGTCCATCTTACTCTGGGTCTGCCTCTTGCTCTTCTCCCTTCTCCTTTTTCTCTAAAATGGTGTGCTTTATATGGTAAAGAATCGCATGGTATTCATTCTAGATGGACATTTAACGTAAATGTGTTGGCGTTAAAAAGGAGAATTAATCCAACACATGGGAGAAACGTTAATATTAGTTGGTTGGTGTACATCAGAGGTGAGCTGGAGAATAAGTCAGATGGTTGGTGTACATCACAGGTGAGCTGGAGAATAAGTCAGATGGTTGGTGTACAACAGAGGTGAGCTGGAGAATAAGTCAGATGGTTGGTGTACATCAGAGATGAGCTGAAGAATAGATCAGATGGTTGGTGTACAACAGAGATGATCTGAAGAATAGATCAGATGGTCGGTGTACAACAGAGGTGAGCTGGAGAATAGATCAGATGGTCGGTGTACAACAGATGTGAGCTGGAGAATAGATCTAATGGTTGGTGTACAACAGAAGTGAGCTGAAGAATAGATCAGATGGTTGGTGCACAACAGAGGTGAGTTGGAGAATAGATCAGATGGTTGGTGTACAACAGAGGTGAGCTGGAGAATAGATCAGATGGTTGGTGCACAACAGAGGTGAGTTGGAGAGTAGATCAGATGGTTGGAGTACAACAGAGGTGAGTTGGAGAATAGATCAGATGGTTGGTGTACAACAGAGGTGAGCTGGAGAATAGATCAGATGGTTGGAGTACAGCAGAGGTGAGCTGGAGAATAGATCAGATGGTCGGTGTACAACAGAGGTGAGCTGGAGAATAGATCAGATGGTTGGTGTACAACAGAGGTGAGCTGGAGAATAGATCAGATGGTTGGTGTACAAAAAGAGGTGAGCTGGAGAATAGATCAGATGGTTGGTGTACAACAGAGGTGAGCTGGAGAATAGATCAGATGGTTGGTGTTCAATAGAGGTGAGTTGGAGAATAGGTCAGGTGGTTGGTGTACACTAGAGGTGAGTTGGAGAATAGGTCAGGTGGTTGGTGTACAACAGAGGTGAGCTGGAGAATAGGTCAGGTGGTTGGTGTACAACAGAGGTGAGCTGGAGAATAGATCAGATGGTCGGTGTACAACAGAGGTGAGCTGGAGAATAGGTCAGGTGGTTGGTGTACAACAGAGGTGAGCTGGAGAATAGGTCAGGTGGTTGGTGTACAACAGAGGTGAGCTGGAGAATAGGTCAGGTGGCTGGTGTACAACAGAGGTGAGTTGGAGAATAGATCAGATGGTTGGTGTACAACAGAGGTGAGCTGGAGAATAGGTCAGGTGGTTGGTGTACAACAGAGGTGAGTTGGAGAATCATCATCATCATTGAGTGCCGTCTCCGCATCGAAGTTTGGCTACCATGGAGCGCCATTCCACTCTGTTTCTTTCCTTGATGGTGTAGATTGCCATAGACTGACTTGTCCATCTTTTGATGTTACTCGTCCATGTTAGTCTTGGTCTGCATCTGTCTCTTTTACTGAGAAAATGTTTTCTTGTTTCCTTTTCTTTCTATCCTATTCTACCTATTCTTCTATATATCCACATTTCAAAGGCTTCAATCCTCTGTTCTGTTTTCTGGTCTAATGTCCATGTTTCTGCTCCATATAGGAATATTGAGAAGATGTAACATTTTGCTATTCTTAGTTTTAGCCCTGGTGTTATTTGTTTTGATGTCAGTATATTTTTCATGACATTGAAATTACTTTTTGCCATTCCTATTCTTTTATTTATTTCAGTTGTACATTTTCCATCACTGGTTATAGTATGTCCCAGGTAGTTGTAGCTCTGGACTGTCTCTAGATGTATTCCTTCAACTTTGATATTTAATTGTAGGTCTTGAGAATTTTCTTTGTTTTTGATCATAGTTTTAGTCTTTTTGATATTCATATCTAGTCCATATTTTTGCTTTTCATGTTTATTTCATTACGTAATTGCTGTTGATCTTTAGGATTTTCTGCTAGTAGTACAGTATCATCGAAAATAAATGTCTAAGGAAAATACTTGGTATAGAATGGAACGAATTCAAAACAAACGAGGAAATTAGAGAAATCGCCAATCAACCACTAATATCTTCAGTAATAAAGAAAAGACGATGGTCATACGTTGGACATGTGATGAGAAGAGATAATAATCGAATAGCAAAGCAAGCCCTCATATGGGAAACAACAGGTAAAAGAAAAAGAGGAAGACCCAGGGAGACACTGAGAAGAACATTGATGAGAGAGGCAAGAGCAGCAGGAATCGGCTCCCTCAATGAGATAGAACTGCTTGCACAGAACAGAGACAGATGGCGAGATTTGATAAAATATCTTAAAAGAAAACTTCTAGAACAAAAATTCATATAGGAGAAGGTGTATCTTGGTCTACGCCCTATGGGCCGTTACGGCTCGAAAGGTCAATAGATAGATAGTACAGTATCATCAGCATATCTAAGGTTATTGATTATCTTTCCATTAATTTGTAGGCCTGGCATCTCTGTGATGTTTTTAAAGATTTGCTCAGTGTATAGATTGAACAAGCTTGGTGATAGGATGCATCCTTGTCTTACTCCTCTTTTTATAACAATGGGTGTAGAGTTCTCCTTGTTATATTTTATTATTGCTGTTTGCTCCCAGTACAAATTACATATTAGTTGTATGTCTGTGTCATCCAGATTTATATCTTTTAGGCAGTCTATAAGTTGATTATGATGTATTCTATCAAATACTTTGGTGTAGTCTATGAAGCAGGCATATATTGGTTTGTTTACATCTATGTACTTTTCAATCAATGTCCTCATGCTAAATATGACTTCTTTTGTCCCACTGTTTTTCCTGAATCCAAATTGTTGCTCATCTAATTCAGTATTGATTTTATTCTGAATCCTTCCTTGTATATCATTTAGTAAAATTTTGGTTACCTGGCTCATTAGGCTTATTGCTCTAAAATCACTGCATTTAACTGCACCATTCTTTTTAGACAATGCAATGAAATTTGATGTTTTTAGTTCCTTTGGTATGTATCCTGTATGGTGTATGTCATTGCATATGCTGGAGAATAGCCCAGCCAAATGCGACATCTCACATAATGTGACAAAAATGAAATTTGCATGGCCCTCAAAATCTGAAATACCGGAGATTAGGCAAAACAACCACCGTTAAGATAGTCCGATGCTGCGTGCAGAATTTAAGATAAAATAATTCCGCTTCAGTAATGACACGATAATGTTTATTTACATTTTAATGATATTGATTTATGTCATAACAACTTACATTATCAGACATTATCTCAAAGTCCAGGCCCCAAAGCTATAGTTCTGTCAGCTGCCTCCTTACGTGGGCCACGGCAGCCCATTATGTCGGTGGAAGTATAACAAATAGTTCTTATGTGAATCGTTGTGAATAGTAAGAAAATAGAAATAATGGTCATATCGAAGAAACAATCATCACCATCATGCAACGTAAAATAAACATGACAAATCTGAAACAAGTGCAACGCGTCAAATACCTGGGCACAATAACAACATCAGATGGAAGATGCACCACAGAAATAAAAAGCTGAATAGCTCAGGTCAAAATATCATTTCAGAAAGTGAAAAACGTCTTATGCAACAGGTCTATGTCAATAGAAGTGAGAAAGAGAGTTCATCGGTGCTATATAGAATCAATTCTGACCAACGGAAGCGAATCATGGACAGTAGACAAACAAATAAAAAGACGATTAGAAGCCACAGAGATGGAATTTCTCAGAAGAATGTTGAAAGTTCCCTGGACAATTAAAAAGACCAATGAGGAAGTTCTCAAAGAGGCCAACACAAAAAGGGAGCTCATAAGAAACATCAGAAAGAAACAATCAACATTTTTCAGGACCATCATGAGAAGAGGAAAGTTGGAATACTTGGTTGCAACTGGCAAAATACAGGGAAAGAGAGATCGCGGACGAAAAAGAGAGAAAACACGGGATAGCTTAATGTCATGACATGGAAAACAGTCAACAACAGAACTGGTTTGATGCACTGTAGATAGAAGACTGTGGAAGAACATGATCGCCTACACCAACCGGTATGGCACATGATGATGATGATGATGAGAGTTGATATTAACATCAGGAAGACTTGAATCGGCGGCTTGGCACGCGGGTTTTACCCATATGTGCTCGCTCGCTATTCCAGAAATATTCAATACTCCTGTCTAGTGTCGCCTGAAGCATCTTAACTCACAAGCGAAGCACCATTTCTCGCCTTCCCAGAGAATGAACCCTGGTACCCATTTTTCCCAGTGGCTGGGTCGACCACAAGGGTCTTGTTTTTGTTCAAACGACGAGTACAATTCACACTGCTTCGGGCGGGAATTAAACACAGGTTGTCCGAACGGCGGTAGCCTATCGGGTGGTTTTCTCAGCTAGGCTACCGAGGTCCTTCCTAAATTAAACTAAACTAAACTGAACTAAGCTAATCTAATCAAATCTAAATTAAACTAGGCTAATATAAACTATATAAACTAAACTAACACAATCTAAGCTACACTAAGCTAATATAAGCTAAACAAATTTAAATTAAACTCATCATCATCAAGTACCGGGCCTGCTGGCGTAGGTGATCATGTCTCTCCAAAACTTTTGATATCGGCAGCTATATGCCAGATAATGGACACTGAGTACAATGATGATGATGATCAAGCCAGAGATTGGAGTACTAATGGACACTGAGTACAATGATGATGATGATCAAGCCAGAGATTGGAGTACTAATGGACACTGAGTACAATGATGATGATCAAGCCAGAGATTGGAGTACTAATGGACACTGAGTACAATGATGATGATCAAGCCAGAGATTGGAGTACTAATGGACACTGAGTACAATGATGATGATCAAGCCAGAGATTGGAGTACTCATGGACACTGTCTTAGTAAAATTATCATGCCAGAGATTGGAGTACTCATGTACACTGTCTTAGTAAAATTATCAAGCCAGAGATTGGAGTACTCATGGACACTGTCTTAGTAAAATTATCATGCCAGAGATTGGAGTACTCATGGACACTGTCTTAGTAAAATTATCAAGCCAGAGATTGGAGTACTCATGGACACTGAGTACAATGATGATGCTAGCACACTAAAAAAAATTTCAACTTTGACCAACCTGAAAATGTCTCCACATTCTTTCCGCCACTTTTTGAGCTGACCTCTGGGGTCACGGTTCAAGGCAAATAAATGACCCACAAAAGGTAGAGGTCGTGTAGGGCACGGCGGCAGTCGGGGGTCACGCCTACGTGACCACAACCAGAAGATCAATAGAAGAGTCCCAGCTGGCAGAAACGTGATGGTCTCCATCTGTCCAGTGTTTGTCTCAAGGTTGCTCATACAAGATTACAAATTGAAAACGGGTTAACACAATGGAAATAAATAAAATAAAAAAAAATTTTCATGTACAATTTTTTTTTTTAGCTTGACAAATTAATGTGAGGCATTGATACCGTGTGGGACAGAAAATGATATCAAAATAAGGATATCAAAAGCAAGAGAAGCTTTTCTTGCACTGTGAAACATATGGAAGTCCAAAGAAATTAGGCTAAATACTAAAATACAAATTTTCAACTCCAAAGTTAAGTCATTCCTATTCATGGCTGTTCGTTCGTTCGTTCGCTTTCGTCAGCTTTGGCCTCTGACGAAGTCCCACCCACTCAATTTTGTGGGACTGAATTTTGCGTGTAAAGTCTGTTTTATCCCATTACAGGATGCCCCTCGCCATGCAGGCAGATTTACTCCGACTTCAGAGGTATTAATTTTTAGGGAATTAGTAAAACCCAGGTGTCCTCGCCAGGGTACGAACCCCGGCTGTTGCCGTGGTAAGCCAACCGCCTATCGATTGCGCTAACCGGACACCCATTCATGGCTGTGAAACAGGGGGAACAACACAATTGACAATCACGAAGATACAGACTTTCATTAATGGATGCTTACGCAGAATGAAAGGATGGAAATGGCAGGACAAAATCACTAACATAGAATTATGGAAATGTACCAGTCAAATACCAGTGGATAAAGAGATACAGCGAAGACGATGGTGCTGGATAGGACACACACTGCGGAAGCCAACTGAGAGTATTACACAACAGGTCCTTTTTTGGAATCCCCAAAGAAAAAGACAAAGTGGAAGACCAAGGAATTCTTGGAGAAGACAGACAGAAACAGAGATAAAGATGACGGGAAAGACATGGAATGATCTTAAAAGAATGGCAAGAAACAGAACGACTTAGAAAGTGCTTGTTGAAGACCTATGCTCCACTGGGAGCTAAAAGGTAGAAGAAGAAAGAAGTTGATATCGTGCGGAGAACAGGAATTCACAAAAGCAATCAGCCGGTTCTCTAGACCAGCAAGCTTTCTCGTACTACGTTTTTTTTTTTTAATCTCATCATCATCATCATCATCATCATTATCATCATCATCGTGTGCCTTCTCCGCAACGAAGGGTGGCTACCAAGGATCGCCATTCCACTCTGTTTCTTGCTTTGATGGTGCCTCTCCATGGCTTTCTTTGGATTGTTACGTGATGAGGCTCCAATCTCTTTCACAGTGGTCTGCCATATTCGCCTTTCGTGTCCTGAATATGCCTCATGTGTACCACACACTTTGCTGTTTTCGCTTTCTGGGCCGTTGATTATTTCAAATTCTTCCGCCCCATCCACCGTCGCAGACTTTTCACATACGGGTTGAACACACCCGACTACCGCCGACATTGTTGTCGAACCATGTGCTTGCCTATCGAACCGCGAACACACGACACAAAGGAAGAATAAATCATATTCCACTTAAATATCGATAAAGTTCACAGTCCATTCATCCGTCAGAAGTAAAACATTACACCAAGTGGAGAATAGCAACACATAATTTCATAACTAGACTGTCGCGTAAATCATTTAAATATCTCAGCAAGAGCCGAATCATAAAAACGACAACACGTAGTCGCCATGACACCGGAAGTTGGAAGTTTTTTTCTCTACCAAATTAATTAACGTAGTTGTCTATAGTTCGTTCACAAATTCGTGCCCACAGAGTCGATCAATTATCTCGGAAACTGTTTGATGAATTTCTGTAATTCTTTTTCATGAAATCTTATTTTTTCACCGACCTTCAGATTTTATAACATTTAAGTACAAAGGTAGTCTGAATTTTGTACTAATATTTTTTTGTTATATAATTTTAGGAAAATATCAAATCGTGTTCTCTAAAAAATAGATTTTACTGTAAATTATGTTAATTTTCTAACAAACCTCTCAGTGGATTGCGTCTTACAAGTTACGGTTCAGTGAGCGCGAGATGGTGCTAGGATTGTGTGGAGAGCACGTGAAATTTGCCCTTTTAAACGGTGAGTTGATACAACAAATGTGGGTATTGTAAAATCCTACATATTAGGACAACCAAGAAAATCATATTTTTATATATCTGAAAGAAGCAAAAATCTTTCCTAAATGTATGACAGTAGGGGAAAAAAATCAGACATTGGGTCGGTGGAAAATAAGATTTCATGAAAAGAATTACAGAAATTCATCAAACAGTTTCTGGGATAATTAATAAACTCTGTGGGCACGAATTTCTGCAGGAACTATAACAGGTTTTGTCTACTTTGTAACGAGGCACAATTTGTCCAACTTAAGACTCAAGTCTTTCAGGTTATCTTAGACCGCGGGCTCCATCCAAACCCACCGATATTGAAAGCCTGCGTGGTGAGGGGAATCTCCCAAAAGGTTGTGACGTTTTCAGCATTGCGAGCAGGGGCGGGTGCGGGTAAAATGGCGTCAGCAGTACATAGCTCGTATGGCTGGAGACGTCACAAGCTCTGGAGTGTTTCCCGGAAAACAAGCTCCGCCCTTCTGTTTGAGATATAGGCAGCGTTAATCATCTACATCAACGAGTGCCATCTCCGCAACGAAGGTTGGCTACCATGTAGCGCCATTCTGCTCTGTCTCTAGCTTTGATGGTGCAGGTTTCATAGGTTGATTTATCCATCTTTTGATGTTACTCGTCCATGTTAGTCTTGGTTTGCCTTGTATTTCCCTCTTCAAGGATTACTTTTAGTAGGCTGTTGTGTCTTTTAACATGGCCCAAAAATCGCATTTGTCTTGTTTGAATTGTGTTTAGTAGTTCTCTTTTCATTTTTAGTTGTTTTAAGGCTTCATCGTTTGTTTTCTTTTCCTTCCATCCAATTCTACCTATTTTTCTATATAACCACATTTCAAAGGCTTCAATTCTCTGTTCTGTTTTCTTGTCTAGTGTCCATGTTTCTGCACCATATAGTGATGTTGAGAACACATAACATTTTGCTATTTTTATTTTTAACCCTGGTGTTATTTGTTTTGATGTTAGTATGTTCTTCATGACACTAAAATTACTTTTTGCCATTCCTATTCTTTTGTTTATGTCAGTTTTACATTTCCCATCACTGGTTATAGTAGGTCCCAGGTAGTTGTAGCTCTGGACTGTCTCCAGGTCTATTCCTTCAATTTTGATATCCACTTGTGGGTTTTTGAATATTTTCTTTGTTTATGATCAACGTTTTAGTCTTTTTGATATTCATATCTAGTCCATATTGATTGCTTGTCCTGTTTATTTCATGAAGTAATTGTTGTAGATCTCTAGGATTAGATAACATAGGCCGCGTTGCTCCACCCAAAAATGAAATGAAAATGTTATCAATTATCATCATCATGTGTCATACTGGTAGGCGTAAGCGATCATGCCCTTCCACAATCTTCTATCCATAGTGCATCGTATCAATTCTGCTGTTGATTATTTTCCATGCCATGACACCGAGCTATTTAGTATTTTCTTTCTTTGTCATCTGCGATCGCTCTTTCCCTGTATTTTGCCAGTTGTAACCAAGTATTCCAACTTTCCTCTTCTCATGATGAGCCTGAAAAATGTTGATTGTTTCTTTCTGATATTTTTTAGGAGCTCCCTTTTTGTGTTGGCCTCTTTGAGAAATTCCTCATTGGTCTTTCTAGCTGTCCAGGGAACTTTCAACATTCTTCTGAGAAATCCCATCTCTGTGGCCTCTAATCGACTTTTTATTTGTTTGTCTATTGTCGACGATTCTCTTCCATATGTCAGAATTGGCTCTATATAGCACCGATGAACTCTCTTTCTCACTTCTATTGACATATTTTTGTTTCATGCCAATGTAAATCATAGACGGCTGACGTCATTCTACCCAACTGCTCCTGGTAGCAAATTGAAAACTTCACAAACGTTGGGGGAATTCCTTTCTGCCTGCTAACCCTACCACTATAGGTGGGTATGTCGCAGTCACACTTTTTGAAAATAACAGTAGTACGAGAACGCTTGATTGTCTACAGAACCGTCTGATAGCATGGATTCCTTTTCTCCATACGGTATCAATGTCTCACATTCATTTGTTAAACTAAAAAAATTTTATTACTTTAAAAAAATATTTTTTTATTACTTTCCTTTCTCTTTTTCTCAGCCTTCTTTTTCACATACTTTGAGGTCCGTTGTTCTTGTTACCGCTAAGACATCAATTTGGATCCGATGTTTTTGTTTCATCTAAGACATAATTTGGGATCCGTTGTTTTTGTTTCATCTGAGACATAATTTGGGATCCGTTGTTTTTGTTTCATCTAAGACATAATTTGGGATCCGTTGTTCTTGTTACTGCTAAAACTCATCACATTTTTTCCTCTTCCTACTTTGCCTACTTTTCAGCTCAGCAGTTCAGTATGTATGACACTACTTCTATTGTTTTATGTTGCTTATGATCCAAACAGCCTACTAAAAGTAACCTTGGAGGGGAAAATACAAGGTAAAAGAGGCAGAGGCAGATCAAGACTAACATGGACGAGTAACATCAAAAGATGGACAAATCAGCCCATGACAACCTGCACCATCAAAGCAAGAGACAGAGCAGAATGGCGCTCCATGGTACCCAACCTTCGTTGCGGAGATGGCACTCGATGATGATGATGATCTGCGTATGAAAAGATTACCAGACGCCAGGCCTCGGATTCCGGTACAAGTCCCCAAATTTAGTTTCTTGTCCCTTGAAAATTTGAGTCCCCAGCTTGTCCCTGATTTCACAAATTGTCCCCGGATATCTCCGGATTTTCCGTGCTCATTATTAGTTTGGATTTAAGTCAACAATGGAGGCGAAGGCGCACCTCCCAGCACCAGAGCTGGAAGTTGTCAGCGACCCACAGCTGATGGCTTGCGCCAGGATCGGTGAACTAAAACCATCCAGACCCTGTTCCACCTCTCCGTGGTGCCTCCAGTAACAGACTAAACTGTCTAGTCTGGCCAAGCGTGCAGGGATCGAAGAGGGAAGACAACCCGGTACTCAAAAATGTCATGCTGAAGTCGGATGTGTTGGACCGAAAGGCGCAAATATAACAGTTATACCGCAAACCACAACACAACGCAGACACGCCCACTTAACGTCCTATTAATGGCAGATACCGAAGCGGAATTCTACAGTCAACGAATACTCTAGAACACTCTAGAATACTCTAGAATACTTTAGTTATCGGGCGAACGCAAGCAAGTCAACAATAACACTTCATGATTATTAAACTCGCCATAAAAAAAAAAATAATAATTACACCAGAATACATTTATAATTTCTTGTCGTTATAGTTCATTGACAAGATAACAAAACTATGGAATGTGTACTATTGAGATCGCCCCAGGAAATGGAGATATTTGAAGAAACTGCTCATGATTTTGTTCTTTAAGTTTAGATAACCTTGGTTTAAATGTTGACAAATTATCTTTCTTGAAGCAGGATGTGACGTCAATGGGGAGGGGGGGGCCGAAATGGAATGAAGAAAATGCCACACTTTGTTCAAAATGGGGTAAAATTTTTTTAATTCTTCTGCAGAACTTCAGAAGCTCACTGAGCTGTCCCTGTGTCTTCCTGGAAGTAATGCTTCAGTGGAGAGAGTTTTCTCTTCAATCAACATGATGTGGACATCCCAAAAGTCCAATATGATGTGGACATCCTAAAAGTCCAACATGATGTGGACATCCCAAAAGTCCAACATGATATGGACATCCCAAAAGTCCAATATGATGTGGACATCCCAAAAGTCCAACAAGATGTGGACATCCCAAAAGTCCAACATGATATGAACATCCCAAAAGTCCAACATGATGTGAACACCCCAAAAGTCCAGCATGATGTGAACATCCAAAAAGTTCAACATGATGTGGACATCTTAAAAGTCCAACATGATGTGGACATCAAACAAAAGAAGGTCAATAACAGAAATGATAAATAACTGTGGAGATCGAAAGTTGTGGAGAGACATGATCAACTACGCCAGCAGGCCCGGTACTTGATGATGATGATGAAATATTTATAAATGAATAACCTTTAAGAGGGATAATTATCTGGTCTGAAATATTTATAAATGAATAACCTTTAAGAGGGATAATTATCTGGTCTGAAATATTTATAAATGAATAACCTTTAAGATGAGTAATTATCTGGTCTGAAATATTTATAAATGAATAACCTTTAAGAAGAGTAATTATCTGGTCTGAAATATTTATAGATGAATAACCTTTAAGAGGGATAATTATCTGGTCTGAAATATTTATAAATGAATAACCTTTAAGATGAGTAATTATCTGGTCTGAAACATTTATAAATGAATAACCTTTAAGATGAGTAATTATCTGGTCTGAAATATTTATAAATGAATAACCTTTAAGAGGGATAATTATCTGGTCTGAAATATTTATAAATGAATAACCTTTAAGAAGAGTAATTATCTGGTCTGAAATATTTATAAATGAATAACCTTTAAGATGAGTAATTATCTGGTCTGAAATATTTATAAATGAATAACCTTTAAGAGGGATAATTATCTGGTCTGAAATATTTATACATGAATAACCTTTAAGAAGAGTAATTATCTGGTCTGAAATATTTATACATGAATAACCTTTAAGAAGAGTAATTATCTGGTCTGAAATATTTATACATGAATAACCTTTAAGAGGGATAATTATCTGGTCTGAAATATTTATACATGAATAACCTTTAAGAAGGGTAATTATCTGGTCTGAAATATTTATACATGAATAACCTTTAAGAAGGGTAATTATCTGGTCTGAAATATGTATACATGAATAACCTTTAAGAAGGATAATTATCTGGTCTGAAATATTACATTTTAAATCGTGGCAGTTTTAAAAAAAAAATTGAAAATAGTATTTTCTAATCAACCAAAATATACCACAGAAAGAGCATGTGTATTCTATTTTACTGGAGAGATATAAATGTGCAAAGCTACTAAAGTATCAGTGACAGACAGCTGTGAACTAAGTCCAGAAATAAAATCACAAAACGAACGGATAAGATACACTTACTGTTAGGTGATACGTATACTTTGAGCTATGTCTTTAGAGGGCAGACATGAGATTATTGCACAAAGTTAGCTGTCACGTTTGTACGAACCTTGTTTGGACTAAGTCTGTGGAGTTTATGGGCGGGCTCTGACATATGTGGTGTATATGGCGACGTCACATATGGCAACAATATGATATCAAATAAATGAGATACTGTTGAACTGACGTGAC
The DNA here is from genome assembly GCA_032433765.1 of Megaustenia siamemsis. NCBI lineage: Eukaryota > Metazoa > Mollusca > Gastropoda > Stylommatophora > Ariophantidae > Megaustenia > Megaustenia siamemsis. The sequence continues at coordinate 15,722,689 of JAVIAB010000049.1, read as the reverse complement.
CCATTATTCGGATTTTGCTATATATATATTTTTTTTTTACCTAATAGTCTACTTTTATCAAGTTCTAGTTGTTTTTTTTTTTTTTTTTTTTTTTTTTTTGCTGTTGTTGTTTTGTTTCTTTTATTTGAGTCAGTATTAATAACATCAAACAGCGTAGACGAATTTCAAACAGTCATCTATAGTAGCCGGAGGTGCGCGTGGCCGTGCGGCTAAAACCACTGTTCCGCTGGCTGAAAAGCCGGCGTACGGTGTTCGAAGCCCGCGGTAGACAGAAAGGATTTTTTCAATCGGTGGTGAAATAAAAATCCTGAGTCTCACACGTCGTGGCGACTGCTTGACCAAGCGGCCTTTATCCCTCTGGTTCTATCGTTGCCCCCCGACATACACCAGCAATGGTACTATGTGTCGTAAAGATAGTTTTTTTTTGTATCTATAGTAGTGGAGATGGTCATTTTGAGCATCCTACGCGGACTAGGCTCGTTCATTTTCCTTCTAGCCACATCGTTGTACGCAGGGAAGACATTGTTATTTTCATTTCTCATTCTAGTACGAAATTATTTTGTTTTAGATACTTCATTATTAGTTAGCTATGTAGGGCTAATTTTATTTACTTACTGTGCGTGTGTTGTTTATTGTTCCTGCTGAAGGCCTATTGAGCCGAAACGTCGTTCAAATTTATGTCGTCCATTAATTACGTAAAGCTTTTTTTGCCAGCTTTTACATCTGACGATGGCCCTAGAAACTATAGTCCGTTCAGATTCGTTTGCCTAGACATTAATTTATTTTTTTCAAAAACTTATTGTTCATTTGCATTGATCTTTTGAAGTTAGGTTTAGAATACTAATGTCGCTATAAAATATTTTTTTATCAAAGAAATGTGATCCAGTTTCAAAGATGCCTTATTTAACCTATATTAAAAAAAAGTTAATCGATATTATAAACACCGGCGGGATTATGTAGATGCTTACATCTCACAGCTGATTCTTTAACATATAGGCATGACCTTCACGGCTGAATGCGCACCGTCATAAAATAGTTATGTTTCCACTATAAATTTTTTATAAAGAAATGTTACATATGAAATTTCCCGTTTAGCACAAAATGACATTTTAGCCGAAACCGGAAATTATGTGACGTCAAAATCACGGCCGTAGACTCGAGTTCGAGTCATAATTCAGAGGCAAATCTCAATATTTACATAAAGGAGGCGGCACTATTCATATTATCTTCTGCAAGTCTATGTGAGAATGAATCTATCTATCTATTGACCTTTCGAGCCGTAACCGGCCCATAGGGCGTAGACCAAGGTACACCTTCTCCTATATGAATTTTTGTTCTAGCAGTTTTCTTTTAAAGATATTTTATCAAATCTCGCCATCTGTCTCTGTTCTGTGCAAGCAGTTCTATCTCATTGAGGGAGCCGATTCCTGCTGCTCTTGCCTCTCTCATCAATGTTCTTCTCAGTGTCTCCCTGGGTCTTCCTCTTTTTCTTTTACCTGTTGTTTCCCATATGAGGGCTTGCTTTGCTATTCGATTATTATCTCTTCTCATCACATGTCCAACGTATGACCATCGTCTTTTCTTTATTACTGAAGATATTAGTGGTTGATTGGCGATTTCTCTAATTTCCTCGTTTGTTTTGAATTCGTTCCATTCTATACCAAGTATTTTCCTTAGACATTTATTTTCGAATGCGTTCAACTTTGTTTCTATATCTCTTGTTGTTTTCCAGCTTTCACACGCATACGTAAGGGTTGATAGTACATTTGATTTGAATAGCCTAAGTTTTGTGTTTGTGCTAATGAGTTTTGATTTCCACAACTTTTCAAGGCTTCTGAAAGACATTGCTGCTTTAGCCAGTCTGATTCTAATTTCTTTGCTCGTATCCCTTCTCGATCAATGTGACTTCCAAGATAGATGAAGTGATCGATCTCTTCTACTGGTTTGTTTTCCATGTATATTTTGTCACTTGTTGGAATTAAACTTTTCATGACTTTAGTCTTTTCATGATTGACCTCAAGCCCAATTTTGCTGGCTATTGATGATAGTTCATTTGTGTTTTCCTGCATCGTTTTTATCTGATTGCTGATGAGAACTATGTCATCAGCAAAGTCCAGGTCCTCCAAATGGTCTCCTTGTATCCATTCGATGCCTTTATTACCAGTGCAGCATTTCTTCATTATGAAGTCCATAACAATTCCAAATAACAAGGGCGATAAAATACATCCTTGTTTAACCCCAGTTTCTATTGGGAAACATTCGCTCAGTCCTTCCTCTGTTCGAACTGCACATGTGTAACCATCATACATGTCTTTGATAATATTTATGATTTTTGATGGTAAGCCATATTGCTTCAGAATTTTCCACAAAGAATCTCTATGAATACTATCAAATGCTTTTTGAAGTCGATGAAGTTAAGTACAAAAGGTTTTTGCTTTTCAATGTGTTCCTCCAATATAAGTCGTAGAGTGAAAATGTGGTCAAGACAGCTTCTCCCTTTTCTAAACCCAGCCTGTTCTTCACGCATTACTGTATCTATTGAATCCTTTATTCTATTTAGGATGATTTTACAGAATAATTTTTAGGCAACTGACAAAAGTGTCACGCCTCTCCAATTGTTACAATCTCTAAGATTGCCCTTTTTTGGGATCTTAACAATGATTCCTTTTTTCCATTTATGAGGCGTCTTCTCTGTTTTCCAAATGATGTTGAACATTTTTTGGAGATGTATTAAATTATGGCTATCAATTGCCTTTAGGATCTCAGCTGTTAACTTATCCTCTCCAGCAGCCTTGTTATTGGTCATTATGTTTATGTTTATGAATATAAAGGCAAAATATTTACTGAGCATAACATTGCTATATATAAAGATTTATCAATACTTCTGCAGAGAGCGTAAAAAGGGACATCTTTATTGTTCTTTATCAAACCCTGAGAAGAGAACAATGCATATTTTAGGTTTGTGTAAACGTTCATTTGATCGAATAGTTAAAGGAAGCGGATATTTATTGCCAACAAATGCAAGAAAGCAAGGAAGGAAAGAAACGTTAGACAGTTTTGATAAGGACCTAGTAAAAAGAGAAATCTGTCGAATGTTTGATATAAACGAAGAAGTGACACTTAGAAAGTTGAAGCTTTGGCTGAAAACTAACAACGACATTGAAATATCAAAAACTTCATTATGGAAAATATTAAGAAGTGCAGGCTTCACCTTTAGAAAGTATGCTGGTGGAAAAAACATTATTTGTGAGAAGCCACATCTAGTAGCTCTTAGAAGCAAGTATTTACGTGAAGTGAAGAAAATGCGCGAAAATGATTATGATATTGTTTATTTAGATGAAACTTGGATCAACGCTCATCATACAAATGAAAAGGAATGGCAGTTAGCAGATGGAAGTATTAAAAGATCAGTACCAAGCAGTAAAGGGCAACGTTTGATAGTTGCACATGCAGGTAGCAGACATAATGGGTTGTTGCAGAATGCTCATCTCGTTTTCATTTCAAAATCCATAGACAATAGAGACTACCACTCCGAAATGAATGGGCACATATTTAAAGACTGGATCGAGAAAAGTATCCTTCCAATATTAGATCGACCTTCTTGTCTGATAATGGACAATGCTTCATACCATAACGTAGTTAACGTACAAGATAGAATCCCAACATCATCAAGTACAAAGATGCAATCAAAACGTGGCTCATAAAAGAACACATACAAGTTAACGACAGCTACTTGAAACCCGAATTGCTTAGCCTTGTAAAACAGACACAACGTACAAAGATATTTAAATAGACAAGTTAATTCAAGAACATGGCCATAGATGTTTGAGACTACCTCCATATCATGCACACTTAAATCCTATAGAACTAGTTTGGGCAAAAGTTAAAGGACACGTAGCATATACAAATAAAACTTTCAAATTATGCGATGTTGAGACACTTACAAATCAGGCTCTATCAAATATAAATAAAGACTACTGGGTAAAATGTGAGGATCATGTGTTACGACAAGAAGAGGAATATTGGAAAAAGGATGGTTTGTTGTTTGTTCAGCCGAAAGCAGTAATCGACCTATTTGACTCGTCTGATTCTGAATGATCATTACTCTGATTAAGTCTACAGATAAATAGTTGATTTGCAAAATTTCCTAGTTGATTTGTTAAACAGTTATTGTTCAAGACCACCCAAGCAATCAAAAATATGTTATAAGCAAACCAACAACCATTACTTTGAATGGAAGCCTGCTTGAGTCAGTACAGAAGTTCAGCTATCTTGGATCCACTATTACAGCCACACTTTCCTTAGATGAGGAACTAAATGTACGTATTTGAAAGGCAGCGACAACATTTGGGAAACTCACACCAAGAGCATGGAACTATATCAAATTGACTCTACGAACAAAAGTTCTATATATAATTTAAAATTTGTATACTTGCCACCAAGTAAAATTTTATGGACACGCCTATGGGTCATCGTTGCACTAGATTACTGTAAAACATTTTGATTAGGGTCAAAATAATAGTTACATGGGCAAAGATCAAAGGAATTCGCCGCTTTAAGAAAACCGTTATAGCTAGACATCGAGTAACACATATGTTCTCGTGACATGGACATTTTAACACCGTATGCCAAAAATCATGTGAAATCATCAAGAACTTTTTGAATTATAAATCATAACATCTCGGCAAACGATTCTGAACGGACTATAGGAACGGAACTGCGTGCTAATCCGTTTTTCTCTGGCAACCGTGTACGCAGGGGTCCCTCGCCACACAGGCAGATAACTCCGTCTTCGGAGGTACTCATGCTTTTTTCCGTCCATGAGTAATTGATGTTTCAAGCTGGGCCTCGCTGCTGAGACCAGGGGTGGTTGCAGCAGAGAGAAATCATAAATAAAAATCCCAACCGGTGTAGCCGGATTTGAACCAACAACCTCTCTGTCTCGAGGCCGGCGTCTTGCCGTCTAGATCAACCAGTCTCCATACTAAAAGTTTTAACCATACTATGTGTTTTTTTAATTTGAAATTAAAAGAATAGGTATGGCAAAAAGTAATTTTAATGCCATGAAAAATATACTAACAACAAAACAAATATCAACAGGCTGAAACTAAGAATGGCAAAATGTTACATCTTCTCAATATTCCTGTATGGTGCAGAAACATGGACATTAGACAAGAAAACAGAACAGAAAATTGAAAGCTTTGAAATGAGGATTTATAGAAGAATAGGTAGAATTGGATGGAAACAAAAGATAACAAACGATAAAGTTTTAAAACAACTGAAAATAAAAAGAGAACTACTAAATACAATTAAGACAAGACAAATGAAATTTTTGGGGCATGTTAAAAGACACACCAGCCTACTAAAAGTAATATTGGAAGGAAAAATACAAGGTAAAAGAGGCAGAGGCAGACCAAGACTAACATGGACGACTAACATCAAAAGATGGTCAAGTTAATCTATGACAGCCTGCACCATTAAAGCAAGAAACAGAGTAGAATGGCGATCCATGGTAGCCAACCTTCGTTGTAGAGAAGGCACACGATGATAATGATGATGTGTTTTTTCATTTCTCGTATAGTAGCGGGTGATCGCTATAGTGCCAATCTACAAACGTAAACACGGAATCCAATCACAGTAGAGTCAAAGTTGTTTTTTTCTATCTGGGGTGAACTAAAACCTGAGACCCAAACACTTCGCGGTGACAGCTTAGGACAAGTGGTCTTTATTCTCCGGTCACGTATTCTCCCTTCCTCTTCGCTCACTCGGCAGACCCCCAACAATGGAATAATACCGTAAGGATAAGATTTTGTCTTTATCTAACTTCTTCTACCTTTTTAGCTCCCAGTGGAGCATAGGTCTTCAACAAACATTTTCCAAGTCGTTCTGTTTTTTGCCATTCTTTTAAGATCATTCCATGTCTTCCCCATCATCTTCATCTCTGCTTCTATCTGTCTTCTCCAAGAATTCCTTGGTCTTCCTCTTTGTTTTTTCCCCTGAGGATTCCAAAAAAGGGCCTGTTGTGTAATACTCTCAGCTTCCGTATTGTGTGTCCTATCCAGCGCCATCGTCTTCGCTGTATCTCTTTATCCACTGTATTTGACTGGTACATTTCCATAATTCTTTATCTAACTAATTGCAGTTAAACCAGGAGCATGCAGTGGGGGTTGAACGTACACTCCTACAAGGTATGGTGACAGCTTAACAAAAACACACACAAAAATAAGGAACACAACAAAATACTGACTGTTTCGGCCTACATGTGGACCTTCCTCAGTAAACGAGAACACAAACAAACAACGAAATAAAGTAAACTCTGCTACATCTAGGTTGAGTTTGACAAGTAAATCAGGGAGAAATAAACAGCGACAAGAGATGAAATGATGAAACGAAAGAGAGATGTGCTACATGTTGGAGGTGAAGCATTGGTAATATGTAACATTTCAGCTGTAAGGCCAGCAGACGGCAGCAGCGATAGCTCAGTGGTTAGTGAACTGGACTACAAAGAATAAGAGGTAGGGTTCGGTCCCAACCGAAGGCTTCCGGTTCACCCAGCCTTTAATGGGTACCGGATTTTTTCCTGTGAAAGTAAAGCGGCACGGGCGTGATACCGACCACATTACCCCAAAAATCATGTGCCGAAGGTCTGTAAAATGTATTGTCACTAACACCATGCGCCATTTGGATTGACGGGGCTCTTTACTTTTACTTAAGACCAGCAGACAGGAGAGGAGAATCTCAGACGCCCCCAATCACCACAATTGTGACGTCTTCGGCTATGTGAGTATAGTCGACTGACGTCATTCTATCCACACCCATTCCTGCTCACTATTGCTGAAAACGTCACAAAATTGAGGTAATTCTTTTTATTTCGTCGGACTTACAATTATAGATGGCTGTGACTGAAGAAGTCATATTTGTGGGGGATGGGGGGGGGGGGGTGTGTTTGGATTTCCATTTCTGCCCGCTGGTCTTTTATTTTTTTCCTTTTTTTTCCTTCCTACGCCAGCTTTTACCTCTGACGAAGTCCCTAGAGACTAGGAACTGAATTTTGCGTGTTAATCCTTTTTTTTTCCTGGCAGCCGTGTGCACATGGGTCCCTCGCCGCACAGGCAGATAACTCCGACTTCGGAGGTAGCCATATTTTTTTCCGTCCATGAGTAATTGACGTTTCAAGCCGGGCCTCGCTGCTGAGACCAGGGGTGGTTGCCGCAGAGAGAAATCATAAATAAAAATCCCAACCGGTATAGCCGGGATTTGAACCCACAACCTCTTTGTCTCGAGGCCGGCGTCTTGCCTCGAGACCAACCAGTTTTCTTCCCCCCCCCCCCTCCCGCCCGCTGCTCTTACGTCTATAGATGACTGTGCTAATTTCATTGCCATTAAATACCGCCAGAAAGAGCGTGTGTCAATTTCTTATCTTGTTTTTTCTTTTCGGCGTTCACCTTATGACTGCTAAAGGATGTTAAATGGGCACAGTGCACTGTGTTGTGCTTTATTTGCCCCTTTCAGTCCAACACGTCCGACTTTCGGTCAATATGGCAAACGGGCGGCAGGAACCATTGAGGATCAGTCTTAAAAGTGTTCCTTGTTGCAGCTTCCTCATATTCCAAGTCCGGCTTGTTGTAGGAGCTACTGAGTTTAGTGCTCTTTGCACACCGAGAGCTGTGTTTTTCATCCAGATCGTGTTTCGATATTCCGATTGCTTACGATGAATGATGATATTGTATGATGAAGGACAGTTCAGCTGCGTTCATTTTTGGTGTCGCTTAATCTTATGTCTTTTGGCGTGTGCTGTAGCTGCTATGATGGGGACTGCAGCTGCCTTTCTTTGTTTGGATCCTTCAATGAGATGAATTTTAATTCGGATGATCCCACTGGCACGGGCGGTTGAGCTATTATGGATTTTAATTCGTTTGCCGTGATAACGGGGCCTTCGACTAACCATAACCATAACATCCCACTACGGCACAGCATTTCTGAGTACCGGGTTTTCTTCCCTCTTCGTGGCGTTAACCTTTCCTGGTTTCTGGTTAATGAGATCCTATATCCAGCCCTCGTGGGAAAAGGCGAAAAACAGGAGTTCCCATGTGTACTCTAAACACGTTAAAGTATCCTTAGCACTTTAAAGCCGAAAAGAGTAGGAAAAAAGTGTCCCTGTCCGGGCATAAATTGTAAAGAAAATCTACCTATGGCGTAGACTAATATGATGAGCCGAACGGCGCAGATATAATGATTTCGGCGTAGACCAGCGACGCAACGCACTCACGCCCCCTCAAATGGTGAACGATAAGAAGACAGAAAAGAAACAGATTTCTCTACCGCTACAAAGTGGAGACGAGAGAGAGAAGCAAATATGTAGAGATGCTTTACTGGTAAGACTGTCATGTACAAAACAGGACTATACAGAAGAATTTAAATATTTGGGAACTTTGTTAACCTCAGACGGAAGATGTACAAAAGAGGTGAGATGCAGAATGGCTCAGGCAAAAGCAGATTTCCAAAAATGAGGAAGATACTATGCAATTCATTTTTGACAACAAACACAAGAAAAAGAGTTCTTAAATGTTATGTAGAGCCAGTCTTAATATATGGATGTGAATCATGGCCACTGGGACAACAGACAAGAAAATCTAGAAATCTAAAAATGTAGAAATGTGGTTTTACAGAAGAATGTTGAAAATACCAAGGACAGCTAAGAAGAGTAATGAAGATGTTCTGAAAGAGGTCAAAGCAAAAAGAGAGCTATTTCCAATATTAGGCAGAAACAATCGTCATTTTTTGGCCATGCAATGAGAAGAGAACAACTGGAATATATTGTAACAACTGGGACAATTGAGGGATGAAGTGATAGAGAGAAGCAAAAAGAGAAAATACCAGACAGCTTAAGAGAATGACTTGCAGAAGGTCAACAACAGAAATGATAAATAACTGTGAAGATCGAAAATTGTGGAGAGACATGATCACCCGCGCCAGTAGGCCCGGTACTTGATGATGATGATACAGCAGGACTGGTAGCCGACTTAGCTCAGTGGTTAGTGAACTGGACTACAAAGGACAAGAGGTAGGGTTCGATCCCAATCGATGGCTTCCAGGTTCACCATGTCTTAAATGGGTACCGGATTTTTTCTGGGAAAGTAAAGCGGCACGGGCGTAATACCGACCACATTAGCCCAAAAATCATGTGCTGAAGGTCTGTAAAATGTATGGTCACTAACACCATATTCCCTATACGCCACTTGGAGTGACGGGGGCTCGTTACTTTTTTTTTTTTAAATACAGCAGGACTTTTACTTGGTTGTTATTTTGTTTGGGTCGAGACTCATGTCACATGGGAGAAGCTGTCTGAGATGGTCCATTGATTGTTAGAGATGGCTCATGTGATTGGCTATTGGAAGAGGTTCTTAAAGATGGCTCATGTGATAGGTTGTTAGAGATGGCTCATGTGAGAGGTTCTTAGAGATGGCTCATGTGATAGGTTGTTAGAGATGGCTCATGGGAGAGGTTCTTAAAGATAGCTCATGTGATAGGTTGTTAGAGATGGCTCATGAGGTTGTTAGAGATGGCTCATGTGATAGGTTGTTAGAGATGGCTCATGCGAGAGGCTGTTAGAGATGGCTCATGGGAGAGGTTCTTAGAGATAGCTCATGTGATAGGTTGTTAGAGATGGCTCATGTGATAGGTTGTTAGAGATGGCTCATGTGATAGGTTGTTAGAGATGGCTCATGGGAGAGGTTCTTAGAGATGGCTCATGTGATAGGTTGTTAGAGATGGCTCATGTGATAGGTTGTTAGAGATGGCTCATGGGAGAGGTTCTTAGAGATGGCTCATGTGAGAGGTTCTTAGAGATGGCTCATGTGATAGGTTGTTAGAGATGGCTCATGGGAGAGGTTGTTAGAGATGGCTCATGGGAGAGGTTCTTAGAGATGGCTCATGTGATAGGTTGTTAGAGATGTCTCATGTGATATGTTGTTAGAGATGGCTCATGGGAGAGGTTCTTAGAGATGGCTCATGTGATAGGTTGTTAGAGATGGCTCATGTGGTTGTTAGAGATGGCTCATGTGATAGGTTGTTAGAGATGGCTCATGTGAGAGGCTGTTAGAGATGGCTCATGTGATAGGTTGTTAGAGGTGAATCATGTGATATATTATTAGAGATGGCTCATGGGAGAGGTTCTTAGAGATGGCTCATGTGATAGGTTGTTAGAGATGGCTCATGTGATAGGCTGTTAGAGATGGCTCATGTGATAGGTTATTAGAGATGGTTCATGTGATAGGTTGTTAGAGATGGCTCATGTGAGAGGTTGTTAGAGATGGCTCATGGGAGAGGTTTTTAGAGATGGCTCATGTGATAGGCTGTTAGAGATGGCTCATGTGAGAGGATGTTAGAGATGGTTCATGTAAGAGGCTGTTAGAGATGGTTCATGTGCAAGGTTGTTAGAGATGGCTCTTGTGAGAGGTTGTTAAAGATGGCTCATGCGAAAGGTTGTTAGAGATGGCTCATGTGAGAGGCTGTTAGAGATGGCGCATGTGAGAGGTTGTTAAGAGATGGCTCATGTGAGAGGCTGTTAGAGATGGCTCATGTAAGAGGCTGTTAGAGATGGCTCATGTGAGAGGTTGTTAGAGATGGCTCATTTGAGATGCTGTTATAGATGGCTCATCTGAGAGGCTGTTAGAGATGGCTCATGTGAGAGGTTGCTAGAGATGGCTCATGTGAGAGGTTGTTAGAGATGGCTCATTTGAGATGCTGTTAGAGATGGCTCATCTGAGAGGCTGTTAGAGATGGCTCACGTGAGAGGTTGTTAGAGATGGCTCATGTGAGAGGTTGTTAGAGATGGCTCATGGGAGAGGTTTTTAGAGATGGCTCATGTGATAGGCTGTTAGAGATGGCTCATGTGAGAGGATGTTAGAGATGGTTCATGTAAGAGGCTGTTAGAGATGGTCATGTGCAAGGTTGTTAGAGATGGCTCTTGTGAGAGGTTGTTAGAGATGGCTCATGTGAGAGGTTGTTAAAGATGGCTCATGCGCGAGGTTGTTAGAGATGGCTCATGTGAGAGGCTGTTAGAGATGGCGCATGTGAGAGGTTGTTAAGAGATGGCTCATGTGAGAGGCTGTTAGAGATGGCTCATGTAAGAGGCTGTTAGAGATGGCTCATGTGAGAGGTTGTTAGAGATGGCTCATTTGAGATGCTGTTATAGATGGCTCATCTGAGAGGCTGTTAGAGATGGCTCATGTGAGAGGTTGCTAGAGATGGCTCATGTGAGAGGTTGTTAGAGATGGCTCATTTGAGATGCTGTTAAAGATGGCTCATCTGAGAGGCTGTTAGAGATGGCTCACGTGAGAGGTTGTTAGAGATGGCTCATTGAGAGGCTGTTAAGAGATGGCTCATGTGAGAGGCTGTTAGAGATGGCTCATGTGAGAGGTTGTTAGAGATGGCTCATGTGAGAGGTTGTTAGAGATGGCTCATTTGAGATGCTGTTAGAGATGGCTCATCTGAGAGGCTGTTAGAGATGGCTCATGTGAGAGGTTGTTAGAGATGGCTCATTTGAGATGCTGTTAGAGATGGCTCATGTGAGAGGCTGTTAGAGATGGCTCATGTGAGAGGTTGTTAGAGATGGCTCATGTGAGAGGTTGTTAGAGATGGCTCATTTGAGATGCTGTTAGAGATGGCTCATGTGAGAGGCTGTTAGAGATGGCTCACGTGAGAGCCCACCAGAGGTAACTCGAAGCTACACTCTTATCTCAACTCTCCTACCTTCTCGCTCCCACTCCTTGTACTTCGTCGTGACCTTCATTCCAAAAATACTTCCGCTGCCCTCTCCTGTCTACGCCCCTGAATCCTTGTTAAAACACACACATCAATATCAGCCGTGTGGGTGTCTATAGTTAACGTCTGTTTTGTATTTCTCAATCCCTCACAATTGGAGCAACGCAAATTATAACAATTGGCTTGGGGCGTGACGTGAATGCACGTCAAATCAACAAAGACATTGACTTGATAGAAGCATGGCTACAAATTGATCTCGTCAATAAACTGTCAAGGAGACTACATAGATATGGTAACCGTTAACTATGACAGCATGGTTTCATATTTTTATTATTATTCTCTGATTTAATTAAAATATGTTCTCCCGGTTGAAGTGTGTGTACGCTCCAATATACGGTCGTTATGCTCAATTTTTCTGTGTTGGAAACAGGAAAATAATTGCAGTGTTGCGGTAAAGCTGGTAGAAGGAGCAGGTAGTGAGGTGTAATGTACACTCATACAAGGAATTGTGAAAGATTTTAAAACAGGAACACAACAAGATACTGATGTTTAGACTTGCATGCGGACTCTGTGCTGGTCTGATGGATGTTTAGCGTGTTCTTTTGTAAGAATACGACAAGATGTTTCATCTCACTGTTGATATGTGTGTGTTTGTATGTTGTTGTTGGGGTCAAGTAGTTTCATCTCACTGTTGATATGTGTGTGTTGTTGGAGTCAAGTAGTTTCATCTCACTGTTGATATGTGTGTGTTGTTGTTGGAGTCCAGTAGTTTCATCTCACTGTTGATATGTGTGTGTTGTTGTTGGAGTCAAGTAGTTTCATCTCACTGTTGATATGTGTGTGTTGTTGTTGGAGTCAAGTAGTTTCATCTCACTGTTGATATGTGTGTATTGTTGGAGTCAAGTAGTTTCATCTCACTGTTGATATGTGTGTGTTGTTGTTGGAGTCAAGTAGTTTCATCTCACTGTTGATATGTGTGTGTTGTTGTTGGAGTCAAGTAGTTTCATCTATCTGTTGATATGTGTGTATTGTTGGAGTCAAGTAGTTTCATCTCACTGTTGATATGTGTGTGTGTTGTTGTTGGAGTCAAGTAGTTTCATCTCACTGTTGATATGTGTGTGTTGTTGTTGGAGTCAAGTAGATTCATCTCACTGTTGATATGTGTGTGTTGTTGTTGTTGGAGTCAAGTAGTTTCATCTCACTGTTGATATGTGTGTGTTGTTGTTGTTGGAGTCAAGTAATTTCATCTCGTGTTGATGTGTGTGTTGTTGTTGGAGTCAAGTAGTTTCATCTCACTGTCGTTATGTGTGTGTTGTTGTTGTTGTTAGAGTCAAGTAGTTTCATCTCACTGTTAATATGTGTGTGTTTGTGTGTTGTTGTTGGAGTAAAGTAGTTTCATCTCACTGTTGATATGTGTGTGTTTGTGTGTGTTGTTGGAGTCAAGTAGTTTCATCTCACTGTTAATATGTGTGTTGTTGTTGTTGGAGTCAAGTAATTTCATCTCACTGTTGATATGTGTGTGTTTGTGTGTGTTGTTGGAGTCAAGTAGTTTCATCTCACTGTTAATATGTGTGTTGTTGTTGTTGGAGTCAAGTAATTTCATCTCACTGTTGATATGTGTGTGTTTGTGTGTTGTTGTTGGGGTCAAGTAATTTCATCTCACTGTTAATATGTGTGTGTGTGTTGTTGGAGTCAAGTAGTTTCATCTCACTGTTAATATGTGTGTTGTTGTTGTTGGAGTCAAGTAATTTCATCTCACTGTTGATATGTGTGTGTTTGTGTGTGTTGTTGGAGTCAAGTAGTTTCATCTCACTGTTGATATGTGTGTGTTTGTGTGTGTTGTTGGAGTCAAGTAGTTTCATCTCACTGTTAATATGTGTGTTGTTGTTGTTGGAGTCAAGTAGTTTCATCTCACTGTTGATATGTGTGTGTTTGTGTGTTGTTGTTGGAGTCAAGTAGTTTCATCTCACTGTTAATATGTGTGTGTGTGTTGTTGGAGTCAAGTAGTTTCATCTCACTGTTAATATGTGTGTTGTTGTTGTTGGAGTCAAGTAATTTCATCTCACTGTTGATATGTGTGTGTTTGTGTGTTGTTGTTGGAGTCAAGTAGTTTCATCTCACTGTTAATATGTGTGTTGTTGTTGTTGGAGTCAAGTAATTTCATCTCACTGTTGATATGTGTGTTTGTGTTGTTGTTGGAGTCAAGTAATTTCATCTCACTGTTGATATTTGTGTGTGTTGTTGTTGGAGTCAAGTAGTTTCATCTCACTGTTGATATGTGTGTGTTGTTGTTGTTGAGTCAAGTAATTTCATCTCACTGTTGATATGTGTGTGTTGTGTTGTTGGGAGTCAAGTAATTTCATCTCACTGTTGATATGTGTGTGTGTTTGTGTGTTGTTGGAGTCAAGTAGTTTCATCTCACTGTTGATATGTGTGTGTTGTTGTTGAGTCAAGAAATTTCATCTCACTGTTGATATGTGTGTGTTGTTGTTGGAGTCAAGTAATTTCATCTCACTGTTGATATGTGTGTGTTGTTGTTGTTGGAGTCAAGTAGTTTCATCTCGCTGTTGATATGTGTGTGTTTGTGTGTTATTGTTGGAGTCAAGTAATTTCATCTCACTGTTGATATGTGTGTGTTGTTGTTGGAGTCAAGTAATTTCATCTCACTGTTGATATGTGTGTGTTGTTGTTGGAGTCAAGTAATTTCATCTCACTGTTGATATGTGTGTGTTTGTGTGTTGTTGTTGAGTCAAGTAGTTTCATCTCACTGTTGATATGTGTGTGTGTGTTGTTGGAGTCAAGTAATTTCATCTCACTGTGTGATATGTGTGTGTGTGTTGTTGGAGTCAAGTAGTTTCATCTCACTGTTGATATGTGTGTGTGTTTGTGTGTTGTTGTTGGAGTCAAGTAGTTTCATCTCACTGTTGATATGTGTGTGTTGTTGTTGGTTTCATCTCACTGTTGATATGTGTGTGTTGTTGTTGGAGTCATAGTTTCATCTCACTGTTGATATGTTTGTGTTGTTGTTGTTCAGTGTTTCATCTCACTGTTGATATGTGTGTGTTGTTGTTGGAGTCAAGAAATTTCATCTCACTGTTGATATGTGTGTGTTGTTGTTGTTGGAGTCAAGTAGTTTTCATCTCGCTGTTGATATGTGTGTGTTTGTGTGTTATTGTTGGAGTCAAGTATTTCATCTCACTGTTGATATGGTGTGTTGTTGTTGGAGTCAAGTTTCATCTTGATATGTGTGTGTTGTTGTTGGAGTCAGTAATTTCATCTCACTGTTGATATGTGTTGTTTTGTGTGTTGTTGTTGGAGTCATAGTTTCATCTCACTGTTGATATGTGTGTGTGTGTTGTGAGTCAAGTAATTTCATCTCACTGTGAATGTGTGTGTGTTGTGGAGTCAAGTAGTTTCATCTCACTGTTGATATGTGTGTGTTGTGTTGTAGTCAAGTAATTTCATCTCAGTGTTGATATGTTGTGTTTGTGTGTTGTTTTGTTGAAGTAAAATAGTTTCATCTCACTGTTGATATGTCTGTTTTTGTGTTATGTTGAGTGTTGAAGTCAAGTATTTCATCTCACTGTTCATTTGTCTGTTTTGTGTTATGTTGAGTTGAAGACAAGATGTTTATCTCACTGTTCGATATGTCTGTTTTTGTGTTGTGTTGAGTTGTTGAAGACAAGATGGTTTATCTCACTGTTGATATGTCTGTTTGTGTTATGTTGAATTGTTTATGGCCGTAGTTCATCTCACTGTTGATATTGTGTTGTTGTTGGAGTCAAATAGTTTACTCATGTGATACTCTGTTTTTGTGTTGAGTTGTTGAAGTCATTAGTTTCTATCATGATTATGCCTGCTTTTGTGTTGTGTTGAGCTTTTTGAAGGCAATGTTTCATCTCACTGTTGATATGTCTGTTTTGTGTTATTGAGTTATTTGCGGGTCATCATCATTGCATCCGAACATGCCATGGTGCACAGATCCTCCTCCTCAGCAAGTCTTGAAGTTGTCCAGCGACTGACTGTTCAGTTCTTGTTGATTATCTCTTACACACTCACTAACTCTCGTTTCTAGGACGTAGACAAAGGTGACCTTACGTATTTTTAACTTCTGCAATGACTCTACACATTGCCTACATACAGATCCCGCTCCACTTTTCTTATCATGCTCATCAAATCACTCAGTATACATGCGTGAGTGTAGTCTTGTGACTCCACCAGATGAATGCCCTGGTCACTGCCATCACCTCCATCATCATGCTACTCGTGGTCATAACGAATGCATCACTGTCTTCTTTGACTATTCTGCCTGCTGATCATGCTGTAAATGCCCATACATTCCTTGGTGTCGTATTACAGATCAGTCTGTATAGATGACTATATCTTTTTATCGGTGTTATTGCAGATGAGACCGCTGAAATTCCGATTTGGACCACGACGAATTCTGTTCCCTACATTTCCTGTTGAGTGTGACAATACACGCCCCTTGATTGACGTGGGCACCGGTATCCGCTCCTCGCCAACTTTGTTGGAGCCACCAGAAGGGCAAGATAAAGAACTTTAAGAAAGAAAGAAACGCTACATCAACATCCATTAGCAATGGTTGGAGCCACCAGAAGGACAAGATCCAGAACTTTAAGAAAGAAAGAAACGCTACATCAACATCCATTAGCAATGGTTGGAGCCACCAGAAGGGCAAGATCCAGAACTTTAAGAAAGAAAGAAACACTACATCAACATCCATTAGCAATGGTTGGAGCCACCAGAAGGGCAAGATCCAGAACTTTCTATTTCTTTCAACACCCAACTGGGTACAAGAAAAAGTGAATAAGGAAATTTTGGTCGAAGCAGCCAGAAGGACAAATACCAGAACTTTGTATCTCCCTAGACACATGACAGGGTACAAAAAGAAGTGAAGAAACAGAGAGAGAGAGAGAGAGAGAGAGAGAGAGTCTAGTAGTAAGTAAGAAACTAAGATGCTTTGGCTTTAGGCTTAGTGGCTGGACTTAGGTAGAGTTGTCTTTACTGATGAATGCATTCCATCAACACGGACTATAAGTGTTTTTGATACATCAAGAGCAGTGATGATGCAGCAAACTCAAGGATTGGATATTCCTCTACATAGCAGAATTAATCATAAGTTTATCTGTACACAAAAAATACTCATAAATAAAACACATCATCATTGAGTGCCATCTCCACAACGAAGGTTGGCTACCATGGAGCGTCATTCTGCTCTGTCTCTTGCTTTGATGGTGCAGGTTGTCACAGGTTGATTTGTCCATCTTTTGATGTTACTCATCCATGTTAATCTTGGTCTGTCTCTTTTACCTTGTATTTTCCCCTCCAAGATTATTTTTAGTAGGCTGTTGTGTCTTTTAACATGTCCCAAAAATCACATTTGTCGTGTTTGAATTGTGTTTAGTAGTTCTCTTTTCATTTTTAGTTGTTTTAAGACTTCATCATTTGTTCTCTTTACATTCCATCCAATTCTACTACTATTCTTCTATATATCCACATTTCAAAGGCTTCAGTCTTCTGTTCTGTTTTCTTTTCCTTCCATCCAATTCTACCTATTCTTCTATATATCCACATTTCAAAGGCTTCAGTCTTCTGTTCTGTTTTCTTTTCCTTCCATCCAATTCTACCTATTCTTCTATATATCCACATTTTAAAGGCTTCAGTCTTCTGTTCTGTTTTCTTTTCCTTCCATCCAATTCTACCTATTCTTCTATATATCCACATTTTAAAGGCTTCAGTCTTCTGTTCTGTTTTCTTTTCCTTCCATCCAATTCTACCTATTCTTCTATATATCCACATTTCAAAGGTTTCAATTTCTGTTCTGTTTTCTTTTCCTTCCATCCAATTCTACCTATTCTTCTATATATCCACATTTCAAAGGTTTCAATTTTCTGTTCTGTTTTCTTTTCCTTCCATCCATTCTAATTCTTACCTATTCTTCTATATATCCACATTTTAAAGGCTTCAGTCTTCTGTTCTGTTTTCTTTTCCTTCCATCCAATTCTACCTATTCTTCTATATATCCACATTTTAAAGGCTTCAGTCTTCTGTTCTGTTTTCTTTTCCTTCCATCCAATTCTACCTATTCTTCTATATATCCACATTTCAAAGGCTTCAATTTTCTGTTCTGTTTTCTTTTCCTTCCATCCAATTCTACCTATTCTTCTATATATCCACACTTCAAAGGTTTCAATTCTCTGTATAAAGAATTTTGTAGAGATCTGCACCGTTCAATCGTGAAAATCTAAAATAAATCTGCATCGTGAAAGAGATTGGAGCCTCATCACGACTATTCCAGAAAAAGCCATGGAGAGGAAATAAAACACCCCATTAATATTCACCAGGAGCTGCGATAGCTCAGTGGTTAGTGAACTGTACTACAAAGGACAAGAGGTAGGGTTCGATCCCAACCGATGGCTTCCAGTTCATCCAGCCTTTAATGGGTACCGGATTTTTTTCTGGGAAAGTAAAGTGGCACAGGCGTAATACCGACCACATCACCCCAAAAATCATGTGCCGAAGGTCTGTAAAATGTATGGTCACTAACACCATATTCCCTATATGCCACTTGGTGTGAAGGGGGTACTTTACTTTTTTTTTTTATATTATTTGCCTAGGCTTATCAAGCAAACAATAACAAACTACTGATTTATCATGATTGTTTACTACCAACCATGTGTCAAGACACCAAAGGCCACATAAACACAAACAAAAGTTGTGAAGGTGATGTCAATTGATCACACTTGTATTGATCCGCAGTCATTGACAAAAATGTACATAATTCAATGTTTACTAAATGCATCAAATTAGCTGGAATTTGAAGAACAAAAGGATCATCATCATCATCATCATCAAGTACCAGGCCTGCTGGCGTAGGTGATCATGTCTCTCCACAATTTTCAATCACGACAGTTTTTTTGCATTTCTGTTGTTGACCTTCTGCCAAGTCATTCTCTTAAGCTGTCTGGTATTGTTTTCTCTCTGCTTCCCTCCATCTCTTCATCCCTAAATTTTCCCAGT
The DNA here is from genome assembly GCA_032433765.1 of Megaustenia siamemsis. Lineage (NCBI taxonomy): Eukaryota > Metazoa > Mollusca > Gastropoda > Stylommatophora > Ariophantidae > Megaustenia > Megaustenia siamemsis. The sequence goes on along the minus strand of JAVIAB010000049.1, from coordinate 15,703,882 downwards.
TGTTACAATATATTCCAGATGTTCCCTCTCATTACATGGCCAAAAAATGATGATTGTTTCTTCCTAATATTGGAAATGAGCTCTCTTTTTGCTTTGACCTCTTTCAGAACGTTTTCATTACTCTTCTTAGCTGTCCATAGTATTCTTAACATTCTTCTGTAAAACCACATTTCTACAGACTCCAGTGATTTTCTTGTCTGTTGTCCTATTGTCCATGATTCACATCCATATAACAAAAGGATACTTGATGGTAAAATAACCAAAGAAAATGAAGAGCAACAACTTTGAACCATGTAAAGTTACCAGCCCTTGAGTATTTGTATATATGTTTTACACCATGTTCAATCTTTCAAATAATGAAATATTGTCAATTTAATGATATTTTATAGTTTCACTATCCATTTTACTGTCCAATGATATGTAACATATTTATCTACAAGGGTTATTTATGTTAAACCAGCATGTTTGTCCCATGAGTATAAGAGACATGAGTATAGACTCCAGTTGTCTGTCAAACTTTTAAAATAATGAGTATAGGCTTGTCTTGTTAGTCATGGCTTATAATAAACATGAGTACAGACTTGTGCTATTTGTCACTCTTATAAGGGACATGAGTAGAGACTAGTGCTATTTGTCACACTTATAAGGGACATGAGTAGAGACTTGTGCTATTTGCCACACTTATAATGGACATGAGTAGAGACTTGTGCTATTTGTCACACTTATAATAAACATGAGTACAGGCTTTGCACTATTTGTCACACTTATAAGGGACATGAGTACAGGCTTGCGCTATTTGTCACACTTATAAGGGACATGATTACAGGCTTGTGCTATTTGTCACACTTATAAGGGACATGAGTACAGGCTTGTGCTATTTGTCACACTTATAAGGGACATGAGTAGAGACTTGTGCTATTTGTCACACTTATAAGGGACATAAGTAGAGACTTGTGCTATTTGTCACACTTATAAGGGACATGAGTAGAGACTTGTGCTATTTGTCACACTTATAAAGGACATGAGTAAAGACTTGTGCTATTTGTCACACTTATAAGGACATGAGCAGAGACTTGCGCTATTTGTCACACTTATTAGGGACATGAGTACAGGCTTGTGCTATTTGTCACACTTATAAGGGACATGAGTAGAGACTTGTGCTATTTGTCACACATAAGGGACATGAGTACAGGCTTATGCTATTTATCACACATATAAGGGACATGAGTAGAGACTTGTGCTATTTGTCACACATATATGGGACATGAGTACAGGCTTGTGCTATTTGTCACACATATAAGGGGCATGAGTACAGGCTTGTGCTATTTGTCACACATATAAGGGACATGAGTAGAGGCTTGTGCTATTTATCACACTTATAAAGGACACATGTACAGACTTGTGCTATTTATCACACTTATAAATGACACATGTACAGACTTGTACTATTTATCACACTTATAAAGGACACATGTACAGACTTGTGCTATTTATCACACTTATAAAGGACACATGTACAGACTTGTGCTATTTATCACACTTATAAAGGACACATGTACAGACTTGTACTATTTATCACACTTATAAATGACACATGTACAGACTTGTGCTATTTATCACACTTATAAATGACACATGTACAGACTTGTACTACTTATCACACTTATAAAGGACACATGTACAGACTTGTACTATTTATCACACTTATAAAGGACACATGCACAGGCTTGTACACCAATCCTTTTGATAGAATACACCATAATCAACTTATACACTGCCTAAAAGATATAAATCTAGATGACACAGACATACAACTAATATGTAATTTATACTGGGAGCAAACAGCAATAATAAAATATAACAAAGAGAACTCTACATCTATTGATATAAAAAGAGGAGTAAGACAGGGATGCATCCTATTACCAAGCTCGTTCAATCTATAGACGGAGCAAATCTCTAAAAACATCACAGAAATGCCAGGCTTAAACATTAATGGAAAGATAATCAATAACCTAAGATATGCTGATGATACTGTATTACCAGCAGAAAATCCTAAGGATCTACAACAATTACTTAATGAAATAAACATGACAAGCAAAGAAATATGGATTAGAGATGAATATCAAAAAGACTAAAACTATGGTCATAAACAAAGAAAATTATCGTGACCTAAAAATAAATATCAAAGTTGAAGGAATACATCTGGAGACAGTTCAGAACTACAACTACCATGGACATACTATAACCAGTGATGGGAAATGTAAAACTGAAATAAACAAAAGAATAGGTATGGCAAAAAAGTAATTTTAATGCCATGAAAAGTATTCTAACATTAAGACAAATAATACCAGGGCTAAAACTAAGAATAGCAAAATGTTACATCTTCTCAATATTCCTAAATGGTGCAGAAACATGGACATTAGACAAGAAAACAGAACAGAAAATTGAAGCCTTTGAAATGTGGATTTATAGAAGAATAGGTAGAATTGGATGGAAAAAAAAAAGAAAACAAACGAAGTTTTAAAACAACTATAAATGAAAAGAGAACTACTAAACACAATTTGAACAAGACAAATGAAATTTTTGGAGCATGTTAAAAGACACAACAGCCTAATAAAAGTAATATTGGAAGGGAAAATACAAGGTAAAAGAGGTAGAGGCAGACCAAGACTAACATAGACGAGTAGCATCAAAAGATGGACAAGTCAGCCTATGACAATCTGCACCATCAAAGCAAGAGACAGAGTGTAATGGCGCTCCATGGTAGCCAACCTTCGATGCAGAGACGGCACTCAATAAAAATGTATCACACTTATAAGGGACATGAGTACAGGCTTGTGCTGTTTATCAAATGATAAATCAAAGTCTTCCTACATGTACAATTTATGTTCTTTTATTTACAAAAGTCCCAGTTTGACTTGACCAAGGCTCTATATTATAGTGTGAAGTGTTAACATCAAAAGGGAATGTGAAGACATTTTTCAAAAAAATAATTAACTTAATCCAAAATTAATAATAAACAAAGTTTTGACACAGTTAAATGTCAAAAATATTTATTTTAACAGAAAACTAAATGTGATGTCAGTGCCAAAACTACTTCTTTTGACAGAAAACTAAACATGATGTCACTGAAAAAAATATTTCTGTTGACAGAAAACTAAACGTGATGTCAGTCACAAAAATATTTCTGTTGACAGAAAACTAAACATGATGTCAGTCACAAAAATATTTCTGCTGACAGAAAACTACACGATGTCAGTGCCAAAAATACTTCTGTTGACAAAAAACTAAACATGATATAGTGCCAAAAATACTTCTGTTGACAGAAAACTAAACGTGATGTCACTGCCAAAAATGCTTCTGTTGACAAAAACTAAACATGATATCAGTGCTAAAAATACTTCTGTTGACAGAAAACTAAATGTGATGTCACTGCCAAAAATACTTCTGTTGACAGAAAACTAAACATGATGTCACTGCCAAAAATACTTCTGTTGACAGAAAACTAAACGTCATGTCACTGCCAAAAATACTTCTGTTGACAGAAAAACTACACTTGACATCACTGGCAAAAATAGTCCTGTTGACTGAAAACTAAATGTAATGTTACCACCAAAAATATCTCAGTTTACAGAAAACCAAAAATAAAGTTATTGTCAAAAATCTATCTGTTGATAAACAATAACAATTCATTGTAATCAATATACAATCATCATCATCATTATCATGTGCCATACCGGTTGGCGTAGGCAATTATGTCCCTTCACAATCTTCTATCTACAGTGCATCGTATCAGTTCTGTTGTTGACTGTTTTCCATGCCATGACACCAAGCTATCCAGTATTTTCTCTCTTTGTCGTCCGCGATCTCTCTTTCCTTTTATTTTGCCAGTTGTAACTAAGTATTCCAACTTTCCTCTTCTCATGATGTGCCCGAAAAATGTTGATTGTTTCTTTCTGATGTTTTTTCAATATAAAATAAGTTTTCATCAAGTACCGGGCCTAGTGGCGTAGGTGATCATGTCTCTCCACAACTTTCAATCTCGACAGTTATTTATCATTTCTGTTGTTGACCTTCTGCCAAGCCATTCTCTTAAGCTGTCTGTTATTTTTTCTCTTTGCTTCCCTCTATCTCTTCGTCCCTCAATTTTTTCCAGTTGTTACAATATATTCAAGTTGTTCTCTCTCATTACATGGCCAAAAAATGATGATTGTCTCTTCCTAATATTGGAAATTAGCTCTCTTTTTGCTTTGACCTCTCTCAGAACCTCTTCATTACTCTTCTTAGCTGTCCATGGTTTTCTCAACATTCTTCTGTAAAACCACATTTCTACAGACTCCAGTGATTTCCTTGTCTGTTGTCCTATTGTCCATGACTCGCATCCATATGTTAAGACTGGCTCTTCGTAACATTTAAGAACTAAAATAAGTTTTACTAAAATGAAAATACAGACTCTACTTTTTGACAAATGCTTCCATGCCCTCCCTCGTGAGCCTCATCATGTGCCAGTCCTCTGTCTCTGTCAAGTCTACCCAGCCTAGACGTGTGTACAGATCTTTAGCCAGGCTGTTCCACCCAAGGACAGATAACTGCAGCCGACCACAGCCCATATCCAGGGCAATCTAGATTTATTGAAAAAAACAAAACAAATTAGTCTTCAGCTAACAGACTGGCATAGATTTTAGAAGCAGTGATTTCTGCAATATGTACCATTTTGGTATGCAAGGTTAGATAGATTAGACAGGCAGGCAAGCAGGCAGACAGACAGACAAATAGATAAGATAGATTAGATAGATAGATTAGACAGGCAGGCAAGCAGGCAGACAGACAGACAAATAGATAAGATAGATTAGATAGATAGATTAGACAGGCAGGCAGGCAGGCAGACAGAAAGACATGTAGATAGATAAGATAGATAGATTAGACAGGCATGCAGACAGATAGACAGATAGATAGATTAGACAGACAGACAGACAGCTAAAAAGACCAATGAGGAAGTTCTCAAAGAGGGACACAAAAAGGGAGCTCTTAAAAAACATCAGAAAGAAGCAATCAACATTTTTCGGGCACATCATGAGAAGAGGAAAGTTGGAATACTTGGTTACAACTGGCAAAATAAAAGGAAAGAGAGATCGCGAACGACAAAGAGAGAAAATACTGGATAGCTTGGTGTATATATGGCCCTTTTCGTCTTGTCAGACGGTCTAGTGGAGGCTATTGCGTATTTTTTTGAGGTATTGTTTTTGCCGAACAGCTTCTCTCGTGGCTAATTCTACCAATGTTTGACAAACACACGCGGTCACATAATGAACAGGTCAGGCTCGCTGGTCCACAGGTTTTACCATCCTTTTTCATGAGTCTCTTCTCTTCTAAGTCCTGTCTTAGACAGTCTCAATGTTGTTATACCGTTCCTTATACGTGCTCTCCATGATGTGCGATCACTTGCCAGATGTTGCCAGTCGTTTTCACAGATGGCGAAGTCTTTCAGAGATGATTTGCAGATATCTCTATATCGTAGTTTAGGTCTGCCGATTGTCGTTTTCCGTGTTTTAGCTCACCATAGTATTTGCCTAGAATGCGTTTTTCTTCCATCCGTTGGACATGCCCCAGCCATCTTAGCCTTCGACTTCTGAGCATCGACATGATTGTTAGGGTCTTAGCACGTTGCAGGACAGTTAAGTTGGTTATTTGTCTGCCATTTGATGTGCATTATTTTGCGGAGACATCGCATGTGGAAGACATTTAGTCTTTTTTCCTGGTTTGAGTATGTTGTCCAGGTTTCGGATCCATATAGTAGTGTGCTAAGCACACAAGTTTGATATATTAGAGTTTAGTCTTTTGAGTTAGTTTCGTGTTGTTCCATGCCTTTTTGTGTCATGGCATGGAAAACAGTCAACAACAGAACTGATATGATGCACTGTAGATAGAAGATTGTGGAGGGACATGATCGCCTACGCCAACCAGTATGGTACATGATGATGGTGATAACACATTATATATGAAAAAAAAAGTAAAGTACCCCCGTCATGCCAAGTGGTGACATATAGGGAATATGGTGTTAGTGACCCTATATTTTACAGACCTTCGGCACATGATTTTTGGGGTAATGTGGTCGGTATTACATCCGTGCCATTTTACTATTCCAGAAAAAAATCCAGTACCCATTTAAGGCTGGTGAACCCAGAAGCCATCGGTTGGGATTGAACCCTACCCCTTGTCCTTTGTAGTCCAGTTCACTAACCACTGAGCTATCGCGGCTCCCACATTATATATGAATATTTAGATAACTGAACAAGGTATTAGATTTCAGCAATATCCAGATGATAAAAGACATGTAAAAGGTATATGGTTTGATGACGTTCACACTAATCAAATTTAGCATGGTGCACTATATGGCGAAATGTATGTTGCCGAAATCGACATGACACACAGTGTGGCAAAACGTAGGAAAAGAGTTAATGCAAGCAGAACACACATGAGGCCTACTGTTTTTCACCATTATCCATGAGGGACAAATACTGGATTAACCAGAGGCCAAGGGAAGATAAAGTCATGAAGACACCATGGGGTCAATTTTTATGTGTTTTTTTATTTCCCACCACCGCTGGTGGAAACCAAACTTGGAGCCTTCTTGTCCAGAAGCTGACATCTTACCTCTAGATCATTCCCTCCCAGGAAAAATGAATATTTTTTTATTTTCCATCCTGGGTGCAATTTTCAACTCAGGAGGAGCTAACTGTCTGAACACTGTGTCTGTAGTTTGATATCAGGTAGCATGAGTAGTTGAGTCACTAAGTAGATGGCTTTTAGATTGGTGGGTGGGTCAGAGCTTTAGCTGCTGTGTATGTGTTGCATGAGTGTGTGTGTCTTGCTGCTGTCCATGTGTATTGATGCATGAGTGTATGTGTATGTTGCTATTGAGTGTGTTGATACACATGGTAGAATTGCTTTAGCAGAAGAGCTTACCTGTGTCACACTCTGTAACAACCGCTTGCCAAGGCCCGTCCCCCTGTAGGATGAAGTCACATAGACATCTTCCAGGTAGAGACAAACGCCCACCCAGGTTGAGTACGTAGGGAAGAAGATAGCGTAACCAACTAACTGTTCATGTTCTGGAGATGTAAATGAATAATGCTATGTGCTGTACTTTAATCATTCAAGGGATCTGTCTGTCTATCTGTCTGTTTATCTATCAGTCTGTCTATCTATCAGTCTGTCTGTCTATCTATCAGTCTGTCTATCTGTCTGTTTAACTATCTTTTCTATTGGTCTGCCTGTCTGTTTATCTATCATTCTGTCTGTCTATCTGTCTGTTTGACTATCTATCCTATTGGTCTGCCTGTCTGTTTATCTATCATTCTGTCTGTCTATCTGTTAGCTCACCCTTCAATCAAACCATCCAAACTTTGACCTTTCAAGAAAGCAGCTCATAGGGCAGAAATTTTTAGATTCAGTGTCCAACTATATTTTGCTATCAAGTTTCAGACCTTGTACAGGACCTATATTATATCTTGCCACATGTCCATATTTTGGGTGAGCCACTCAATCTCAACAAGGGGGCTGGTGTATGCTGTTATTACTTCTAGTCTCAGTGTCTACTGTTATTACTTCTAGTCTCAGTGTGTCTACTGTTATTACTTCTAGTCTCAGTGTGTCTACTGTTATTACTTCTAGTCTAAGTGTGTCTACTGTTATTACTTCTAGTCTAAGTGTGTCTACTGTTATTACTTCTAGTCTAGTGTGTCTACTGTTATTACTTCTAGTCTCAGTGTATCTACTGTTATTACTTCTAGTCTAAGTGCGTCTACTGTTATTACTTCTAGTCTCAGTGTATCTACTGTTATTACTTCTAGTCTCAGTGTGTCTACTGTTATTACTTCTAGTCTCAGTGTGTCTACTGTTATTATTTCTAGTCTAAGTGTGTCTACTGTTATTACTTCTAGTCTAAGTGTGTCTACTGTTATTACTTCTAGTCTAAGTGTGTCTACTGTTATTACTTCTAGTCTAAGTGTGTTTACTGTTATTACTTCTAGTCTAAGTGTGTTTACTGTTATTACTTCTAGTCTAGTGTGTCTACTGTTATTACTTCTAGTTTAAGTGTGTCTACTGTTATTACTTCTAGTCTAAGTGTGTCTACTGTTATTACTTCTAGTCTCAGTGTCTACTGTTATTACTTCTAGTCTCAGTGTCTACTGTTATTACTTCTAGTCTAAGTGTGTCTATTGTTATTACTTCTAGTCTAAGTGTGTCTACTGTTATTACTTCTAGTCTTAGTGTGTCTAATGTTATTACTTCTAGTCTAAGTGTGTCTACTGTTATTATTTCTAGTCTAAGTGTGTCTACTGTTATTACTTCTAGTCTAAGTGTGTTTACTGTTATTACTTCTAGTCTCAGTGTGTTTACTGTTATTACTTCTAGTCTCAGCATGTTTACTGTTATTACTTCTAGTCTAAGTGTGTCTACTGTTATTATTTCTAGTCTAAGTGTGTCTACTGTTATTACTTCTAGTCTAAGTGTGTTTACTGTTATTATTTCTAGTCTAAGTGTGTCTACTGTTATTACTTCTAGTCTAAGTGTGTCTACTGTTATTATTTCTAGTCTAAGTGTGTCTACTGTTATTACTTCTAGTCTAAGTGTGTTTACTGTTATTACTTCTAGTCTAAGTGTGTCTATTGTTATTACTTCTAGTCTTAGTGTGTCTACTGTTATTACTTCTAGTCTCAGTGTCTACTGTTATTACTTCTAGTCTTAGTGTGTCTACTGTTATTACTTCTAGTCTTAGTGTGTTTAGTGTTATTACTTCTAGTCTCAGTGTCTACTGTTATTACTTCTAGTTTAAGTGTGTCTACTGTTATTACTTCTAGTCTTAGTGTCTACTGTTATTACTTCTAGTCTCAGTGTCTACTGTTATTACTTCTAGTCTTAGTGTGTCTACTGTTATTACTTCTAGTCTAAGTGTGTCTACTGTTATTACTTCTAGTCTCAGTGTCTACTGTTATTACTTCTAGTCTTAGTGTGTCTACTTTTATTACTTCTAGTCTAAGTGTGTTTACTGTTATTACTTCTAGTCTCAGTGTCTACTGTTATTACTTCTAGTCTAAGTGTGTTTACTGTTATTACTTCTAGTCTTAGTGTGTCTACTGTTATTACTTCTAGTTTAAGTGTGTCTACTGTTATTACTTCTAGTCTCAGTGTCTACTGTTATTACTTCTAGTCTTAGTGTGTTTACTGTTATTACTTCTAGTCTTAGTGTGTCTACTGTTATTACTTCTAGTCTTAGTGTGTCTACTGTTATTACTTCTAGTCTAAGTGTGTCTACTGTTATTACTTCTAGTCTCAGTGTCTACTGTTATTACTTCTAGTCTCAGTGTCTACTGTTATTACTTCTAGTCTTAGTGTGTCTACTGTTATTACTTCTAGTCTTAGTGTGTCTACTGTTATTACTTCTAGTCTTAGTGTGTCTACTGTTATTACTTCTAGTCTCAGTGTGTCTACTGTTATTACTTCTAGTCTAAGTGTGTCTACTGTTATTACTTCTAGTCTAAGTGTGTTTACAGTTATTACTTCTAGTCTAAGTGTGTCTACTGTTATTACTTCTAGTCTAAGTGTGTCTACTGTTATTACTTCTAGTCTAAGTGTGTCTACTGTTATTACTTCTAGTCTCAGTGTGTCTACTGTTATTACTTTTAGTCTCAGTGTGTCTACTGTTATTACATTCCCTTTAACAGTAAAGGTGAATGAAAGCATGGCTCAGGTAACTCAGCCGGTACCCATTTCCTAACAGACAATAACAGTGGCATAGAATAACAGTCATCAGTGTTAGTGACAGAATAACAAGTTGTACAAAGGCAATGGAAGTTCATAGCGGGTAGTGGTTAGAGCCGAGGACTAAAGTGGGGATGAAGGAAGGGTGCAGAATTGTACTCGGACATAACAAGTTTTGGGAGAATGGAAATTTCCAAGCAGTTGTGGGGAAAATGTGGATAAACACATGGCTTGACCGTCAGGTAAATAGGTTGACAAACAACTTCCAGGACAGGTCAAAGTCATGAAGCAAACATTATTTTGAAACTCAGGAGAGGTTAAACTAATCAGAGGTTATATTGGAGTCACACAAAAAACAGCCTGTTCTTGTAAAGTTTGAGGCATAGGTCAGCTCTGGGTCAAATGTGGCTCAGGATTGTGGACTCTAAATGGTAGGTGGAGTTTCAAATTGTCACTTCGTGACAATTGGAACAATTCATTGGCTGCAGATATTCCATGTGCAAAGTTATGGTTGGGTGTTTAAGCTTCGAGACAATAGGTTTTAAGGAAGAGAAGTTAGGAGGAAGACAGAGCTAGTCAGAAGTTAGAAATTTACTTCAGAAGAGACAAGTAGTTAGGCAAACAATGAAGAACAGACAGTTAGTTGGGAAGTTATTAAGGAACAGACTAGAGAGTAGTAAGAAGCAGTTAGAATCATAGATGTGGACTAGTCAAGCTTAGAGTAGATAACATAGGAAAAGGTAGCAGTGACTTAGGACAATTAGTTGAGCAGTAGACAGAACCAGAACATGTGAAATAGAATATAATGAACATTTAGTTGTGAAAGTGTTTTTGAAGAGTGTTTCCAAAATTGTGCTTCAGAGAACAAGTTTGTAAGTTGTGAGAGAGATTAATTGATAATGTGCCCTTATGGACATTTCAATATCCATCGAATGTAGTCTCATAATGTCCAGAATTAAAGAACATTAATTCTAAGAGAAGTGCTTCCGCTATTATGTATCACAAGTTAAAGATCAATAAACTTGATGTATTATGACTGAGAATAGTCTGTGATGATGAACGTTATTTACTATAAATGTGCTGTGCTCTGGCTCCAACAATAATATAAAGACAAATAAATATCATCAACCTATAACATCCCTCTGTTTCCATTTGAGGACTTGCTTTGAGATACTCTTGTTATCTCTTCTCATCACATGGTCAACATTTGACCACCTTCTTCTCTTGATTACAGCTGCTATTTTTGAATTCTTTGTCATTTCTTCTATTTCTGCGATAGTCCTAAATTCACTCCGTGGATATTTTTCCAGTTTTTTCCAAAATGGAGGAATTATTTTTCTCCGGCTTGGTATAAAACCGTTGATCAGAGGTTTAACAAGCCGCTATCGTGAAAATGATGTTGTTAATGAAACGTAGACCTGATACAGAACCGAATAGCAAAGCAAGCCCTCATGTGGGAAACAACGGTAAGAGAAAAAGAGGAAGACCTAGGGAGACACTGAGAAGAACACTGATGAGAGAGGCAAGAGCAGCAGGATTCGGCTCTCTCATGAGATAGAGCTGCTTGCACAGAACAGAGACAAATGGCGAGATTTGATAAAATATCTTTAAAAGAAAACTGCTAGAACAAAATTCAGATAGGAGAAGGAGTATCTTGGTCTACGCCCTATGGGCCGGCTACGGCTCGAAAGATCAATAGATAGATAGCTCAGTATATGAATTATTTTCCTGATGCATTTGTTTTCAAATGTATACAATTTATTTTCAATTTCTTAATTTCTTTTGCAGCTCTCAAATGAATCAGTAAAAAGTAAAAGTAAAGTACCCCCGTCACGCCAAGTGGCATTTAGGGAATATGGTATTAGTGGCCATAAATTTTACAGACCTTCAGCACATGAATTTTGGGATAATGTGGTCAGTATTACACCCGTGCCGCTTTACTTTCCCAGAAAAAATCTGGTACCCATTAAAGGCTGGATGAACCCGGAAGCCATCAGTTGGGATCGAACCCTACCTCTTGTCCTTTGTAGTCCAATTCACTAACCACTGAGCTATCGTGGCTCTCATATGAATAAGTAGGGTAGATAATATACTTGATTTGAAAGTCCTGAGCCTTGTTTTTTGTACTTAGTAATTTTGATTTCCATATATTTTAAAGGTTTATAAAAGTAAATGCTGTCTTCACTATTCTGATTTTAACTTTCTTTCTTTGCAGAAAAAAAAAATTAATAAACCCTAGCTGGCAAATTCATTGAATAGAAATAGGTTCATTAACATAAAGAAAGCAGAAAAAGCACCAACAAGCTGAACGAGTGGGATTATATAACGTAACTGTCAAAAAGTGGAATATAAAAATACTTGGATCTACTAAGGTGAGTCCCTTAAGTAGGGCCGTGGGCTTGGTGGTCTAGAGGTAACACATTGGCCTTTGAATAAGAAGACCCTGGGTTCAATTCTTGCCACAGGTGGTGGAAAAAGAAAAAAGAAATACATTTTTTAATTGGAATTCGTGGTGTCTTCATGGACACCCTCCTTTACTAGTCTTTGGATAGTGACATCCGATGTCTAGCCCTCTTAGATAACGATAAAAAACAGGAAGTTGTGTGAGCACTCTGAGCAAATTAAAGAACCTATGACAGTTGGAAATCAAAAGAGTAGGCCAAAAATGGCTGCAGCCTAGGCAAAATTAATGGGAACAATCTACTCAAAATGTTAAAACCCTCAACAATAAAAACGCGAGTATCTCTGCAGTTGGAGAATATCTGCCTGTATGGTGAGGGACGGGAGCCATGATAGCTCAGTGGTTAGTGAACTGGATTACAAAGGACAAGAGGTAGGGTTCAATCCTGATCAACGACTTCTGGTTCACCCAGCCTTAAATGGGTACCGGATTTTTTCTGGGAAAGTAAAGTGGCACCGGGCGTAATACTGAACATATTACCCCCAAAATCATGTGCCGAACCATATTCTCTGTATGCCACTTGGTGTGAGCGGGGTTATTTACTTTTTTTTCCATGGTGAGAACACTTGAGCACACAGCTGCCAATGTGAAAAAATAGGAAATATCGGTGATATTCACAAAAAATTCAGTCTCTCTGGACTTTATGGAGATATAAAGCTTGTGAACACAAGTAAACAAAAGTAGGGCTGACCCCAGCACGGCAGGGGAACAATATTACTAAAGTAAACGTTCCACACAAAAGAGTTGTACACACCTCCTCCGTTTGTTGCCTCTGCTACAACACACTGAAAATATGGTCTTTCTCCAAAGCAGTCTCGTTGTAAAACTGAAAAAGAAAAAAATGTAAACAACAAACATAATGTGGTGATGACCTCTCCATGGATGATCAAATTGTGATAAAATATTACCAATCGCATATCGTCATATGGAGAGAAAAACAGCTTCACAAATCATAACACAACAAACAATTAAAATGAGCGCACAAATCATCACACACACAAAATCTAACAATTAAAACTCACAAATCATCACACACACAAAACATTTAACACAACATCACAAATCATCACACACACAAAATCTAACAACTAAAACAACCTCACAAATCATTACACACAAAACATTTAAACAACCTCACAAATCATCACACACACACACAGAATCTAACAACTAAATCAACCTCACAAATCATCACACACAAAATATTTAACACAACCTCACATCATCACACACACACAAAATCTAAAAACTAAAACAACCTCACAAATCACACACACACAAACAAAATCTAACAACTAAAACAACCTCACAAATTATCACACACACACACACACAAATCTAACAACTAAAACAACCTCATAAATTATCACACACCACAAATCTAACAACCTCACAATTATCACACCACACAAAATCTAAAACTAAAACAACCTCACAATTATCACACACACAAAATCTAAAACTAAAACACCTCACAAATCATACCACACACACACAATCTAACAACCTCACAAATCATCACACACACACACAAAATCTAACAACTAAAACAACCTTAGAATCACCACACACACACACACACTCTAACAACTAAAACAACCTTACAAATCATCACACACACACAAAATCTAACAACTAAAACAACCCCACAAATCATCACACACACACACAAAATCTAACAACTAAAACAACCTTAGAAATCACCACACACACACACACACAACATCTAACACTAAAACAACCTTACAAATCATCACACACACACAAAATCTAACAACTAAAACAACCCCACAAATCATCACACACACACACACAATCTAACAACTAAAACAACCTTACAAATCATTACACAAACACACAAAATATAACAACAAAAACATCCTTACAAATCATCACCACACACAACATCTAACAACTAAAACACCCTTACAAATCATCACACAAACACAAAATCTAACAACTAAAACAATCTCACAAATCATCACACAAACACACACAAAATCTAACAACTAAAACAACCTTACAAATCATCACACAAACACAAAATCTAACAACTAAAACAACCTCACAAAATTATCATACCACACAAAATCTAACAACTAAAACAACCTCACAAATAATCACACACACACACAAAATCTAACAACTAACACAACCTCACAAATCATCACACACACACACACTAACAACTAACCACCAACCTCACAAATCATCACATACACTCACAAAAACTAACAACTAACACAACCTCACAAATCATCACACACACACAAAATCTAACAACTAACACAACCTCACAAATCATCACACACACTCACAAAATCTAACAACTAAACAACCTCACAAATCATCACACACACTCACAAAATCTAACAACTAAAACAACCTCACAAATCATCACACACACAGACAAAATCTAACAACAAAACAACCTCACAAACCATTACACACAAAACATTTAAAACAACCTCACAAATCATTACACACAAAACATTTAACACAACCTCACAAATCATTACACACAAACATTTAACACAACCTCACAAATCATCACACACACACAAATCTAAAAACTAAACAACCTCACAAATCATTACACACACACAAAATCTAACAACTAAAACAACCTTACAATCATTACACAAACACAAAAAATCTAACAACTAAAACAACCTTACAAATCATCACACACACACACACACAAAATCTAACAACTAAAACAGCCTTACAAATAATCACACACACACAAAATCTAACAACTAAAGCAACCCCACAAATCATCACACACACACAAAATCTAACAACTAAAACAACCCCACAAATCATCACACACACACAAAATCTAACAACTAAAACAACCTTACAAATCATCACACACACACAAAATCTAACAACTAAAACAACCTCACAAATCATCACACAAACACAAAATCTAAAAACTAAAACAACCCCACAAATCATCACACACACACACAAAATCTAACAACTAAACAACCTCACAAATCATTACACACTAAACATTTAACACAACCTCACAAATCATTACACACAAAACATTTAACACAACCTCACAAATCATTACACACAAACATTTAAAACAACCTCACAAATCATTACACACAAACATTTAACACAACCTCACAAATCATTACACACAAAATATTTAACACAACCTCACAAATCATTACACACAAACATTTACACAACCTCACAAATCATTACACACAAAACATTTAACACAACCTCACAAATCATCACACACACAAAATCTAACAACTAAAACAACCTCACAAATCATTACACACAAACATTTAATGCAACCTCACAAATCATTACACACAAAACATTTAACACAACCTCACAAATCATTACACACAAAAAATTTAACACAACCTCACAAATCATTACACACAAAACATTTAACACAACCTCACAATCATTACACACAAACATTTAATGCAACCTCACAAATCATTACACACAAAACATTTAACACAACCTCACAAAACATTACACACTAAACATTAACACAACCTCACAAATCATTACACACAAAACATTTAACACAACCTCACAAATCATTACACACAAAACATTTAACACAACCTCACAAATCATTACACACAAAACATTTAACACAACCTCACAATCATTACACACAAACATTTAACACAACCTCACAAATCATTACACACAAAACATTTAACACAACCTCACAAATCATTACACACAAACATTTAATGCAACCTCACAAATCATTACACACAAAACATTTAACACACCTCACCTCACAAAACATTACACACTAAACATTTACACAACCTCACAATCATTACACACAAACATTTAACACAACCTCACAAATCATTACACACAAACATTTAACACAACCTCACAAATCATTACACACAAAACATTTAACACAACCTCACAAATCATTACACACAAAACATTTAATACAACCTCACAAATCATTACACACAAAACATTTAACACAACCTCACAAATCATTACACACAAAATCAACACAACAGTGTTGTTCCCTTGTCAGTTTGACATGATCTCTTCCACCTATAACAGTGTTGTTCCCTTGTCAGTTTGACATGATCTCTTCCATCTTTTGTAGTGTTGTTTCCTTGTCAGTTTGACATGATCTCTTCCACCTATAACAGTGTTGTTCCCTTGTCAGTTTGACATGATCTCTTCCACCTATAACAGTGTTTGTTCCCTTGTCAGTTTAACATGATCTCTTCCACCTATAACAGTGTTTGTTCCCTTATCATTTTGACATTATCTCTTCCATCTATAGTAGTGTTGTTCCCTTATCATTTTCGCATGATCTCTTCCATCTATAGTAGTGTTGTTCCCTTGTCAGTTTGACATGATCTCTTCCATCTATAGTAGTGTTGTTCCCTTGTCAGTTTGACATGATCTCTTCCACCTATAACAGTGTTGTTCCCTTGTCAGTTTAACATGATCTCTTCCACCTATAACAGTGTTGTTCCCTTATCATTTTCGCATGATCTCTTCCATCTATAGTAGTGTTGTTCCCTTATCAGTTTGACATGATCTCTTCCATCTGTAGCAGTGTTGTTTCCTTGTCAGTTTGACATTATCTCTTCCATCTGTAGCAGTGTTGTTTCCTTGTCAGTTTGACAAAAACTTTGCCCTATCATCTTCATTTGTATTACCTTCACCTTTCTGAGTAACCACACAAAAAACAAGAACAGCTGCACACAAAACAAGAATTGCTAAACAGAGAACAAGAACAGCTGAACAGAGAACAAGAAAGACATTCATTTCTACATGGATAATACATTACCTTCAGCACTAATCTTAACTTGGTCTTCCATTTTCTCAAAAATGGCCAGTTCCTGTAAAGAGGCATGATAGCAAAATGAATGGCTAGCAAATATCTCCAAGTGTATTCCCCATCTTCTTCTACATGAGCACTATCCACCTCATTTTGTGTGGGAATGTTGTCAACAGCTATTTTTAACAACTTCTTTCTAATTAAGGATACATTTTATTAACCTGGAAGTGACCCTGATTTTATGGAACCAAGGGATTAATAATGAATATTGAAGGGAACTAAATTGGAAATTATGATATTTTATAGAACTTTGGGATGGAACACTCTGTACGGAACCACAGCAGAACTTAAAAATACCTGCAGATACTACTACATGGCATTGGGCCGAAGGGCATCAGCTCAAAGGTCGCTGGATCCATAACAACAACAACAACAACAACAACATAGAACTTTGGAACTCTTAGGGAATCACTTTACTTCAGTGGTTAGTGAACTGAACTACCAAGGACGAGAGGTCAAATTCGATCCTGATTGATGGCTTTCAGGTTCACAGAGCCTTAAATGGGTACTGGATTATTATCTGTGAAAGTGAAATGGTATGGGCATAACATCAACCACATTAATCCAAAAATAATGTGCCAAAGGCCAATAAAAGGTATGGGCATTAACATCATATTTCCTATATGCCATGTGGCATGATGGGGCTTTTTTTTTTAACAGGGGACTGTTAGAAGAGTTTATGGAACAAAGTGAGATATTTAGGATGTAATGGAACTAAGGGCGACAGGTAGAATAGATTTATGGAACTGGGTGGGGGGGGGGGGGCGCAGGTAGAATAGTATTATGGAACTAAGGGGGACAGGTAGAATAGATTTATGGAACTAAGGGGGACAGGTAGAATAGGTTTATGGAACTAAGGGGGACAGGTAGAATAGGTTTATGGAACTAGGGGGACAGGTAGAATAGGTTTAAGGAACTAAAAGGGGGGGGGGCGGGCGCGCAGGTAGAATCATCATCATCATGTGCCATGCTGGTTGGCATAGGCGATCATGTCCTTCCACAATATTCTATCTACAGTGCATAGTATCAGTTCTGTTGTTGACTGTTTTCCATGCCATGACACCAAACTATCCAGTATTTTCTCTCTTTGTCATCCGCGATCTCTCTTTCCTTTTATTTTGCCAGTTGTAACCAAGTATTCCAACTTTCCTCTTCTCATGATGTGCTCAAAAAATGTTGATTGTTGCTTTCTGATGTTTCTTAGGAGCTGCCTTTTTGTGTTGGCCTCTTTGAGAACTTCCTCATTGGTCTTTTTAGCTGTCCAGGGAACTTTCAACATTCTTCTGAGAAATCCCATCTGTGTGGCCTCTAATCATCTTTTCATTTGTTTGTCTACTGTCCATGATTCGCTTCCATAGTTCAGAATTGGTTCTATATATCACCGATGAACTCTCTTTCTTACTTCTATTTACATATATTTGTTGCATAAGATATTTTTCATTTTCTGAAATGCTATTTTGGTTTGAGCTATTCTACTTTTTATTTCTGTGGTGCATCTTCCATCTGATGTTATCATTGTGCCCAAGTATTTGACATATTGCACTTGTTTCAGATTTGTCCTGTTTATTTTTATGCTGCATGATGGTGGTGATTGTTTCTTCGATATAACCATTACTTCTGTTTTTTTTACTATTCAGATTGAGACCTTTTTTATTGCTTTCTTTTACTATTTTGTCTATCATTTCTTGTAGTTCATTTTCTGTCTCTGCTATTAAGACTGTGTCATCCGCATATCGCAAATTATTTATGTTGTGACCATTGACTTCAATTCCTATTTTGTCTACTACTGATCTCATAATATGTTCGCTGTAGAGTGAAAACAAGTCCAGTAACAGAACACAGCCTTGTCTGACTCCTTGTTTTATAAGTTGAAATTGTCCTGTTTGGTTGTTAATTCGTATAGCTGCTGTTTGTCGCTAGTACATGTTTTTTATGATTCGCAGATTCTTGCCATCAATGTTTAATTTCTCCAGCATATTGATTATTTCCACATGCTTTACTTTGTCAAATGCTTTTGTGTAGTCTATAAAGCACATATATAGACCTTTCTTTACCTCTCTAGATCTTTCTATCAATGTTCTTAGGATGTATGTTGCATTAATGGTTCCCTTATCTTCCACAAATCCACATTGCTCCTCACTTATTTCTGGTTTTATTTTGTTCCTTACACATCTCATGGTGATTCTTAGTAATATTTTTGTCATATGGCTCATGAGAATATGTTTATGGAACTAAGAGCGCAATGTTGAATAGATTTATGGAACTAGTTTTTTTTTTTATTAAGGGTGACAGTAGAATAGGTTTATGGAACTAAGGGTGACAGTAGAATAGGTTTATAGAACTAAGGGCGCAAGGTAGAATAGGTTTATGGAACTAGTTTATGGAACTAAGGGTGACAGTAGAATAGGTTTATGGAACTAAGGGTGACAGGTAGAATAGGTTTATGGAACTAGGGGGGACAGGTAGAATAGGTTTATGGAACTTTGAGAGACAGGTAAATAGATTTATAGAACTAGGGGGGACAGGTAGAATAGGTTTATGGAACTTGGGGAGACAGGTAGAATTCATTTATGGAACTAGGGGAGACAGGTAGAATAGGTTTACGGAACTTTGGGAGACATGGTAGAATAGGTTTTATGGACTAGGTGGGACAGGTAGAATAGGTTTATGGAACTAGGGGAGACAGGTAGAATAGGTTTATGGAACTTGGGGAGACAGGTAGAATAGGTTTATGGAACTAGGGGGAGACAGGTAGAATAGGTTTATAGAACTAGGGGAGACAGGTAGAATAGGTTTATGGAACTTGGGGAGACAGGTAGAATAGATTTATTTTATGGAACTAAGGGGAATATGATAAGCTTATGGAGCTAATGCAGGTAGCTGAAACATTTTAATCTATTCTATTCACAGAATCAGATTTATTACTTTTTCTATTGATTTTCTATGGCAGGACAAAATCACTAACATAGAATTATGGCAAAGTACCAGTCAAGTACCAATGGATAAAGAGATACAGCGAAGACAAATTGTCACCAATGGTACTGGATAGGACACACACTGCGGAAGCCAACTGAAGTATTACACAACAGGCCCTTTTTTTGGAATCCCTAAGGAAAAGTTGAAGACTAGAATATTCTTGGAGAAGACAGATGGGAGCAGAGATGAAGATGATGGGGAAGACATGGAATGATCTTAAAAGAATGGCAAGAAACAGACAGAACGACTTGGAAAGTGTTTGTTGAAGACCTATGCTCCTCAGGGAGCTGAAAGGTAGAAGTTTAGTTTAAGTAGTAACTTAAGTAACTTAGCATGCTGCAATCCTACTTGATCTCATAATATGTTCGCTGTAAAGTGAAAACAAATCCAGCGACAGAACACAGCCTTGTCTGACTCCTTGTTTTATATATTGGAATTGTCCTGTTTTGGTTGTTAATTCGTATAGCTGCTGTTTGTCGCTAGTACATGTTTTTTATGATTCGCAGATTCTTGCCATCAATGTTTAATTTCTCCACTTACGACACGGCAAAATCAAAGTGACAAAGTCAAAGTGACAAAATCAAAGTGACAAAGTCAAAGTGACAAAATCAAAGTGACAAAGTCAAAGTGACAAAACCAAAGTGACAAAGTCAAGTGACAAAATCAAATACAAAGTGACAAAGTCTACACTACTGAGAGTGACCGAGTCTACTCTACTAGTAAAGTCCAACTCTACTTATCTTCTTCTTCCTTCCTCATCTGCCTTTCAGCGTCGAGGGGAGATATTAATTTGCGATCTTTTGCTCTTCTGTTCGCCTCTGCTGCTGTTATCTTTCCTAGAGCTTCCAATATTCCATCGATCCATCTTTTGCTCTTCTGTTCGCCTCTGCTGCTGTTATCTTTCTTAGAGCTTCTAATATTCCATCGACCCATCTTTTTCGTGGTCGACCTTTGACTTGAGTCTGGTGATCTGGTGTTCTCACACTAGTGACTACTTGTAACTTTACAAAACGAAATGCAAAATTAAAATCACTTACAGTAATCAGTCCTCACTATTTCCTGGCAATCCTCGGGTCTGGCTGGTCGAATATTGACGCTAGCAGACATAATTTACACAACAATTAAATGTGTAAACTCCAACACTAGAATGTAAACGTTGGGACCACAGCCGGACCGTCCGTGAAGTCTCCAACTTCTGCTAGAATGTGACGCGCATTACGAGGTGAGAGTAGTTGCCCTTGACGGATAGTGGCGTATCTCTTAAGTGGGAATCAGAGGGGAAGAGGTATGTATTACAGCACTCAGAGAAAAATGATAAATTAATAACAGAAAAAAAACTCTCTCTCTCTCTCTGCGATCAGGACTCAATCAGAGTAAGATTCCAGACTCTCACATGAAGTCAGCTGTTAGACTAAGTGTGTTGATCGCCCCCACAGACGGAACATCACAATTAGAGTCTGCCAGATCCACTCTGATTGAACACACGTTAAAAACGTTGCACTGTGTTCTGCGCCAGTGCATTCGATATCAGCCAGCATTTTATTCAGGTTTGCTTTCCTTAGCCTTTGATTGTCCCCAATCTTCCTGCAAGGCAGCAGATTGTCTTTTCTGTAGGGGATTCTGCCCTTAGATGGTCGGCCCTCCCAGGTTTACGAGCACCATCTGCCCTAGTCCACTAGAGGTGACTAACACAGACATGCACACAACGATACGAGACATGACTAACACCTACACACATCAAGATATATAACACATGACTAACATAGACATGCACATAAAGATATGAGATATGACTGACATAGACATGCACACACAAAGATATAACAAATACCTAACATAGACATACACACAAAGATATAAGAAAAATGACAAATAAATAACAGAAAAAAAAAACAAAGAACATTATATGGTCCGAAACAGGATCGAACCCGTAGCTAGCTACTTTTAGTTAGGAAAAATTAAAAAATAGAAAAAAAAAATGGTATGTAAGAAGCTTTACGTGATAAGTGGGCGACACAGACTAAACGACATTTCGGCCCAATAGGCCTTCATCAGGAACAAACAAAAAAAAACACACGCACAAAACTATAACGAAACAACCAAAACAAAAACAATCGAAATGCTACTTTTAATTAGCTGAGTGTCAGTGTTCCTAAGCGTTCGGCTACTCGTGGCAAGGCGCAGTGCCATGGAGTACGGGTTCGATCCTGCTTCGAAACCATATATTGTTCTTTGTTTTTTTTTTCTGTTGTTGTTTATTTGTTCTTTTTTCTCTGAGTGCTGTAATACATACATCTTTCTCCTATGATTCCCTGAATTATCGCGCGGAAGTTCCCCTCTATAATAATATTCATTTATTATTATTTATCCCTAAGTGGGCCCCACATAAGAGGCTGGCTCTCTACGCTGGCAATGGGTAAGTCAGTCTCCTCTTTCTTTCCTTCCTCATTTAACTTTCAGCGTCGAGGGGAGATATAATTTGCGGTCTTTTGCTCTTCTGTTCGCTTCTGCTGCTGTTATGTTTCTTAGTGATTCTAATATTCCATGGAGTTATTGCAGAAGTCAAAAATACGTACGCCACCTTTGTCTACGTCCCGGGACATGCGAGGGTACGGGTAAATGAAAGAGCGGCCAGGTTGATTAGCTGAGCTGTCGTTGAAGGCGGTCAACCAATGGATCGAGAGGACATCATTAATGCCCTCCGAGATGTGGGATGGGCACAGGACTTCAACAACTATAAGTCCATGTCACTCCTTCGGATGAAAGAGATGGGAGTTGAAATGGGCACAGCCAGAAACGAGAAACTTAGTGGGCGTGTAAGAAGACTTAACTGCGGAGGGGATTTGAGCACCTATAATGTTCGGAGTGCAATGATGATGACCTGCAAATAACTCAATAACTGAGGAGGGATCTGAGCACCTATAATGTTCGGAGTGCAATGATGATGACCCGCAAATAACTCAATAACTGAGGAGGGGATCTGAGCACCTATAATGTTCAGAGTGCAATGATGATGACCCGCAAATAACTCAATAACTGAGGAGGGGATCTGAGCACCTATAATGTTCGGAGTGCAATGATGATGACCCGCAAATAACTCAATAACTGAGGAGGGGATCTGAGCACCTATAATGTTCGGAGTACAATGATGATGACCCGCAAATAACTCAATAACTGAGTAGGGGATCTGAGCACCTTTAATGTTCGGAGTGCAATGATGATGACCCGCAAATAACTCAATAACTGAGGAGGGGATCTAAGCACCTATAATGTTCAGAGTGCAATGATGATGACCCGCAAATGACCCAATAAGTGGGCCCCTGCTCCCATTGGCCTATCAATTATGAGCTCCATATGAATGAGCAATAGCAAATAAAAGAAGGAATTATAACCCATGTTGCACACTGTTCGTCATACGGAATGATGGCCAGTGGCGTAGAGTCTTTGTGTACTAAGCGTTCGGCACACGCTCAAGTGAGGTACTAACATGTATTTGTGATAGTATATTATTAGTTGAGTACATATTTGTATACAGCATTGGTAACGTTTAATAATTACTGATGTTTGACTATTTATACATATTGTCCTTTCGAGCCGAAGATGGCACATAGGGCAGAACCACAATCTCAAAAACAGAAACCTTATATATATATATATATATGCAAATCATGGACAATAGGACAGCAGAAAGAAAATCACTGGAGTTTGTAGAAATATGGTTTTACAGAAGAATGTTGAGAATACCATGTACAGCTAGGAAGTGTAATGAAGATGTTCTGAGAGAGGTCAAAGTAAAAGAGAGCTAATTTCCAATATTAGGAAGAAACAATCATCATTTTTTGGCCATGTAATGAGAAGAGAACAACTAGAATATATTGTAACAACTGGAAAATTGAGGGACGAAGAGATAGAGGGAAGCAAAGAGAAAAATAACAGACAGCTTAAGAGAATGGCTTGGCAGAAGGTCAACCACAGAAATGATAAATAGCTGCAGAGATCGAAATTTGTGGAGAGACATGATCACCTACGCCAGTAGGCCCGGTACTTGATGATGGTGATATATATATATATAATATATGTATACATAAACAGTCAAACAAATGACCTCAAATCAATATCATATATATATATATATATTGTTTGCGTTCACCAGATTTCGCCTATGGTGAAGTCCCTAGGGACTAGAAACTGAATTTTGCGTATTAATCCGATTTCCCTGGCAGCCGTGTGCACAAGGGTCCCTCGCTGATGAGGAACATAACTCCGTCTTCGGAGGTACTCATATTTTTTCTTTCCGTTGATGAGTAATTGACGTTTCAAGCCGGGTCACGCTGCTGAGACTAGGGGTGGTTACTGTAGAGAGAAATCATAAATAAAAATCTCAACAGATTCCGCAGAGATTTGAACTCACAACCTCTCTGTCTGAACAATATATAAATAACTGAACAACATAAGGTAATATTTTTTCATTGAACAACGATGAATTGATGTTTGATATTTATTACGATGGTAGTGACAAAGTTGGTGTTGTGATGGTAGTGACAAAGTTGGTGTTGTGATGGTAGTGACAAAGTTGGTCATGTGATGGTAGTGACAAAGCTGGTGTTGTGATGGTAGTGACAAAGTTGGTGTTGTGATGGTAGTGACAAAGTTGGTCATGTGATGGTAATGACAAAGCTGGTGTTGTGATGGTAGTGTATGCTTGATTCAGTAGACCGTCATTTCCAAATAAAAAAATATATAAAGAAGTAACAATCAGAGATCACTCATAGTCAATACCAGAAACAGTATTATTTTCTTCCAACTTCCAGTAGATAGCATGGGGTCCTACCATCTCTTCCTCCCCCATCCATTTACTCACACACTCCTCGTCTATGCTAGCCAGCTGTCACTCACAGAAATGTATGTGTTACACATTACAACTGACATGTATACATCAAGCAATCATGATAACTCAGTAGTTTGGTAAAAATATTAGTGTCTTTATGCTGGATGTTGCTTTAGCACAGACACGTACACATTGATATAACTTCACACACATCAGTGAAACATAAGACTTGAGATTACATGCTTGTTTCATTGGTGGATGTTTTATTTCAATTGTTCAATAAACAAAACAAATCAAAGAAACAAATACACATTATCTTGTTGCTTGCAGTATCTGTTAAGGTCACTGTTTGTCAATTATTTTACACAAAAACAAACTCCAATAACTCTTCTCATGTCCTTCAATTATGTCTTTGACAAAGTGCACAAGTTACTGTTAGTTACTGTCAGTGACAACCTTGTTATTCAAAGCTCTACAAAGTTACTGTGATTGATAACCTTCCTATTCAAAGCTCTACAAAGTTACTGTGATAAACTCTATACATTCAACTAACACTAGTCATTATACTCCTTACTAATGTGATACTAAAGTTACACAAGTCACTAAACCCCCAAATGCTAAAGTTAACACAAGTCACTAAACCCTAAATACTAAGTTAACACAAGTCACTAAACCCCAAAATTCTAAAGTTAACACAAGTCACTAAACCCCAAATACTAAAGTTAACACAAGTTACTAAACCCAAAATGCTAAAGTTAACACAAGTCACTAAACCCCAAATACTAAAGTTAACACACCCCTAAAACCCCAAATACTAAAGTTAACACAATCCACTAAACCCCAAATACTAAAGTTAACACAAGTTACTAAACCCAAAATACTAAAGTTAACACAATCCACTAAACCCCAAATACTAAAGTTAACACAAGTTACTAAACCCAAATACTAAAGTTAACACAATCCACTAAACCCAAATACTAAAGTTAACACAATCCACTAAACCCCAAATACTAAAGTTAACACAATCCACTAAACCTCAAATACTAAAGTTAATACAATCCACTAAACCTCAAATTCTAAAGTTAACACAATCCAGTAAACCCCAAATACTAAACTTAACACAAGTCACTAAACCCCAAATACTAAAGTTAACACAAGCCCCTAAACCCCAAATACTAAAGTTAACACAAGCCACTAAACCCCAAATACTAAAGTTAACACAATCCACTAAACCCAAATACTAAAGTTAACACAATCCACTAAACCCCAAATACTAAAGTTAACACAAGCCACTAAACCCCAATACTAAAGTTAACACAAGTCACTAAACCCATTTTCAAGTGTTGTGAGATAACTTTGAAGCTAGACCTACATGGTAAAATATGTTTGTTCAAAAATCTACAAATTTAAAAGACCAGTTTTAATCACTTTGTACACTATATCAAAACTGATAAGCCGAATTAAATAAAACCAAACACAATAAAGGGAATCCTTATTTTGTCAGCAGAGTGAGTAATTGTGTTATTATAAACCGTCACATTTTAAGCACAAGTAGCAGTATTGTGTATTATATATATATATATATATATGTATAAATTCATTAATTTGTGTGTGTGTGTGTGTGTATATATATATATATATATCTCTCTGCGATCAAGACTCAATCAGAGTAGGATTCCAGACTCTCTTATGAAGTCAGCTGTCTGTTTAAGTGATTCGATTGCCCCATATAGTTTCTCGTCCAGGGAGGTGGGTGTGGACCACATTGCTCTTCTCAGGTCTGTGTACTGGGGGCAATCCTCATATATATATTAAGAGGAAAAGAGGCTAACCCAGACAGAGAGACACTGAGAAGAACATTAATGATAGAGGCAAGAGCCGCAGGAATCGACTCCCTCAATGATATAGAGCTGCTTGCACAGAACAGAGACAAATGGTGAGATTTGATCAAATATCTTTAAAAGAATTGAAAACTGCTAGAACAAAAATTCAGATAAGAGGAGTATCTGGTTCTATGCCCTATGGGCCGGCTACAGCTTGAAAGGTCAATAGATAGATAGAATATATATATATGCATATATATATATATATATAATACACACAATCCATATGTAAAACAAAATGTTTAAATGGTTATCTCTTTCATGGAAGGTTGGGGGGCATTAGGGAAGAAAAGAAGATTGCAAGGAAGCCTTGGTAAAAAAAAGAAGGTTGAGAAACAGAAACACTGCAATAGATTAATGTTAACACAAAGCACTGAACCTCAGACACTAAAGTTAACACAAGTCAATATATACAATACATTAATGTTAAAAAAGTAAGTCTAGAAAGTAATGTTAACACAAGTCTATGATCAAAGTCAGTGGTGTCACTACATCCTGCCTCAGATGTTCAATACCTTTGTGTTTGAGATACATATCAAGATTGCCTGAGACTTCCGTAGGCAAATAATCCAAGAATAGTTGGAGTACGATAAAACTTGTGGGGGGACAAGACATAAGAGTTCTGGAGGTGTTCATGTCTGGAATGATGCATGCACAGCAGTTGTAGTGAACATGATGGCAGGTAGTCGTCTGTATCGCAGTAGGTCGCAGAATATTTTTGCGAAAGGAAATGTTAAACCAGCTGAGATATGAAGAAGATTGCAATCGTGGTAACAAATGATATCATGGGTGAATATGTACACTTGGTGTGACAAACGGCAGTTGGTGGCAATTGAATAGCATGGACACATTCACTATGTCATGGTCAGTGAATATTACTTGTGTTCTGTAGGGGATTCTTTAGGACCAGTGAACAAACATGTGGGACACTGAATATTATGTATCCAAGGTGATTGGCAGTACTGGCAGTGTTGAAACATTCACTTACAACCACTTAACAATCATTTACGAGCACTTATCAATCATTTATGAGTACTTAACTCTTTCCGTACATTTCACAGCACTGTGTGTCATGCTGATTTCGGTTGCGTACGTTTCGCCGCATGGTGTGCCACTTTCAATTAGATTAGTGTGAACTGTCATCAAACCATATTCTTTTTACAAGTCTTGTACCATTTTCGTGTTTGTGAAATCTAATACCCTGTTCAATTATCTAAAAATTTATATATAACATGTTATATGTTAGATAAATATAAATATGTAGATTGATTCTTAAAACCATGAAATATATTGTCTCTGAGATCTCTTCCATTGCATCTATAAAAAGCTTCCGTATGGAAAGAGTTCCACAAAGTCTGAGCAAGATGGGTTTCATGACAGGTGACGTTTGATCAGAAGTGGACATGCATGACAGTCATCAGTAACATCTGAATCAGTTTGAAGTCAACATAACTCCATAAAGTACAAATTAATGCCAAGGAAATATGAGTTATCAAAGGAAAGTAATAACTTATAAGTGTTTGATCGTGGTTAAGGTTGTTGCTGTGTCTCGCTGTACTCAAGAGGACATGAAATGGGCGTGTCACTTGTCTACAACTTTGTTAGGAACCAACTCTACAGCCCCAACTATGATCAGAATGGCCCCCATATGGCACGTCTGTTTGTAAAACGTAACCTTTCTTGCTGCATACAAACCAAGATGGGTTCTATGGTAGGTGACATTTGATAGAAGTAGACATTCATGATGGTCTGTGGTTAGCTCCTAAATTGGTTTCAAGTTGATTGTGATGATTTTTTGCTAGCAATAATCAAGTGATGAAACATGGTTGCCCAATTTCATTGCAAAGACCAAAAATGCAGCATGGAGTGGTGATATAGGGTTTCCTTCTATGCAAGAAACATGGTTGCACAATTTCATTGCAAAGACCAAAAATGCAGCATAGAGTGGTGATATAAGGGTTTCTTCCCATGCAAGAAACATGGTTGTACAATTTCATTGCAAAGACCAAAAATGCAGCACGGAGTGGTGATATAAGGGTTTCCTCCCATGCAAGAAACATGGTTGCACAATTTCATTGCAAAGACCAAAAATGCAGCATGGAGTGGTGATTTTAAGGGTTTCCTCCCATACAAGAAACATGGTTGTCTGTTGAAAAGAGTATGGGAGTTTGCTTGCTTGCGTTCATCCGATGACTAAAGGAATACACCTCTTCGTCATTTGCTCTTAAAAGGATGTTAGGTGGGCGTGTCTGTGTTGTGTTTTACAGTATAACTGTGATATTTGTGCCATTCGGCCCAACACATCCGACTTCAGCACGAGTATGGGAGCTAATATTGTTATAGAGTTAAGTGTGGGCTATCGAAATTGCACTCCAAACATACCCATAGGTGCTAAAATCCCTTCTTCAGCGTCCCGCAGTGTCCAATGACTGACAACTCCAGGTCTCTATGTTAGTTGATAAGTCTTCTTATGCCCCAACTAAGCCTCTCATTTCTGGCTGTGCCCATTTAAACTCCCATCTCTTTCATCTGAAGGAGTGATGTGGACTCATGGTTATCAAAGTCATATGCCTTTCCAGCTGAAAGCAGTGTCTCAGAGGTGGCATTAATGACATCCACCTGACCCATTAGTTGACCATCATTGACATCAGTACAGCCTGTCCACTCTTTCATCTGAAGGAGTGATGTGGATTCATGGTTATCAAAGTCCTGTGCCTTTCCAGCAGAAAGCAGTGTCTCAGAGATGGCATTAATGACATCCACCTGACCCATTAGTTGACCATCTTTGACAACAATACAGCCTGTCCATTCTTTCATCTGAAGGAGTGATGTGGATTCATGGTTATCAAAGTCCTGTGCCTTTCCAGCAGAAAGCAGTGTCTCAGAGATGGCATTAATGACATCCACCTGACCCATTAGTTGACCATCTTTGACAACAATACAGCCTGTCCATTCTTTCATCTGAAGGAGTGATGTGGATTCATGGTTATCAAAGTCCTGTGCCTTTCCAGCAGAAAGCAGTGTCTCAGAGATGGCATTAATGACATCCACCTGACCCATTAGTTGACCTTCTTTGACAACAATACAGCCTGTCCACTCTTTCATTTTCCTGTACTCCCACAAGTCAAGACAAAGGTGACTGCTTATCGTTGACTTTTGTAATGACTGGACCCGCTGCATGCTGAGCCCACCTCCACCATGCTTATTGGAGCTGTATTCTATGCCATGAACAGTGTTGTCCATGTGGATTCTGAGAATAAAGTCACAATTAATGCCCTATATTACTTCTCTCATCAGCAGTCAGATAAAACGATGCAGGAAAACACAAGAGGAAGACCCAGAGAGACACTGAGAAGAACATTGATGAGAGAGAGGCAAGAGCAGCAGGAATCGGCTTCCTCAATGAGATAGAGCTGCTTGCACAGAACAGAGACTAATGGCGAGATTTCATAAAATATCTTTAAAAGAATTAAAAACTGCTAGAACAAAAATTCAGATAAGAGAAGGACTATCTTGGTCTACGCCCTATGGTCCGGCTACGGCTCGAAAGGTCAATAAATAGATAGATATTACTTCACATTTGTGTTGTACAAAAGTCTAGTCAACACTAATTTGTTCATGATATTCTAGTTGTCTCCATAACTTTCTCAGCTCTGAAACATTAATTTGAGTATAATTCTTCTATGGTACAATCAGGCTGATCACAAAAGACACAATAACTTAAATGGTCTGTGATAAAAAAAAGTGATTATTTACACAAGAACGAGTCAGATATCTCAATTTGTCAAATAATATTTCATATAAATATTACGCACCTAAAATATCAACAAATTAACTAAGCTAAAAAATATTCAAGTTTTTGTACAGTACCAAAAATTGTAACCACTCAAATAAAAAATAGATGTCAAGAATGAGTGGAATGTAGTTTCCTTCAAACATCTTCACTTATCAATTGTGCAAAGTTTTTAGGATTAGAACTAACATGTGAGTCAAACAAGCAGCCTTGAGCAACAAGACCTGGGGTCTAGAGATGTATTTCTGCTTCATGACAATGTCAGCAACCACAAGATCTGGGGTCTAGAAATGTCTTTCTATTCCATGACAATGTCAGCAACCACAAGATCTGGGGTCTAGAAATGTCTTTCTATTCCATGACAATGTCAGCAACCACAAGATCTGGGGTCTAGAAATGTCTTTCTACTCCATGACAATGTCAGCACCCACAAGATCTGGGGTCTAGAAATGTCTTTCTACTCCATGACAATGTCAGCAACCACAAGATCTGGGGTCTAGAAATGTCTTTCTATTCCATGACAATGTCAGCACCCACAAGATCTGGGGTCTAGAAATGTCTTTCTACTCCATGACAATGTCAGCACCCACAAGATCTGGGGTCTAGAAATGTCTTTCTACTCCATGACAATGTCAGCACCCACAAGATCTGGGGTCTAGAGATGTCTTTCTACTCCATGACAATGTCAGCACCCACAAGACCTGGGGTCTAGAGATGTCTTTCTACTCCATGACAATGTCAGCACCCACAAGATCTGGGGTCTAGAAATGTCTTTCTACTCCATGACAATGTCAGCACCCACAAGATCTGGGGTCTAGAGATGTCTTTCTACTCCATGACAATGTCAGCACCCACAAGATCTGGGGTCTAGAAATGTCTTTCTACTCCATGACAATGCTAGCACCCACAAGATCTGGGGTCTAGAAATGTCTTTCTACTCCACGACAATGTCAGCACCCACAAGATCTGGGGTCTAGAAATGTCTTTCTACTCCATGACAATGTCAGCACCCACAAGATCTGGGGTCTAGAGATGTTTCTACTCCATGACAATGTCAGCACCCACAAGATCTGGGGTCTAGAAATGTCTTTCTACTCCATGACAATGTCAGCACCCACAAGACCTGGGGTCTAGAAATGTCTTTCTACTCCACGACAATGTCAGCACCCACAAGACCTGGGGTCTAGAAATGTCTTTCTACTCCACGACAATGTCAGCACCCACAAGACATGGGGTCTAGAAATGTCTTTTTACTCCATGACAATGTCAGCACCCACAAGATCTGGGGTCTAGAAATGTCTTTCTACTCCACGACAATGTCAGCACCCACAAGACATGGGGTCTAGAAATGTCTTTCTACTCCATGACAATGTCAGCACCCACAAGACATGGGGTCTAGAAATGTCTTTCTACTCCACGACAATGTCAGCACCCACAAGATCTGGGGTCTAGAAATGTCTTTCTACTCCACGACAATGTCAGCACCCACAAGATCTGGGGTCTAGAAATGTCTTTCTACTCCACGACAATGTCAGCACCCACAAGACATGGGGTCTAGAAATGTCTTTTTACTCCATGACAATGTCAGCACCCACAAGATCTGGGGTCTAGAAATGTCTTTCTACTCCATGACAATGTCAGCCACCCACAAGATCTGGGGTCTAGAAATGTTTCTACTCCATGACAATGTCAGCCACCCACAAGACCTGGGGTCTAGAAATGTCTTTCTACTCCATGACAATGCTAGCACCCACCCACAAGATCTGGGGTCTAGAAATGTCTTTCTACTCCATGACAATGTCAGCCACCCACAAGATCTGGGGTCTAGAAATGTTTCTACTCCATGACAATGTCAGCCACCCACAAGACCTGGGGTCTAGAAATGTCTTTCTACTCCATGACAATGCTAGCACCCACCCACAAGATCTGGGGTCTAGAAATGTTTCTACTCCATGACAATGTCAGCACCCACAAGACCTGGGGTCTAGAAATGTTTCTACTCCATGACAATGTCAGCCACCCACAAGATCTGGGGTCTAGAAATGTTTCTACTCCATGACAATGTCAGCACCCACAAGATCTGGGGTCTAGAAATGTCTTTCTACTCCACGACAATGTCAGCACCCACAAGATCTGGGGTCTAGAAATGTCTTTCTACTCCACGACAATGCCAGCACCCACAAGACCTGGGGTCTAGAAATGTCTTTCTACTCCACGACAATGTCAGCACCCACAAGATCTGGGGTCTAGAAATGTCTTTCTACTCCACGACAATGTCAGCACCCACAAGACCTGGGGTCTAGAAATGTCTTTCTACTCCACGACAATGTCAGCACCCACAAGATCTGGGGTCTAGAAATGTCTTTCTACTCCATGACAATGTCAGCCACCCACAAGATCTGGGGTCTAGAAATGTCTTTCTACTCCACGACAATGTCAGCACCCACAAGATCTGGGGTCTAGAAATGTCTTTCTACTCCATGACAATGTCAGCACCCACAAGATCTGGGGTCTAGAAATGTCTTTCTACTCCACGACAATGTCAGCACCCACAAGATCTGGGGTCTAGAAATGTCTTTCTACTCCACGACAATGTCAGCACCCACAAGATCTGGGGTCTAGAAATGTCTTTCTACTCCACGACAATGTCAGCACCCACAAGATCTGGGTCTAGAAATGTCTTTCTACTCCATGACAATGCTAGCACCCACCCACAAGATCTGGGGTCTAGAAATGTTTCTACTCCATGACAATGTCAGCACCCACAAGACCTGGGGTCTAGAAATGTTTCTACTCCATGACAATGTCAGCCACCCACAAGATCTGGGGTCTAGAAATGTTTCTACTCCATGACAATGTCAGCCACCCACAAGACCTGGGGTCTAGAAATGTTTCTACTCCATGACAATGTCAGCACCCACAAGATCTGGGGTCTAGAAATGTTTCTACTCCATGACAATGCCAGCACCCACAAGACCTGGGGTCTAGAAATGTTTCTACTCCATGACAATGCCAGCACCCACAAGACCTGGGGTCTAGAAATGTTTCTACTCCATGACAATGCCAGCACCCACAAGATCTGGGGTCTAGAAATGTTTCTACTCCATGACAATGCCAGCACCCACAAGATCTGGGGTCTAGAAATGTTTCTACTCCATGACAATGTCAGCACCCACAAGATCTGGGGTCTAGAAATGTTTCTACTCCATGACAATGCCAGCACCCACAAGACCTGGGGTCTAGAAATGTTTCTACTCCATGACAATGTCAGCACCCACAAGACCTGGGGTCTAGAAATGTTTCTACTCCATGACAATGCCAGCACCCACAAGATCTGGGGTCTAGAAATGTTTCTACTCCATGACAATGCCAGCACCCACAAGATCTGGGGTCTAGAAATGTTTCTACTCCATGACAATGTCAGCACCCACAAGATCTGGGGTCTAGAAATGTTTCTACTCCATGACAATGTCAGCACCCACAAGATCTGGGGTCTAGAAATGTTTCTACTCCATGACAATGTCAGCACCCACAAGATCTGGGGTCTAGAAATGTCTTTCTACTCCATGACAATGTCAGCACCCACAAGATCTGGGGTCTAGAAATGTTTCTACTCCATGACAATGCCAGCACCCACAAGATCTGGGGTCTAGAAATGTCTTTCTACTCCATGACAATGTCAGCACCCACAAGATCTGGGGTCTAGAAATGTTTCTACTCCATGACAATGTCAGCACCCACCCACAAGATCTGGGGTCTAGAAATGTCTTTCTACTCCATGACAATGTCAGCACCCACAAGATCTGGGGTCTAGAAATGTCTTTCTACTCCATGACAATGCCAGCACCCACAAGATCTGGGGTCTAGAAATGTCTTTCTACTCCATGACAATGTCAGCACCCACAAGATCTGGGGTCTAGAAATGTCTTTCTACTCCATGACAATGTCAGCACCCACCCACAAGATCTGGGGTCTAGAAATGTCTTTCTACTCCATGACAATGTCAGCACCCACAAGATCTGGGGTCTAGAAATGTCTTTCTACTCCATGACAATGTCAGCACCCACAAGATCTGGGGTCTAGAAATGTTTCTACTCCATGACAATGTCAGCACCCACCCACAAGATCTGGGGTCTAGAAATGTTTCTACTCCATGACAATGTCAGCACCCACAAGATCTGGGGTCTAGAAATGTCTTTCTACTCCATGACAATGTCAGCACCCACAAGATCTGGGGTCTAGAAATGTTTCTACTCCATGACAATGCCAGCACCCACAAGATCTGGGGTCTAGAAATGTCTTTCTACTCCATGACAATGTCAGCACCCACAAGATCTGGGGTCTAGAAATGTCTTTCTACTCCATGACAATGTCAGCACCCACAAGATCTGGGGTCTAGAAATGTTTCTACTCCATGACAATGCCAGCACCCACAAGATCTGGGGTCTAGAAATGTCTTTCTACTCCATGACAATGTCAGCACCCACAAGATCTGGGGTCTAGAAATGTTTCTACTCCATGACAATGCCAGCACCCACAAGATCTGGGGTCTAGAAATGTCTTTCTACTCCATGACAATGTCAGCACCCACAAGATCTGGGGTCTAGAAATGTCTTTCTACTCCATGACAATGTCAGCACCCACAAGATCTGGGGTCTAGAAATGTCTTTCTACTCCATGACAATGTCAGCACCCACAAGATCTGGGGTCTAGAAATGTCTTTCTACTCCATGACAATGTCAGCACCCACAAGATCTGGGGTCTAGAAATGTCTTTCTACTCCATGACAATGTCAGCACCCACAAGACCTGGGGTCTAGAAATGTCTTTCTACTCCATGACAATGTCAGCACCCACAAGATCTGGGGTCTAGAAATGTCTTTCTACTCCATGACAATGTCAGCACCCACCCACAAGATCTGGGGTCTAGAAATGTTTCTACTCCATGACAATGTCAGCACCCACAAGATCTGGGGTCTAGAAATGTCTTTCTACTCCATGACAATGTCAGCACCCACAAGATCTGGGGTCTAGAAATGTCTTTCTACTCCATGACAATGTCAGCACCCACAAGATCTGGGGTCTAGAAATGTCTTTCTACTCCATGACAATGTCAGCACCCACAAGATCTGGGGTCTAGAAATGTCTTTCTACTCCATGACAATGTCAGCACCCACCCACAAGATCTGGGGTCTAGAAATGTCTTTCTACTCCATGACAATGTCAGCACCCACAAGATCTGGGGTCTAGAAATGTCTTTCTACTCCATGACAATGTCAGCACCCACAAGATCTGGGGTCTAGAAATGTCTTTCTACTCCCCGACAATGTCAGCACCCACAAGATCTGGGGTCTAGAAATGTTTCTACTCCATGACAATGTCAGCACCCACAAGACCATCTCTGGTTTTATGGGACTGGAATGTTCTACCCCATCCCTCTTCAGTCCTAACATGTTTATCCTTTCTTTGGACTCGTGGGAAGAAGAAAATCCATGACAGATGAAACAAGTCTGAATGGTGTCCTTTAATGTCTTTGACAGCAGCCCCACTCTTTCTACATCAATGGAATCAGGGAGCTTACACAATGATGGTAGCAGGGTGGATATTTGGAAAACTGACAGTTTAGTTCTTCTTGTTGTCTTCCTGTCAAAATCTTTATCAACTTTAAGTGACCCTTGCAGCTCAAACCCTTACACCCAAGATTAATGAATCTCACATAACTTGCTCTATAGACTCAGACAACTCAAACCCTTACACCCATGACTAAAAAATCTCAAATAACTTGCTTTACAGACTCAGACAACTCAAATCCTTACATCCAAGACTAAAAAATCTCAAATAACTTGCTCTATAGACTCAGACAACTCAAACCCTTACACCCAAGATTAATGAATCTCACATAACTTGCTTTACAGACTCAGACAACTCAAACCCTTACACCCAAGATTAATGAATCTCACATAACTTGCTTTACAGACTCAGACAACTCAAACCCTTACACCCAAGATTAATGAATCTCACATAACTTGCTTTACAGACTCAGACAACTCAAATCCTTACATCCAAGATTAATGAATCTCACATAACTTGCTTTACAGACTCAGACAACTCAAACCCTTACACCCAAGATTAATGAATCTCACATAACTTGCTTTACAGACTCAGACAACTCAAACCCTTACACCCAAGATTAATGAATCTCACATAACTTGCTTTACAGACTCAGACAACTCAAATCCTTACATCCAAGACTAAAAAATCTCAAATAACTTGCTTTACAGACTCAGACAACTCAAATCCTTACACCCAAGATTAATGAATCTCACATAACTTGCTTTACAGACTCAGACAACTCAAACCCTTACACCCAAGATTAATGAATCTCACATAACTTGCTTTACAGACTCAGACAACTCAAATCCTTACACCCATGACTAAAAAATCTCAAATAACTTGCTCTATAGACTCAGACAACTCAAACCCTTACACCCATGACTAAAAAATCTCAAATAACTTGCTTTACAGACTCAGACAACTCAAACCCTTACACCCATGACTAAAAAATCTCAAATAACTTGCTTTACAGACTCAGACAACTCAAACCCTTACACCCATGACTAAAAAATCTCAAATAACTTGCTTTACAGACTCAGACAACTCAAACCCTTACACCCATGACTAAAAAATCTCAAATAACTTGCTTTACAGACTCAGACAACTCAAATCCTTACACCCATGACTAAAAAATCTCAAATAACTTGCTTTACAGACTCAGACAACTCAAACCCTTACACCCATGACTAAAAAATCTCAAATAACTTGCTTTACAGACTCAGACAACTCAAACCCTTACACCCATGACTAAAAATTCTCAAATAACTTGCTCTACAGACTCAGACAACCAAAATCTCTACACTCAAGACTCTAAGATAACCCAAATCTCCACAACCCCAGACTCTAAGAGACCAAATTATCTACACCCAGATTCAGTTTGTCCAAATTATCTACATCCAGACTTCAGTTTGTCCAAATTATCTGCACCTAAACTTCAGTTTGTCCAAATTATCTACACCCAGACTCTCTAAATAGTCGAACTCCACACCTCAGATTATAACAGATCAAATATTTACATCCAGTCTCTGAGATAGACCACATTATCTACACCCCTGATTCAATGCTGCCAAATGTACTGGTACTTGAGTTAGTGTTTAAAGATGATGCGGATCCTTGTCGTTGTAGTCGATGAACTTTGGATTTTTTTGGACTTGCAAAATGGACCTGTTGACCTGATGGTCTTGTGCTGAGGAGTATAACAATGTTATATTTTATGGTTATGAGGGAGAAACAGTAATTAGACTGTCAAATGTGTTGTGGTTATGGGGAAGAACAGTAATTAGACTGTCAAATGTGTTGTGGTTATGAGGAAGAAAAATAATTAGACTGTCAAATGTGTTGTGGTTATGAGGGAGAACAATAATTAGACTGTCAAATGTGTTGTGGTTATGAGGGAGAACAATAATTAGACTGTCAAATGTGTTGTGGTTATGAGGAAGAAAAATAATTAGACTGTCAAATGTGTTGTGGTTATGAGGGAGAACAATAATTAGACTGTCAAATGTGTTGTGGTTATGAGGAAGAAAAATAATTAGACTGTCAAATGTGTTGTGGTTATGAGGAAGAAAAATAATTAGATTGTCAAATGTGTTATGAGGAAGAACAATAATTAGATTGTCAAATGTGTTGTGGTTATGAGGGAGAACAATAATTAGACTGTCAAATGTGTTGTGGTTATGAGGGAGAACAATAATTAGACTGTCAAATGTGTTGTGGTTATGAGGGAGAACAATAATTAGACTGTCAAATGTGTTGTGGTTATGAGGGAGAACAATAATTAGACTGTCAAATGTGTTGTGGTTATGAGGGAGAACAATAATTAGGCTGTCAAATGTGTTGTGGTTATGAGGAAGAAAAATAATTAGACTGTCAAATGTGTTGTGGTTATGAGGGAGAACAATAATTAGACTGTCAAATGTGTTGTGGTTATGAGGAAGAAAAATAATTAGATTGTCAAATGTGTTATGAGGAAGAACAATAATTAGATTGTCAAATGTGTTGTGGTTATGAGGGAGAACAATAATTAGACTGTCAAATGTGTTGTGGTTATGAGGGAGAACAATAATTAGACTGTCAAATGTGTTGTGGTTATGAGGGAGAACAATAATTAGACTGTCAAATGTGTTGTGGTTATGAGGGAGAACAATAATTAGACTGTCAAATGTGTTGTGGTTATGAGGGAGAACAATAATTAGACTGTCAAATGTGTTGTGGTTATGAGGAAGAAAAATAATTAGACTGTCAAATGTGTTGTGGTTATGAGGGAGAACAATAATTAGACTGTCAAATGTGTTGTGGTTATGAGGAAGAAAAATAATTAGACTGTCAAATGTGTTGTGGTTATGAGGAAGAAAAATAATTAGACTGTCAAATGTGTTGTGGTTATGAGGAAGAAAAATAATTAGATTGTCAAATGTGTTATGAGGAAGAAAAATAATTAGACTGTCAAATGTGTTGTGGTTATGAGGAAGAAAAATAATTAGACTGTCAAATGTGATGTGGTTATGAGGGAGAGCAATAATTAAACTGTCAAATGGTTTGTGGTTATCTGGAAGAAAAATAATCAGACTGTCAATAAATGGTTTGTGGTTATCTGGAAGTAAAATAATCAGACTGTCAAATGGGTTGTGGTTATCTGAAAGAAAAATAATTAGGCTGTCAAATGGTATGTGGTTATCTGGAAGTAAAATAATTAGACTGTCAAATGGGTTGTGGTTATGAGGAAGAAAAATAATTAGACTGTCAAATGTGTTGTGGTTATGAGGAAGAAAAATATAGACTGTCAAATGTGTTATGAGGAAGAAAAATAATTAGACTGTCAAATGTGTTATGAGGAAGAAAAATAATTAGACTGTCAAATGTGTTATGAGGAAGAACAATAATTAGACTGTCAAATGTGTTATGAGGAAGAAAAATAATTAGACTGTCAAATGTGTTGTGGTTATGTGGAAGAAAAATAATTAGACTGTCAAATGTGTTGTGGTTATGAGGAAGAAAAATAATTAGACTGTCAAATGTGTTGTGGTTATGAGGAAGAAAAATAATTAGACTGTCAAATGGGTTATGGTTAATATGAAAGAGAAATATAATCTGACTGTCAAATGGGTCTTCTACTTATTAATAAAAAGTAAAGTAAAGAGACCCCGTCACGCCAAGTGGTGTATAGGGAATATGGTGTTAGTGACCATACATTTTACAGACTTTCAGCACATGATTTTTGGGGTAATGTAGTCAGTATTATGCCCGTGCCGCTTTACTTTCCCAGAAAAAAATCTGGTACCCATTTAAGGCTGGGTGAACCCGGAAGCTGTCAGTTGGGATCAAACCCTACCTCTTGTCCTTTGTAGTCCAGTTCACTAACCACTGAGCTATCGCTGCTCCCCTAATTATTAATATTCCTTCCTTATTTGCCTTTCAGTGTCGAGGGAAGATACAGTTTGCGGTTTCTTGCTCTTCTGTTGGCCTCTCCTGCTGTTAAGTTTCCTAGTGTTTCTATACTCCATCAACCAAACTTTTTGTGGCTGGCCCTCAAGCGTGGTGTTCTCACATTTATTAAAAGCTCATTGTGTTGTTTTTTGAGCTCTCTGTCTTATCATGAGGCAAAACCATTTAATCTGTTGTTTCTTTATGTATTATGGTGGAAATTATTCCTAGCTTTTATCCCAATTCTTCATTTCTGA
Source organism: Megaustenia siamemsis (assembly GCA_032433765.1). Lineage (NCBI taxonomy): Eukaryota > Metazoa > Mollusca > Gastropoda > Stylommatophora > Ariophantidae > Megaustenia > Megaustenia siamemsis. The sequence goes on along the minus strand of JAVIAB010000049.1, from coordinate 15,663,510 downwards.
TCTTACCTCTCAGGTTATTTCCTGTAATTTATTTAAGTTATTTTTGTTTAAGACATTTTATTCGGTATTGGCTATTTTCTTCTTGTTCTAGAATCCAGATCTGGCATTGGTAGCACAATGTCGGGAAAAAAAATTGTGTTGTAGAGTGCTCGTTTTGCCTCGGAAACAGTACCAAACTGGGCTATTAAGGATTCTGTGGAACAGCTAAGTGGACAGATGACATACAAACAGCTCAAGCTTGGTTAGGGGGAGACATTTCCTGAAGATAAGTGACGCAGAGTATGGTAAGTAGATATAACATTGAGTCTAGCTTATGAGATTGAAAGGCTGAAGTGAATCAAAGTTGTTCCTCAGCCCAAGGGGGTCACACCTCTCTGATCTGTCCATAAGAGCAATGAAGATAAAAGATTATAGAGAAAGCCTGGTGTACTGTGGGGGAGATAACAGAAAGAGTCCAGTTGGATTTTGCTCATTGATCTCAATGGAAGATCAGCTACTATACTTTGTACTCACCAGAAGCGTAGCTCTAAAGAAGTCTGGCCAAAATAAGTAGATGTAAATAAGGCTTATTGGCTAATGACCAACAGCTCTGTTATTGGGTAGAATTAACAGCGGATTAGATGGACAGTCCTTGCATAACTAGTATGTAAATTGGGACATTGACAGACTGACTAAGACATGTAGTGGACTGACCTGTCAGAATTCTCCTTGTTCATGTAGTAATCTGTGGAGAAATTCTCCTGCCCTCGGATGCTAATGACTTCAGTCAAGTTGCTGCTAGAGTCAGTGCTGCTAACATAGACACACCCAGAGACTGGCGCAGGGCCCAAGTAGCGAGGTGACTGGATGTCCATGACAGTTTGTCTGCCCCTGGTGATGATAAAACAGTAAAACAGTGAGTGCCTGAGCACAGAAACACACATATCTTTCATATTACACACACACACAAAGAAGTCATTGGATTATCATTATCGCACATTGAACAACTGTCCATAAGCACTCAGATCTTCCCAGTAAATCCCGCAGCGTGAAATGATAAACTGGTTCACAAGTCCACTCCTGATCTCATTGTAGCACTCCTTTTTGAGCGCACTGTTAGGGATATACAATCACCCATCATGACATAGCACGCACAGCATTTATCAACAATGGATGCACCCATAGCACTTGATTCACTTTAAAGACAGTGGCCAGATGCATCAACATCATAGCATCGATGCAGAATTCTTAAAGTGGAACCTTCTGTTGACTTGGTACAGCGATTTACATGAAGGAGCTGAAAGTAATCAACACTGAACAAATCCAACAGTAGTTATTGAACAGCTCTCAGTGTCATGATGCAATATGCACAATGACTTCACAAAGGAATTAGGCCATATACACACTGTCTGATTCACCAAAGCACCTCTGCCAGGTGGATGAACTCCATTGCACTGATGCAAATTCATAAAATGGAACATGCTGCTGACTTTAACGATCTACATCAGAGAGCTGAAGTTAGTCTCCTAACAGAAAAACTGCAGTGGTAGATGAAACACAAGATCTATTTCACAATTTTAGAACCAGAAGAAAACAGGTGTTTAATGTTACACAAACAGATATTTCATGACAGGGTTTTTAGCATCAAGTGCATTCCTTTATTGTCTGTGTTATGATGCCAGGTCATAGGACCTTATTTATTGTCCTATTTCTCTATTCTTTGTACCAGCTTAGGAAGCAGTTATTTTCACAAGTCCTACCAACATTAGAGATATTTGAAGATAGCAGTTACCTTCACAAGTCCTACCAACATTAGAGATATTTGAAGATAGCAGCTACCTTCACAAGTCCTACCAACATTAGAGATATTTGAAGATAGCAGCTACCTTCACAAGTCCTACCAACATTAGAGATATTTGAAGATAGCAGCTACCTTCACAAGTCCCACCAATATTATAGATATATGAAGGTAACAGTTACCTTCACAAGTCCTACCAATATTAGAGATATATGAAGGTAACAGTTACCTTCACAAGTCCTACCAATATTAGAGATATTTGAAGATAGCGGTTACCTTCACAAGTCCTACCAATAGTAGAGATATATGAAGATAGCAGTTACCTTCACAAGTCCTACCAACATTAGAGATATTTGAAGATAGCAGTTACCTTCACAAGTCCTACCAATATTAGAGATATATGAAGGTAGCAGTTACCATCACAAGTCCTACCAACATTAGAGATATATGAAGGTAGCAGTTACCTTCACAAGTCCCATCAACATTAGAGATATTTGAAGGTAGCAGTTAACTTCACAAGTACCACCAAAATTAGAGATATATGAGGATAGCAGTTACATTCACAAGTCCCACCAACATTAGAGATATTTGAAGGTAGCAGTTACCTTCACAAGTCCTACCAACATTAGAGATATATGAAGGTAGCAGTTACCTTCACAAGTCCCACCAACATTAGAGATATTTGAAGGTAGCAGTTACCTTCACAAGTCCTACCAACATTAGAGATATATGAAGGTAGCAGTTACCTTCACAAGTCCCACCAACATTAGAGATATATGAGGATAACAGTTACATTCACAAGTCCTACCAACATTAAAGATATTTGAAGATAGCAGTTACCTTCACAAGTCCTACCAACATTAGAGATATTTGAAGATAGCAGTTACCTTCACAAGTCCTACCAACATTAGAGATATTTGAAGATGGCAGTTACCGTCACAAGTCCTACCAACATTAGAGATATTTGAGGATAGCAGTTACATTCACAAGTCCTACCAACATTAGAGATATTTGAAGATAGCAGTTACCTTCACAAGTCCTACCAATATTAGAGATATTTGAGGATAGCAGTTACATTCACAAGTCCTACCAATATTAGAGATAGTTGAGGATAGCAGTTACATTCACAAGTCCTACCAATATTAGAGATATTTGAGGATAGCAGTTACATTTACAAGTCCTACCAACATTAGAGATATTTGAGGATAGCAGTTACCTTTACAAGTCCTACCAACATTAGAGATATATGAAGGTAGCAGTTACATTTACAAGTCCTACCAATATTAGAGATATTTGAGGATAGCAGTTACATTCACAAGTCCTACCAATATTAGAGATATATGAAGGTAGCAGTTACATTTACAAGTCCTACCAACATTAGAGATATTTGAGGATAGCAGTTACCTTCACAAGTCCTACCAACATTAGAGATATATGAAGGTAGCAGTTACATTTACAAGTCCTACCAACATTAGAGATATATGAGGATAGCAGTTACATTTACAAGTGCTACCAACATTAGAGATATTTGAGGATAGCAGTTACCTTCACAAGTCCTACCAACATTAGAGATATATGAATATAGCAGTTACCTTTATTGTAGTGGTTCCATATGTAGAATATGTGGAGGGCCATATGTGTGCAGAGGGCTCCAACATGTAGAGGGCTTACCATATATGTAAAGAGCTCACTGTGCATGTTATTCTAAATGTAGATGCTCTTTGTTTTGGCGATTTAATTTCACTGTGGCCGCTCGCGTTTTTCTTTAATGACTGTGCTCAGACTGTCATGTTTGAGAAACTTCATTGGTGTAGACTGTAAAATCTGCATCCTCCGTGTTGTGTTCAGATTAGTTTGTTGGGTTGGAATACAACCCACCTGTCTACATGAAATTGTTTGCAAACGCAAGTCTCTCATATAAAATAATAGTAAGACTTTATTTGCATAGTCCAACAAATATAAATGCATCAATATAAAAAGCCCAGCGGCCTGACATCACCGCTCGGGTATTAAAGTAAATGCAAAGGAAATATCAGTTACCTCTGACTCTTGTAATCAATTTTAAGATACTCTCATCATACTCTAAATCACTTCTCACTAGAAGAGGGTTTGCTCAGTCCTACTAACTTAGCTCAACTGTGTCTTCCTAGTTACTTAGTTTCCATCTCGTATCTATTTTGACTGAAGTTCCATCCTACCCACTCCTAACTAATAAAGAGCTCTTGCTCAGGTACTGCTACAAGAGCCTAACTTAGCTCAACTGTGTCTTCCGAGTTACTTAGTTTCCATCTCGTATCTATTTTGACTGAAGTTCCATCCTACCCACTCCTAACTAATAAAGAGCTCTTGCTCAGGTACTGCTACAGGTGCCTAACTTAACTCCACTGTGTCTTTCTATTTACTTCGTTGACATGTAATTTCTTCACTTGTTTGGAAAACTCTCCTACCCACTCCTAACTAATAAAGAGCTCTTGCTCAGGTACTGCTACAAGAGCCTAACTTAACTCCACTGTGTCTTTCTATTTACTTCGTTGACATGTAATTTCTTCACTTGTTTGGAAAACTCTCCTACCCACTCCTAACTAATAAAGAGCTCTTGCTCAGGTACTGCTACAGGTGCCTAACTTAACTCCACTGTGTCTTTCTATTTACTTCGTTGACATGTAATTTCTTCACTTGTTTGGAAAACTCTCCTACCCACTCCTAACTAATAAAGAGCATTTGCTCGGGTACTGCTACAAGAGCATAATGACTTAGCTCCCATTTCCTTAGCTTACATGTGATTTCTTGTCAGGAAACCCTCTGCACAGCCTTAAGTATCTCATACCTCAGCCAATCAAAAACTACCTAAATAATTTCCCAGCCAATGAAATCTCTTCACGTCATAGCCTCTATCTCACCTAACACTTCCCTTAAATCTATTCACTCCTCTGTGCTCTTACCAGTCCCCATAATCACAAGACTTTCCCATCTCTACTCACCCAAACAAACAGTTCACCAATCATCCAGTGAATGTCACTCTCCCCATACATACGATGGTTCTCTCAATTCTCCTTACACTGTCCCTAACACCATTATTTCCCTACATCCTTACATCCCAAGTTACATCACAAGTCACACCAATATTAGAGATATATGAAAGTAGCAGTTACCTTCACAAGTCTTACCAACATTAGATATACAAGAATGAAGAATGTATCTTCACAAGTCCTACCAACATTAGATATACAAGAATGAAGAATGTATCTTCACAAGTCCTACCAACATTAGATATACAAGAATGAAGAATCTATCTTCACAAGTCCTACCAACATTAGATATACAAGAATGAAGAATCTATCTTCACAAGTCCTACCAACATTAGATATACAAGAATGAAGAATCTATCTTCACAAGTCCTAACAACATTAGATATACAAGAATGAAGAATGTATCTTCACAAGTCCTACCAACATTAGATATACAAGAATGAAGAATGTATCTTCACAAGTCCTAACAACATTAGATATACAAGAATGAAGAATCTATCTTCACAAGTCCTACCAACATTAGATATACAAGAATGAAGAATCTATCTTCACAAGTCCTACCAACATTAGATATACAAGAATGAAGAATCTATCTTCACAAGTCCTACCAACATTAGATATACAAGAATGAAGAATCTATCTTCACAAGTCCTACCAACATTAGATATACAAGAATGAAGAATGTATCTTCACAAGTCCAAACAACATTAGATATACAAGAATGAAGAATCTATCTTCACAAGTCCTACCAACATTAGATATACAAGAATGAAGAATCTATCTTCACAAGTCCTACCAACATTAGATATACAAGAATGAAGAATCTATCTTCACAAGTCCTACCAACATTAGATATACAAGAATGAAGAATCTATCTTCACAAGTCCTACCAACATTAGATATACAAGAATGAAGAATCTATCTTCACAAGTCCTACCAACATTAGATATACAAGAATGAAGAATCTATCTTCACAAGTCCTACCAACATTAGATATACAAGAATGAAGAATGTACCTTCACAAGTCCTACCAACATTAGATATACAAGAATGAAGAATCTATCTTCACAAGTCCTACCAACATTAGATATACAAGAATGAAGAATGTATCTTCACAAGTCCTACCAACATTAGATATACAAGAATGAAGAATGTATCTTCACAAGTCCTACCAACATTAGATATACAAGAATGAAGAATCTATCTTCACAAGTCCTACCAATATTAAAGAAGTCTGTATAACGTAGCACAAAAATCTCACTGAGTTTTTCTGCACTTCCATACTTGGAGCAACATGTTAGCATACTTTTTTTACAAACACAAGATCCTGGACCAGGCTACACACAAGTTCTTGGACCAGACACACACACAACATCTTGGACCAGGCTACACTCAAGATATTGGACCTGGCAACACTCAACATCTTGGACCAGGCTACACTCAAGATATTGGACCTGACAACACTCAACATCTTGGACCAGGCTACACTCAAGATATTGGACCTGGCAACACTCAACATCTTGGACCAGGCTACACTCAAGATATTGGACCTGGCAACACTCAACATCTTGGACCAGGCTACACTCAAGATATTGGACCTGGCAACACTCAACATCTTGGACCTGGCTACAATCAACATCTTGGACCTGGCAACAATCAACATCTTGGACCTGGCAACACACAAGATCTTGGACCAGACAGTACACAAGTTCTTGGACCTGGCAACACTCAACATCTTAGACCTGGCAACACTCAACATCTTAGACCTGGCAACACTCAACATTTTGGACCTGGCAGCACACAAGATCTTGGACCAGGCAGTAAACAATATCTTGGAGCTGGCAACACTCAACATTTTGGACCTGGCAACACTCAACATCTTAGACCTGGCAACACTCAACATCTTGGACCTGGCAGCACACAAGATCTTGGACCAGGCAACACTCAACATCTTGGACCTGGCAGTAAACAATATCTTGGACCTGGCAACACTCAACATTTTGGACCTGGCAAGACACAAGATCATGGACCAAGCAGTACACAAATACTTGGACCTGGCAACACTCAACATCTTGGATCTGGCAACACACAAGATCTTGGACCAGGCAGTAAACAATATCTTGGACCTGGCAACACTCAACATTTTGGACCTGGCAAAACACAAGATCATGGACCAAGCAGTACACAAATACTTGGACCTGATAACACTCAACATCTTGGACCTGGCAACACTCAACACCTTGAACCTGGCAGTACACAAGTTCTTAGACCTTGCAACACACAAGATTTTGGACCAGGCAGCATACAAGATCTTGGACCAGGCTACACTCAACATCTTGGACCTGGCAACACTCGATATCTTGGACCAGGCTACACTCAACATCTTGGACCTGGCAACACTCAATATCTTGGACCAGGCTACACTCAACATCTTGGACCTGGCAACACTCAATATCTTGGACCAGGCTACACTCAACATCTTGGACCTGGCTACACTCAATATCTTGGACCAGGCTACACTCAACATCTTGGACCTGGCAACACTCAATATCTTGGACCAGGCTACACTCAACATCTTGGACCTGGCAACACTCAATATCTTGGACCAGGCTACACTCAACATCTTGGACCTGGCAACACTCAATATCTTGGACCAGGCTACACTCAATATCTTGGACCAGGCTACGCTCAAGATCTTGGAACAAGCAGCACACAAGATCTTGGACCAGGCTACACTCAACATCTTGGACCAGGCTACACTCAACATCTTGGACCTGGCTACACTCAACATCTTGGACCAGGCTACGCTCAACATCTTGGACCTGGCTATGCTCAAGTTCTTGGACCCAGCAGCACACAAGTTCTTGGACCCGGCAGCACACAAGTTCTTGGACCCGGCAGCACACAAGTTCTTGGACACAGCAGCACACAAGATCTTGGACCAGGCTACACATTTTCTTAGAGCTAAATAAAGAAATTGTTGGAACAACATCCAACTTTCAACTGGAATAAGAAAATACGTTTGTCCATAGCAGAGAAGACTGTTCAGTTCACAACACAATATGGCCTGTCTATGGCACAGCTGCATACTTTCATCTCTAAGCAGCATTTTAGCTATAACCATATGCTACACATATTAATAAAAATGCCCTGAGTAAACTACATTCCACTTGTTCTTCAGAATGACATTTTTTAATTGGAGTGGTTAAATTTGTGACTCTCAACAAAAATATGAATATTCTAGAACATTGAATTGTTATGCTGTTGATATTTGAATCCAGTCAAATTTATGAGAACACAAATGTCAAAATGTGACAAATTACTCCTTTTCTGGTGTAAAATAATCATATTTTAACCACAAATATTGTAACAAATTATGTTATAGCATCTCATATGTTCACTTTTAAGGTACTTTAGCAGAATTATACTCAAGTTAAGTTTCAAAACATAACATTTACCAAGACTATGAAAATATCGACAAACAACTATGATGGATGTCAAAGAAAGCAGGGATGGATAGAGCTGATCTCTCTCTCTCTGCGATCAGGACTCAATCAGAGTAGGATTCCAGATTCCCACATGAAGTCAGCTGTCAGGTTAGGTTGTTGATCGCCCCCACAGACAGAACATCACAATTAGAGTCTGCCAGATCCACCCTGATTGAACACCCGTTAAAAACGTTGCACTGTGTTCTGCACCAGTGGCCCAGTGCATCCGATTTCAGCCAGCATTTTATTCAGGTTTGCATTTCTTAGCCTTTGATTGTCCCCAATCTTCCTGCAAGGCAGCAGATGATCTTTTCTGTAGGGGGATTCTGCCCTTAGATGGTCGGCCCTCCCAGGTTTACGAGCACCATCTGCCCGAGTCACTAGAGGTGACTAACATAGACATGCGCACACAAAGATATGAGATGTGACCAACACAGACATGCACACAGCGATGCTAGGCATGACTAACACTGACACACACCAAGATATGAGATGTGACCAACACAGACATGCACACAGCGATACGAGGCATGACTAACACTGACACACACCAAGATATGAGATGTGACCAACACAGACATGCACACAGCGATACGAGGCATGACTAACACTGACACACTTAGATAGAGCTGACCAAATGTGAACTTACTTGGCCGTGTTCCTGTCAGTTGGAACAACTGTGGCTTGAACTGTATTGGTATAAGTTACATATAGGAATGGATCTACATATGCTGGGAACACAGAACAAAACAGATCAGTTAGAAAGTGTAAGCTCAGTCTATGGTCTCTAGAAAAACAGTGTTAGCTCAGTCTATGGTCTCTAGAAAAATAGTGTTAGTTCAGTCTATGGTCTCTAGTAAAACAGTGTTAGTTCAGTCTATGGTCTCTAGAAAAACAGTGTTAGTTCAGTCTATGGTCTCTAGAAAAACAGTGTAAGCTCAGTCTATGGTCTCTAGAAAAACAGTGTTAGCTCAGTCTATGGTCTCTAGAAAAACAGAGTTAGCTCAGTCAATGGTCTCTAGAAAAAGTGTTAGCTCAGTCTATGGTCTCTAGAAAAACAGTGTTAGCTCAGTCTATGGTCTCTAGAAAAACAGTGTTAGCTCAGTCTATGGTCTCTAGAAAAACAGTGTTAGCTCAGTCTATGGTCTCTAGAAAAACAGTGTTAGGTCAGTCTATGGTCTCTAGTAAAACAGTGTTAGGTCAGTCTATGGTTTCTAGACAAACAGTGTTAGCTCAGTCTATGGTCTCTAGACAAACAGTGTTAGGTCAGTCTATGGTCTCTAGACAAACAGTGTTAGCTCAGTCTATGGTCTCTAGACAAACAGTGTTAGGTCAGTCTATGGTTTCTAGACAAACAGTGTTAGCTCAGTCTATGGTCTCTAGACAAACAGTGTTAGCTCAGTCTATGGTCTCTAGAAAAACAGTGTTAGGTCAGTCTATGGTCTCTAGAAAAACAGTGTTAGGTCAGTCTATGGTCTCTAGTAAAACAGTGTTAGGTCAGTCTATGGTCTCTAGACAAACAGTGTTAGGTCAGTCTATGGTCTCTAGACAAACAGTGTTAGCTCAGTCTATGGTCTCTAGAAAAACAGTGTTAGGTCAGTCTATGGTCTCTAGAAAAACAGTGTTAGGTCAGTCTATGGTCTCTAGTAAAACAGTGTTAGGTCAGTCTATGGTCTCTAGACAAACAGTGTTAGGTCAGTCTATGGTCTCTAGACAAACAGTGTTAGGTCAGTCTATGGTCTCTAGACAAACAGTGTTAGGTCAGTCTATGGTCTCTAGACAAACAGTGTTAGGTCAGTCTATGGTCTCTAGACAAACAGTGTTAGGTCAGTCTATGGTCTCTAGAAAAACAGTGTTAGGTCAGTCTATGGTCTCTAGACAAACAGTGTTAGGTCAGTCTATGGTCTCTAGACAAACAGTGTTAGGTCAGTCTATGGTCTCTAGAAAAACAGTGTTAGGTCAGTCTATGGTCTCTAGACAAACAGTGTTAGGTCAGTCTATGGTCTCTAGACAAACAGTGTTAGGTCAGTCTATGGTCTCTAGACAAACAGTGTTAGATTACCCAATGGTCTACAGAAAAAGTGTTAGCTTACTCTATGGTCTCTAGTAAAACAGCATTAGATTACCCTATGATCTCTAGTAAAACAGTGTTAGGTTACCTTTTGGTCTCTAGTAAAACAGTGTTAGGTTACCTTTTGGTCTCTAGTAAAACAGCATTAGATTACCCTATGATCTCTAGTAAAACAGTGTTAGGTTACCTTTTGGTCTCTAGTAAAACAATGTTAGGTTACCTTTTGGTCTCTAGTAAAACAGTGTTAGGTTACCTTTTGGTCTCTAGTAAAACAGTGTTAGGTTACCTTTTGGTCTCTAGTAAAACAGTGTTAGGTTACCTTTTGGTCTCTAATAAAACAATGTTAGGTTACCTTTTGGTCTCTAGTAAAACAGTGTTAGGTTACCTTTTGGTCTCTAGTAAAACAGTGTTAGGTTAACATTTGGTCTCTAGTAAAACAGTGTTAGGTTACCTTTTGGTCTCTAGTAAAACAGTGTTAGGTTACCTTTTGGTCTCTAGTAAAACAGTGTTAGGTTACCTTTTGGTCTCTAGTAAAACAGCGTTAGATTACCCTATGATCTCTAGTAAAACAGTGTTAGGTTACCTTTTGGTCTCTAGTAAAACAGTGTTAGGTTACCTTTTGGTCTCTAGTAAAACAGTGTTAGGTTACCTTTTGGTCTCTAGTAAAACAGTGTTAGATTGTTGCTAGAATTAGAAAGAAGTGTGTGACTGTTGCTAGGATTAGAAAGAAGTGTGTGATTGTTGCTAGAATTAGAAAGAAGTGTGTGACTGTTGCTACAATCATATATATATATATATATAAAATCATACCAAAGGCCAGTGGGAGACCACTCCACTTGACATCCGATGTCCTGCTTCGTTGTCCATGATGGTCAACAAAAACTCCAAACTCTGCAGACAAAAAAAACTAACATGAGCTACTTCTTTGACACACATTTTATATGAGCTGTAGAGGACATACATTACATAGAACTGTTGTGGAGAGATACATGATCTGTAGAGGACAGACATTATATAGAACTGTTGAGGAGAGATACATGAGCTGTAAAGGACAGACATTATATAGAACTGTTGAGGAGAGATACATGAGCTGTAGAGGTCAGACATTATATAGAACTGTTGAGGAGAGATACATGAGCTGTAGAGGACAGACATTATATAGAACTGTTGAGGAGAGATACATGAGCTGTAAAGGACAGACATTATATAGAACTGTTGAGGAGAGATACATGAGCTGTAAAGGACAGACATTATATAGAACTGTTGAGGAGAGATACATCTGACAAACATCTGACAACAACAGAATGCAATCTTCAACAAACATCTGACAACAACAGAATGCAGTCTTCAACAAAAATCTGACAATAACAGAATGCAGTCATCAACAAACATCTGACAACAACAGAATGCAGTCTTCAACAAACATCTGACAACAACAGAATGCAGTCTTCAACAAACATCTGACAACAACAGAATGCAGTCTTCAACAAATATCTGACAACAACAGAACGCAGTCTTCAACAAACATCTGGCAACAACAGAACTCAGTCTTCAACAAACATCTGGTAACAACAGAACGCAGTCTTCAACAAACATCTGACAACAACAGAACACAGTCTTTAACAAACATCTGACAACAGAATGCAGTCTTCAACAAACATCTGACAACAACAGAATGCAGTCTTCAACAAACATCTGACAACAACAGAATGCAGTCTTCAACAAACATCTGACAACAACAGAACGCAGTCTTCAACAAACATCTGACAACAACAGAACGCAGTCTTCAACAAACATCTGACAACAACAGAACGCAGTCTTCAACAAACATCTGACATCAACAGAACACAGTCTTCAATAAATATCTGACAACAACAGAACGCAGTCTTCAACAAACATCTGGCAACAACAGAACTCAGTCTTCAACAAACATCTGGTAACAACAGAACGCAGTCTTCAACAAATGTCTGACAACAACAGAATGCAGTCTTCAACAAACATCTGACAACAACAGAACGCAGTCTTCAACAAATGTCTGACAACAACAGAACGCAGTCTTCAACAAACATCTGACAACAACAGAACGCAGTCTTCAACAAACATCTGACATCTTTATATTTTAATATATTAAATTGCAAAGTGTTAATTGTGAAAGTGTGGACCGGTGAACAAAGGCCAACAAAACAAATATAATAAACAAATGAAGCTGACATTGAAAACATAACAAAAACAAGAAAACAGATGTGAACTCACTATGAAGACAGAACAAAAAGTCAAGAAAACAGATGTGAACACCTTGAAAACATAACAAAAAGACAAGAAAACAAATGTGAACCAACCAGGAAAACAACAAAAGACAAGAAAATAAATGTGAACTCACCATGAAAACAAAACAGACAGACAAGAAAACAAATGTGAACCTACCAGGAAAACAACAAAAGAGAAGAAAACAGATGTGAACTCACCATGAAGACAGAACAAAAAGACAAGAAAACAAATGTGAACATAACATGAAAACATAACAAAAGACAAGAAAACAAATGTAACTCACCATGAAAATATAACAAGAAGGCAAGAAAACAAATGTGAACTCACCACACAACAAAAGAGAAGGAAACAAATGTGAACCCACCATGAAAACATAACAAAAGATAAGAAAACAAATGTGAACTCAACATGATAACATAACAAAAGACAAGAAAACAAATATGAACCCACCATGAAAACATAACAAAAGACAAGAAAAGAAATGTGAACCCACCATGAAAACATAACAAAAGACAAGAAAACAAATGTGAATCCACCATGAAAACATAACAAAAGACAAGAAAACAAATGTGAACCCACCATGAAAACATAACAAAAGACAAGAAAACAAATGTGAACTCACCACACAACAAAAGAGAAGAAAACAAATGTGAACTTACCATGAAAAACATAACAAAAAGACAAGAAAGCAAATGTGAACTCACCACACAACAAAAGAGAAGAAAACAAATGTGAACTTACCATGAAAACGTAACAAAAAGACAAGAAAACAAATGTGAACTCACCACACAACAAACGAGAAGAAAACAAATGTGAACTCACCATGAAAACATAACAAAAACTCCAGAGGCAGATTATCTGGTGATGTCCTGACCACAGCTAATGGATAGCTGTTGTGGTTGGCTGCTCCGTACGCAGCAAAAGCTAGAGAACTATCTTGTCTGTCAACAAAATCTGTAAGAATGTTTACAAAAGCACAAATATCAACATGGAACATGTCAAGTATAGGAAGAATGTTGAGAGTTTTTTGTGTAAACTCAACACTTGACTCAACTTTTCTTAAAAACACCAACTTTTTACTCTTCACATCACATTTGATGGTGTTGTTTGTGTTCGCCAGCTTTATACCTCTAGCGAAGTCCAGAGGGACAGAATTTTGTGCGAATAGCACTTTTTCCTATTCTTCACACAGGCAGTCATGTGCTCAGGTGTTCACTGCCACACAGGCAGTCATGTGCTCAGGTGTTCACTGCCACACAACTAGTCATGTGCTCAGGTGTTCCCTGCCACACAGGCAAATATTCTCCTACTTCAGAGGGTCTCTCATATTTTTATCGTCAAGAGTTTTCATGTTTTTATAACAGATCTTTTTTCTCCTATTAATTCAACTCACGCAGCTGTCATTTTTGGCCTATTCTTTTTGTTTTCCAACTGCCTTTAACGTGTGCAGAATTCACTTCTGTTGTTGCAATTTTCCGAGAGGGCTAGACATAGGATCTCACTTCCCAGAGAGGGCTAGATGTCAGATCTCATTACCCAGAGACTGGCAAAACCACAGATTTTATTTTTTTTTTTTTTAAACTTTTCTTTCAATGCCTGTGGAGAGAATTGAACACATGGGTTTTATTCAGATACGGATGTTCTACCTCTAGACCACCCATCCCACATCACATTTAAAATTGACAATATTCCATGAGCATAATCAAGAGTGGAAGAGATCGACCACTTTATCTATCTTGGAAGTCACATTGATCGAGAAGGGGATACGAGCAAAGAAATTAGAATCAGAATAGCTAAAGCAGCAATGTCTTTCAGAAGCCTTGAAAAATTTTTGGAAATCAAAACTCATCAGCACAAACACAAAACTTAGGCTATTCAAATCAAATGTACTATCTACCCTACGTATGCGCGTGAAAGCTAGAAAACAACAAGAGACATAGAAACAAAATTGAACGCATTCGAAAATAAATGTCTAAGGAAAATACTTGGTATAGTGTGGAACGAATTCAAAACAAATGAGGAAATTAGAGAAATCGCCAATCAACCACTAATATCTTCAGTAATCAAGAAAAGACGATGCTCATATGTTGGACATGTGATGAGAAGAGATAATAACCGAATAGCAAAGCAAGCCCTCATGTGGGAAACAATAGGTAAGAGGAAAAGAGGCCTACCCAGAGAGACACTGAGAACATTGATCAGAGAGGCAAGAGCAGCAGGAATTGGCTCACCCAATGAGATAGAGTTGCTTTCACAGAACAGAGGCAAATGGCGAGATTTGATAAAATATCTTCAGAAGGGTTAATAACTGCTAGAATAAAAATTTAGATAAGAGAAAGAGTATATGGGTCTATGCCCTATGGGCCGGCTACGGCTCGAAAGGTCAACAGATAGATAGATAGATATCCAAGACAATAAAATAATTTATAGTTTTCATATCTACTATGTCTGGGACACTCTATTTATGACCTATCCTAGGGGTGGTGAGTACCGAGGTCCTTCAATATGGGAGCAGTCTATTTCTGACCTACACTAGGGGTGTTAGTATTGAGATCCTTCAATATCTTCTTCTGCATACATCTTTAGACTTCAATATTAATGAGTTCAAAGAAGGCATTCGTCAAGGCTGGTGTTCATCACATATTGGGCATGTTTGTAGCAGATGTTCTGCACTCATTTTGCCTGTGTCAGCCACATTCATCAGAGGTTGCGATCCTAAGGGCGTTGAAAAGGTGGAACTTCAATCTGTCATGCCTGTTCAGAGTAAACAATTATTACTTGTTCTTTTCTGTTGAGCTGATAGCAAGCATCATTTGTATAGTAGATTCTTCAAAATAGGAACAATCTATTTCTGACCAATGCTAGGGGTGGTCAGTATTGTGATCCTTCAATGTTGGAACAGTATTTCTGACCAATGCTAAGGGTAGTCAGTATTGTGATCCTTCAATGTGGGAATAATCTATTTCTGACCTTATGATAAGGGTGGTCAATATTTACTTAGGTTCTCCAGTGATGCAAGTGTTTATTTATTTCTGACTAATACAAAAGGGTGCCCATCATTAAATAACATTGGGACAGTCATAGACAGTAGACAAACAAATGAAATGACAATTAGAGGCCACAGAGATGGGATTTCTCAGAAGAATGTTGAAAGTTCTCTGGACAGCTAAAAAGACCAATTAAGAAATTCTCAGAGGCCAACACAAAAAAGGAACTCCTAAAAACATCAGAAAGAAACAATCAACATTTTTCGGGCACATCATGAGAAGAGGAAAATTGGAATACTAGGTTACAACTGGCAAAATAGAAGGAAAGAGAGTTCACAGACGATAGAGAGAAAATACTGGATAGCTTGGTGTCATGGAATGGAAAACAGTCAACAACAGAACTGATACGATTTACTGTGGATAGAAGATTATGGAAGGACATGATCGCCTACGCCAACCAGTATAGCACATGATGATGATGGGACAGTCTATTCTGCTTATATTTGAGTTGGGCAGCAATAGATCTTTCAGTAATAAGACATTTATTTCTCTCTCCAAAACAGACATAGGCATTTACTATTTTGGTTCTTCCAGAGTGTGAGCACATTAAAATATCACACAAACAAAAAGCTCACAAATATATAGAGACAGACAGGAATAATGTAAGGCCAATGATTGTCAATAATAATAATACTGGTGAACAAAGAGATAGGACACACACACTGCAGAAACCAACTGAGAATATTACATTTTTGGAATCCCTAGAGGAGAAGACAAAGAGGAAGACCAAAATATACTTGGAGAAAGCAGGTAGAAGCAGGGATGAAGAGGATGGGTAAAGGCATGGAATGATCTTAAGAGAATGGAAAGAAACAGAATGGTTTAGAAAGTGTTTGTTGAAGACCTATGCTCAACAGGGAGTTGAATGTGTTTGTTGAAGACCTATACTTCACAGGGCGTTGAAAATGTTTGTTGAAGACCTATACTTCACAGGGCGTTGAAAGTGTTTGTTGAAGACCTATGCTCAACAGGGAGTTGAATGTGTTTGTTGAAGACCTATGCTCAACAGGGAGTTGAATGTGTTTGTTGAAGACCTATACTTCACAGGGCGTTGAAAGTGTTTGTTGAAGACCTATGCTCAACAGGGAGTTGAATGTGTTTGTTGAAGACCTATGCTCAACAGGGAGTTGAATGTGTTTGTTGAAGACCTATGCTCAACAGGGAGTTGAATGTGTTTGTTGAAGACCTATACTTCACAGGGCGTTGAAAGTGTTTGTTGAAGACCTATGCTCAACAGGGATCTGAAAGTGTTTGTTGCAGACCTATGCTCAACAAGGAGATGAAAGTGTTTGTTGAAGACCGTTACTCAACAGGGAGTTGAAAGTGTTTGTTGAAGGCCAATACTCAACAGGGAGTTGAAAGTGTTTGTTGAAGACCGATACTCAACAGGGAGTTGAAAGTGTTTGTTGAAGACCTATACTTCACAGGGCGTTGAAAGTGTTTGTTGAAGACATATGCTCAATAGGGAGATGAAAGTATTTGTTGAAGACCTATGCTCAACAGGGAGATGAAAGTGTTTGTTGAAGGCCGGTACTCAACAGGGAGATGAAAGTGTTTGTTGAAGGTCGATACTCAACAGGGAGATGAAAGTGTTTGTTGAAGACCTATGCTCCACAGAAAGATGAAAATAAGGAGAATGACTGTCAAGCTGAGAGAGTTGAGACAGTAACAACCAACAATATATAGTTATTACAATATAACCATATCTGAATTACCAAGTAGGCTTGGGTGTTCCAGATTCATCTTATAGAAGTGCCTTGTACCTACAATGGCATAGTTCTCTGCTATACAAACACAACTGCAGGCCTCAGTGCTCGGGAACTCCTGAAACATACCAGCAATAGACAATAACATCTTTGTGTGTCAGCTCTTGTCTCATGTCTCTACACAAACAATAACATCTTTGTGTGTCGTCTCATGTCTCTACACAAACAATAACATCTTTGTGTGTCGTCTCATGTCTCTACACAAACAATAACATCTTTGTGTGTCGTCTCATGTCTCTACACAAACAATAACATCTTTGTGTGTCAGCTCTTGTCTCATGTCTCTACACAAACAATAACATCTTTGTGTGTCAGCTCTTGTCTCATGTCCCTACACAAACAATAACATCTTTGTGTGTCAGCTCTTGTCTCATGTCTCTACACAAACAATAACATCTTTGTGTGTCAGCTCTTGTCTCATGTCTCTACACAAACAATAACATCTTTGTGTGTCAACTCTTGTCTCATGTCTCTACACAAACAATAACATCTTTGTGTGTCGTCTCATGTCTCTACACAAACAATAACATCTTTGTGTGTCGTCTCATGTCTCTACACAAACAATAACATCTTTGTGTGTCGTCTCATGTCTCTACACAAACAATAACATCTTTGTGTGTCAGCTCTTGTCTCATGTCTCTACACAAACAATAACATCTTTGTGTGTCAGCTCTTGTCTCATGTCTCTACACAAACAATAACATCTTTGTGTGTCAGCTCTTGTCTCATGTCTCTACACAAACAATAACATCTTTGTGTGTCAGCTCTTGTCTCATGTCTCTACACAAACAATAACATCTTTGTGTGTCAACTCTTGTCTCATGTCTCTACACAAACAATAACATCTTTGTGTGTCAACTCTTGTCTCATGTCTCTACACAAACAATAACATCTTTGTGTGTCAGCTCTTGTCTCATGTCTCTACACAAACAATAACATCTTTGTGTGTCAACTCTTGTCTCATGTCTCTACACAAACAATAACATCTTTGTGTGTCAACTCTGGTCTCATGTCTCTACACAAACAATAACATTTTTGTGTGTCAACTCTTGCCTCATGTCTCTACACAAACAATAACATCTTTGTGTGTCAACTCTTGCCTCATGTCTCTACACAAACAATAACATCTTTGTGTGTCAACTCTTGTCTCATGTCTCTACACAAACAATAACATCTTTGTGTGTCAACTCTGGTCTCATGTCTCTACACAAACAATAACATCTTTGTGTGTCAACTCTGGTCTCATGTCTCTACACAAACAATAACATTTTTGTGCGTCAGCTCTTGCCTCATGTCTCTACACAAACAGTTACATCTTTGTGTGTCAACTCTTTTCTCATGTCTCTACACAAACAATAACATCTTTGTGTGTCAACTCTTGCCTCATGTCTCTACACAAACAATAACATCTTTGTGCGTCAGCTCTTGCCTCATGTCTCTACACAAACAGTAACATCTTTGTGTGTCAACTCTTGTCTCATGTCTCTACACAAACAATAACATCGTTGTGTGTCAGCTCTTGTCTCATGTCTCTACACAAACAATAACATCTTTGTGTGTCAGCTTTTGTCTCATGTCTCTACACAAACAATAACATCTTTGTGTGTCAGCTCTTGTCTCATGTCTCTACACAAACAATAACATCTTTGTGTGTCAACTCTTGTCTCATGTCTCTACACAAAAAATAACATCTTTGTGTGTCAACTCTTGCCTCATGTCTCTACACAAACAATAACATCTTTGTGTGTCAACTCTTGTCTCATGTCTCTACACAAACAATAACATCTTTGTGTGTCAACTCTGGTCTCATGTCTCTACACAAACAATAACATCTTTGTGTGTCAACTCTGGTCTCATGTCTCTACACAAACAATAACATTTTTGTGCGTCAGCTCTTGCCTCATGTCTCTACACAAACAGTAACATCTTTGTGTGTCAACTCTTGTCTCATGTCTCTACAGAAACAATAACATCTTTGTGTGTCGTCTCATGTCTCTACACAAACAATAACATCTTTGTGTGTCAGCTTTTGTCTCATGTCTCTACACAAACAATAACATCTTTGTGTGTCAGCTCTTGTCTCATGTCCCTACACAAACAATAACATCTTTGTGTGTCAACTCTTGTGTCATGTCTCTACACAAACAATAACATCTTTGTGAGTCAGCTCTTGTCTCATGTCTCTACACAAACAATAACATCTTTGTGTGTCAGCTCTTGTCTCATGTCTGTACACAAACAATAACATCTTTGTGTGTCAGCTCTTGTCTCATATCTCTACACAAACAATAACATCTTTGTGTCTCAACTCTTGTGTCATGTCTCTACACAAACAATAACATCTTTGTGTGTCAACTCTCATCTCATGTCTCTACACAAACAATAACATTGTTGTGTGTCAACTCTTGCCTCATGTCTCTACAAAAACAATAACATCTTTGTGTGTCAGCTCTGGTCTCATGTCTCTACACAAACAATAACATCTTTGTGTGTCAACTCTTGTGTCTTGTCTCTACACAAACAATAACATCTTTGTGTGTCAGCTCTTGTCTCATGTCTCTACACAAACAATAACATCTTTGTGTGTCAGCTCTTGTCTCATGTCTCTACACAAACAATAACATCTTTGTGTGTCAGCTCTTGTCTCATGTCTGTACACAAACAATAACATCTTTGTGTGTCAGCTCTTGTCTCATGTCTCTACACAAGCAATAACATCTTTGTGTGTCAACTCTCGCCTCATGTCTCTACACAAACAATAACATCTTTGTGTGTCAACTCTTGCCTCATGTCTCTACACAAACAATAACATCTTTGTGTGTCAACTCTTGCCTCATGTCTCTACACAAACAATAACATCTTTGTGTGTCAACTATTGTGTCATGTCTCTTCACAAACAGTAACATCTTTGTGTGTCAACTCTCGCCTCATGTCTCTACACAAACAATAACATCTTTGTGTGTCAACTCTTGCCTCATGTCTCTACACAAACAATAACATCTTTGTGTGTCAACTCTTGTCTCATGTCTCTACACAAACAATAACATCTTTGTGTGTCAACTCTTGTCTCATGTCTCTACACAAACAATAACATCTTTGTGTGTCAGCTCTTGTCTCATGTCTCTACACAAACAATAACATCTTTGTGTGTCAACTCTTGCCTCATGTCTCTACACAAACAATAACATCTTTGTGTGTCAGCTCTTGCCTCATGTCTCTACAGAAACAATAACATCTTTGTGTGTCAACTCTTGCCTCATGTCTCTACACAAGCAATAACATCTTTGTGTGTCAACTCTTGCCTCATGTCTCTACACAAACAATAACATCTTTGTGTGTCAACTCTTGCCTCATGTCTCTACACAAACAATAACATCTTTGTGTGTCAACTCTGGTCTCATGTCTCTACACAAACAATAACATCTTTGTGTGTCAACTCTTGCCTCATGTCTCTACAGAAACAATAACATCTTTGTGTGTCAGCTCTTGTCTGTACACAAACAATAACATCTTTGTGTGTCAGCTCGTGTCTCTACACAAACAGTCCAAGTCTAAAAACACTCTATCTACCGTCAGTCTATCTAATCCTGCCATCTCAGAGACTTGGCAATTTTTGTGTTTCTGGTCCAATGTTTAAGATCTGTTATGTGTTCAATATATGTCACCTGTGACTGTTCCAGTATACATATATCATCTGTGACTGGCTTAATTCAGACTAATTTAGTATGAACTGTGACAAACAAATTAATCTGTGACACACTCTATGTAATAATTTCATATAGGCAGCAGATATACTTATAATCTTTACTTAAAGATCTTTATAATGATGAACAAACAAAAGTAAATATTAAGGATAATGGAGAAGGACCAGAAATACTTGTAGAAGAAGTGGAAGATGCCTTGCGCAATATGAAAGCAGGAAAAGCTCCTGGACCAGATAATATAACTAAAGAAGAGATTGAAACCATGGGTGATTTTGGAATAGAAATAATAACAAAAACATTGAATGATAACTACAACAGCGGATATATACCAGATGACCTGCTCAAATCAATATTCATAGCCCTACCAAAGAAATCGGGTGCGATGATCATCGCACAATAAGCCTTATGAGTCACATGACTAAGATATTACTAAGAATCATCATGCGAAGAGTGCGAAACAAAATCAGTCCAGAAATTAGCGATGAACAGTGTGGTTTTGTTGGAGGTAAAGGAACGTGCAATGCCATATATATCATGAGATCTTTAGTAGAAAGAGCAATAAAAGTGAAAACAGATTTATACCTATGTTTCATAGATTATACCAAAGCATTTGACAAAGTAACGCACCAAGAAATAATCAACATTTTAGAAAGCATAAACGTAGACAGCAACAAACAGCGGCCATAAGAACTGGAAACCAATTGGGAATGTTTCAACAAATAAAACATGGTGTTAGACAAGGTTGTGTGCTGTCACCAGATTTGTTTAATATTTATAGTGACATTATTTTAAGATCCATAAGGGGCATGCCTGAATAACAATTGGCGGTCATAATATAAATAATCTAAGGTATGCTGATGATACAGTATTAATCGCTAAGAGTGAAAATGAGTTACAAGAAATGTTGGACATTATAGTGAAAGAAAGCAAAAATAAAGGACTCAGCCTTAATAGCAAAAAGACAGAAGTAATAACAGAAATGATAAATAGCTGCAGAGATTGAAGGTTATGGAGAGACATGATCACCTACGCCAGTAGGCCCGGTACTTGATGATGAATATGTGAAGCTACAGTAAAACAGTGAGTAATACTTGAAGCTACAGCTAAACAGTGAGTAATACTTGAAGCTACAGTAAAACAGTGAGTAATACTTGAAGCTACGGTAAAACAGTGAGTAATACTTGAAGCTACAGTAAAACAGTGAGTAATACTTGAAGCTACAGTAAACAGTGAGTAATACTTGAAGCTACAGTAAAACAGTGAGTAATACTTGAAGCTACAGTAAACAGTGAGTAATACTTGAAGCTACAGTAAAACAGTGAGTAATACTTGAAGCTACAGTAAAACAGTGAGTAATACTTGAAGCTACATGTACCTTTCAAACACTATACATAGCCAGGCCCGGGTTGTACAGAAAGAAATGATTAATCATGTAGGATAACGTAGTGTACCTTTCTAACACAATACATAGCCAGGCCCGGGTTGTACAGAAAGAAATGATTAATCATGTAGGACAACGTAGTGTACCTTTCTAACACAATACATAGCCAGGCTTGGGTTGTACAGAAAGAAATGATTAATGTGTAGGACAACGTAGTGTACCTTTCTAACACAATACATAGCCAGGCCTGGGTTGTATAGAAAGAAATGATTAATCATGTAGGAAAACTTAGTGTACCTTTCTAACACAATACATAGCCAGGCCCGGGTTGTACTTCATGAGAAACACTTTGGTTGCTGTGCCCACACACAGATAGCTGGCATGGTTCCATAATCCCACATCAAATGTTGTGCAGCCCTGCAAGCCTTCCACCATTCTGAAAGAAAATGGAGTTGTCTCTCCGCCCAGCGTCTGGCTCATGCGACATTTAACCAGCTTGTTTTCAAGCATGACTAGGCGGCGTTCAGGCCCTGCATAGAATCAGACAGCATACAATAGTGGGATAAATTAGTAGCCAATGATATCACAAAATCAAAGGCATTAAAACAATGTTTTCATAAAATCACAGTCATATGGCCAATGTCGTAACAAAATTACAGTCATACAACCAATGTTGTAACAAAATCACAGTCATACAACCAATGTTGTAACAAAATCACAGTCATATGGCCAATGTTGTAACAAAATCACAGTCACACAATCAATGTTGTAACAAAATCACAGTCAATGTTGTAACAAAATCAGAGTCACACAGTCAATGTTGTAACAAAATCAGTCACACAGTCAATATTATAATAAAATCACAGTCATACAACCATTGTTGTAACAAAATCAGTCAAACAGCCAACAATGTAACAAAATCACTGTTATACGGCCAATGTTGTAACAAAATCACAGTCACACAGCCAACATTGTAACAAAATCAGTCACACAGCAAATGGTGTAACAAAATCAGTCATATGGCTAATGTTGAACGAATTAAAAATAACTACATGGAATGTTATAGTCCGTTCAGATTCGTTTGCCGAGATGTTATGATTTATAATTCAAAAAGTTCTTGATGATTTCACATGATTTTTGGCATACGGTGTTAAAATGTCCATGTCACGAGAACATATGTGTTACTCGATGTCTAGCTATAACGGTTTTCTTAAAGCGGCGAATTCCTTTGATCTTTGCCCATGTAACTATTATTTTGACCCTAATCAAAATGTTTTACAGTAATCTAGTGCAACGATGACCCATAGGCGTGTCCATAAAATTTACTTGGTGGCAAGTATACAAATTTTAAATTATATATAGAACTTTTGTTCGTAGAGTCAATTTGATATAGTTCCATGCTCTTGGTGTGAGTTTCCCAAATGTTGTCGCTGCCTTTCAAATACGTACATTTAGTTCCTCATCTAAGGAAAGTGTGGCTGTAATAGTGGATCCAAGATAGCTGAACTTCTGTACTGACTCAAGCAGGCTTCCATTCAAAGTAATGGTTGTTGGTTTGCTTATAACATATTTTTGATTGCTTGGGTGGTCTTGAACAATAAACTGTTTAACAAATCAACTAGGAAATTTTGCAAATCAAACTATTTATCTGTAGACTTAATCAGAGTAATGATCATTCAGAATCAGACGAGTCAAATAGGTCGATTACTGCTTTCGGCGGAACAAACAACAAACCATCCTTTTTCCAATATTCCTCTTCTTGTTGTAACACATGATCCTCACATTTTACCCAGTAGTCTTTATTTATATTTGATAGAGCCTGATTTGTAAGTGTCTCAACATCGCATAATTTGAAAGTTTTATTTGTATATGCTACGTGTCCTTTAACTTTTGCCCAAACTAGTTCTATAGGATTTAAGTGTGCATGATATGGAGGTAGTCTCAAACATCTATGGCCATGTTCTTGAATTAACTTGTCTATTTTAAATATCTTTGTACGTTGTGTCTGTTTTACAAGGCTAAGCAATTCGGGTTTCAAGTAGCTGTCGTTAACTTGTATGTGTTCTTTTATGAGCCACGTTTTGATTGCATCTTTTGTACTTGATGATGTTGGGATTCTATCTTCTACGTTAACTACGTTATGGTATGAAGCATTGTCCATTATCAGACAAGAAGGTCGATCTAATATTGGAAGGATACTTTTCTCGATCCAGTCTTTAAATATGTGCCCATTCATTTCGGAGTGGTAGTCTCTATTGTCTATGGATTTTGAATGAAAACGAGATGAGCATTCTGCAACAACTCATTATGTCTGCTACCTGCATGTGCAACTATCAAACGTTGCCCTTTACTGCTTGGTACTGATCTTTTAATACTTCCATCTGCTAACTGCCATTCCTTTTCATTTGTATGATGAGCATTGATCCAAGTTACATCTAAATAAACAATATCATAATCATTTTCGCGCATTTCCTTCACTTCACGTAAATACTTGCTTCTAAGAGCTACTAGATGTGGCTTCTCACAAATAATGTTTTTTCCACCAGCATACTTTCTAAAGGTGAAGCCTGCACTTCTTAATATTTTCCATAATGAAGTTTTTGATATTTCAATGTCGTTGTTAGTTTTCAGCCAAAGCTTCAACTTTCTAAGTGTCACTTCTTCGTTTATATCAAACATTCGACAGATTTCTCTTTTTACTAGGTCCTTATCAAAACTGTCTAACGTTTCTTTCCTTTCTTGCTTTCTTGCATTTGTTGGCAATAAATATCCGCTTCCTTTAACTATTCGATCAAATGAACGTTTACACAAACCTAAAATATGCATTGTTCTCTTCTCAGGGTTTGATAAAGAACAATAAAGATGTCCCTTTTTACGCTCTCTGCAGAAGTATTGATAAATCTTTATAGCAATGTTATGCTCAGTAAAATATTTTGCCTTTATATTCATTCTCACATAGACTTGCAGAAGATAATATGGATAGTGCCGCCTCCTTTCTGTAAATATTGAGATTTGCCTCTGAATTATGACTCAAACTCGAGTCTACGGCCGTGATTTTGACGTCACATAATTTCCGGTTTCAGCTAAAATGTCATTTTGTGCTAAACGGGAAATTTCATATGTAACATTTCTTTATAAAAATTTATAGTGGAAACATAGCTATTTTAGGACGGTGCGCATTCAGCCGTGAAGGTCATGCCTATATGTTAAAGAATCAGCTGTGAGATGTAAGTATCTACATAATCCCGCCGGTGTTTATAATATCGATTAACTTTTTTTAAATATAGGTTAAATAAGGCATCTTTGAAACTGGATCACATTTCTTTGATAAAAAAATATTTTTATAGCGACATTAGTATTCTAAACCTAACTTCAAAAGATCAATGCAAATGAACAATAAGTTTTTGAAAAAAATAAATTAATGTCTAGGCAAACGAATCTGAACGGACTATAGCACCTCTGCCAGCACCTACATAACTAGCACCTCTACCAGCACCTCTATTAGCACCTACATAACTAGCACCTCTACCAGCACCTACATAACTAGCACCTCTATCAGCACCTACATAACTAGCACCTCTATCAGCACCTACATAACTAGCACCTCTACCAGCACCTACACAACTAGCACCTCTATCAGCACCTACACAACTAGCACCTCTACCAGCACCCACATAACTAGCACTTCTAGCAGCACCTACATAACTAGCACCTCTACCAGCACCTACATAACTAGCACCTCTACCAGCACCTACACAACTAGCACCTCTATCAGCACCTACACAACTAGCACCTCTACCAGCACCCACATAACTAGCACCTCTAGCAGCACCTACATAACTAGCACCTCTATCAGCACCTACACAACTAGCACCTCTACCAGCACCTACACAACTAGCACCTCTACCAGCACCTACATAACTAGCACCTCTAGCAGCACCTACACAACTAGCACCTCTAGCAGCACGTACATAACTAGCACCTCTACCAGCACCTACACAACTAGCACCTCTACCAGCACGTACATAATTAGCACCTCTACCAGCACCTCTAGCAACACCTAAATAACTAGCACCTCTACCAGCACCCACATAATTAGCACCTCTACCAGCACCCACATAACTACCTCTAGCTTCTCTACCAGCCCCCACAACATAACCACCTCTAGCTTCTCTACCAGCACCCACATAACCACCTCTAGCTTCTCTACCAGCACCCACATAACTACCTCTAGCTTCTCTACCAGCCCCCACATAACTACCTCTAGCTTCTCTACCAGCACCCACATAACTACCTCTAGCTTCTCTACCAGCCCCCACATAACCACCTCTAGCTTCTCTACAAGCACCCACATAACTACCTCTAGCTTCTCTACCAGCATCCACATAACCACCTCTAGCTTCTCTACCAGCACCCACAAAACTACCTCTAGCTTCTCTACCAGCACCCACATAACTACCTCTAGCACCTCTATCAGCACCTACACAACTAGCACCTCTAGCAGCACCTACATAACTAGCACCTCTACCAGCACCTACATAACTAGCACCTCTATCAGCACCTACATAACTAGCACCTCAACCAGCACCTACACAACTAGCACCTCTATCAGCACCTTCACAACTAGAACCTCTACCAGCACCCACATAACTAGCACCTCTAGCAGCACCTACATAACTAGCACCTCTATCAGCACCTACACAACTAGCACCTCTACCAGCACCTACACAACTAGCACCTCTACCAGCACCTACATAACTAGCACCTCTAGTAGCACCTACACAACTAGCACCTCTAGCAGCACGTACATAACTAGCACCTCTACCAGCACCTACACAACTAGCACCTCTACCAGCACATACATAATTAGCACCTCTACCAGCACCTCTAGCAACACCTAAATAACTAGCACCTCTACCAGCACCCACATAATTAGCACCTCTACCAGCACCTCTAGCAACACCTAAATAACTAGCACCTCTACCAGCACCCACATAATTAGCACCTCTACCAGCACCTACATAACTAGCACTTCTACCAGCACCTACATAACTAGCACCTCTACCAGCACCCACATAACCACCTCTAGCTTCTCTACCAGCACCCACATAACCACCTCTAACTTCTCTACCAGCCCCCACATAACTACCTCTAGCTTCTCTACCAGCCCCCACATAACTACCTCTAGCTTCTCTACCAGCCCCCACATAACTACTTCTAGCTTCTCTACCAGCACCCACATAACCACCTCTAGCTTCTCTACCAGCACCCACATAACTACCGCTAGCTTCTCTACCAGCATCCACATAACCACCTCTAGCTTCTCTACCAGCACCCACAAAACTACCTCTAGCTTCTCTACCAGCACCCACATAACTACCTCTAGCTTCTCTACCAGCACCCATATAACTACCTCTAGCTTCTCTACCAGCCCCCACATAACTACCTCTAGCTTCTCTACCAGCACCCACATAACCACCTCTAGCTTCTCTACCAGCATCCACATAACTACCTCTAGCTTCTCTACCAGCACCCACATAACCACCTCTAGCTTCTCTACCAGCACCCACATAATGATAACCACCTCTAGTTTCTCTACCAGCATCCACATAACCACCTCTAGCTTCTCTACCAGCACCCATATAACCACCTCTAGCTTCTCTACCAGCACCCACATAACCACCTCTACCAGCACTCACATAACCACCTCTAGCTTCTCTACCAGCACCCACATAACTACCTCTAGCTTCTCTACCAGCACCCACATAATGATAACCACCTCTAGTTTCTCTACCAGCATCCACATAACCACCTCTAGCTTCTCTACCAGCACCCATATAACCACCTCTAGCTTCTCTACCAGCACCCACATAACCACCTCTACCAGCACTCACATAACCACCTCTAGCTTCTCTACCAGCACCCACATAACTACCTCTAGCTTCTCTACCAGCACCCACATAACCACCTCTAGCTTCTCTACCAGCACCCACATAAGTACCTTTACCAGCACCCATATAAACACCTCTAGCATTGCCACCAGCACCCACATAACCACCTCTAGCATTGCCATCAGCACCCACATAACCGCCTCTACTAGCACCCACATAACCACCTCTAGCATCGCCACCAGCATCCACATAACCGCCTCTACTAGCACCCACATAACCACCTCTACCTCTACCAGTACCCACATAATTCTGAGAGAATGAATTAAAACTTGGTATGTCCACTGTTGATCACTCTGACCTTAATACAAATATTTTTTGCCTTTATAAAATAAAGAAATGTGTAGAATTTTTCTTATTTACGTTATGTAAAAAATGCACCAGTGGCTATCAGAGCAGACAATTCTAAGTTTTACATACCATTCAACTCTTCCGTTCAATTAATGCACACCACTTTCAATATATAGCTTAAACCCAACAAAGAAAACTATTTTTACATGAACCATTCTACACCATTTTCATCAATCGTCTAATTACCATGTCATCAATTATGTTTCTTTGTTTAGACGTGTTCATAGGTTTCGCTGTAAACAAAATAAATGTGATTTACAGCTAAAATCTAATGTTTATGACACCGTTTCCGTAATTTTACTGAAATTATAAAACAAAAAAACCATTTGTGCAAAACCCAGCCTGGCTTTGGACTTAATTGTTTTAAAATCTTAAGGTTGGTTAAAATCTAAGGCTGCATGCAAAAATTCATTGCAATTCAACAAATAATATGCAAGAAAATTGAGGGACTCTGTGATTACAAATTTAAGAATGGCCTGTACAGGGCTTGAGATCAATCATGAAAAGACTAAAGCCATGAAGAGCTTAATTCCAATAGATGGCAGAATATACATGGAAAAACAAAACAGTGGAAGAGATTGATCACTTTATCTATCTTGGAAGTCACATTGATCAGAATGGGATACAAGCAAAGAAATTAGAATCAGAATAGCTGAGTCAGCAATGTCTTTCAGAAGCCTTGAAAAGTTGTGGAAATCAAAACTCATCAGCACAAACACAAAACTTAGACTATTTAAATCAAATGTGGTATCAACCTTACATATGCATGCGAGAGCTGAAAAACAAGAGACATAGAAACAAAGTTGAACGCATTCAAAAATAAATGTCTAAGAAAAATACTTAGTATAACGTGGAACAAATTCAAAACAAATGAGGAAATTAGAGAAATCGTCAATCAACCACTAATATTATCAGTAATCAAGAAAAGACGATGGTCATATGTTGGACATGTGATGAGAAGAGATAATAACCGAATAGCAAAGTAAGCCCTCAAGTGGGAAACAACAGGTTAGGAGGAAAAGCGGCCATCCAGAGAAGCACTAAGAAGAACATTGATCAGAGAGGCAAAGGCAGCAGGAATCAGCTCCCTCAGTGAAATCAAGATGCACAGAACAGAGACAAATGGTGAGATTTGATAAAAAAACACTTTGCAAGGATTGAGACTGCTAGAAAGAAAAATTTGAAAACAGGAAAGAGTATCAGAGTCTAAGCCCTAAGGGCCTGTTGTGGCTAGCAAGATGGATAGATAGCTTCTGCACCAGCATCAGGGGCAGTGCTGAGTGAAGATACCTGTGAGTACCAGAATGAGGTCCACTCCTTTGGCTAAAGCCATCTGATGGACACTCCCAAATCCAGTGAGCTGGGTCATCTTGCTGTGTTTGGATGTCAAGGCTTCAGGGTTGAAGGCATACAGTCCATCCTCGGTCCCCAGCAGAACAAGCTGGGGTAGAATGGCAAAGGATAAACAGTGGGCAAACAGACATATGCACATGTTAGAACACATTAACATGTATAACATAACAGAATGGCAAAGGATAAACAGTGGGCAAACAGACAAATGCACATGTTAGAACACATCAACATGTATAACATAACAGAATGACAAAGGATAAACAGTGGGCAAACAGACAAATGCACATGTTAGAACACATTAACATGTATAACATAACAGAATGACAAAGGATAAACAGTGGGCAAACAGACAAATGCACATGTTAGAACACATCAACATGTATAACATAACAGAATGACAAAGGATAAACAGTGGGCAAACAGACAAATGCACATGTTAGAACACATCAACATGTATAACATAACAGAATGGCTAACCTTGTGGTGATCACTGTCTCAGTTATAATTTGTTGCTTTAACCCTAGATTATGACACTGTCGTAAAAATGCTATCTATCTATCTATTGTCCTTTCGAGCCATAGCCGGCCCATAGGGCATAAACCCAGATACTCTTTCTCTTATCTCAATTTTTATTCTAGCAGTTATTAATCCTTCTAAAGATATTTTATCAAATCTCATCATTTGTCTCTGTTCTGTGAAAGCAACTCTATCTCATTGAGGGAGCCAATTTCTGCTGCTCTTGCCTCTCTGATCAATGTTCTCAGTGTCTCTCTGGGCAAGCCTCTTTTCCCCTTACCTGTTGTTTCCTACATGAGGGCTTGCTTTTTTATTCGGTTATTATCTCTCCTCATCACATGTCCAACATATGACCATCACCTATTCTTGATTACTAAAGATATTAGTGGTTGATTGGCGATTTTTCTAATTATTTGTTTGTTTTGAATTCATTCCACGCTATACCAAGTATTTTCCTTAGACATTTATTTTCAAATGTGTTCAATTTTGTTTCTATGTCTCTTGTTGTTTTTCAGCTCACACATGCATACATAAGGGTAGAAAGCACGTTTGATTTGAATACTCAAAGTTTTGTGTTTGTGCTGATGTGTTTTGATTTCCACAATTTTTCAAATTTTTTTGAAAGACATTGCTGCTTTAGCTATTCTGATTCTAATTTCTTTACTTGTAGTCCCTTCCCGATCAATAAAAAGTAAAAGTAAAGTACCCTGTCATGCCAGGTGGTGTATAGGGAATATGGTGTTCTTCTTCTACCCTTCAGCTCCCTGTAGAGCATAGGTCTTCAACAAACACTTTCCAAGTCATTCTGTTTCTTGCCATTCTTTTAAGATCATTCCATGTCTTCCCCATCATCTTCAACTCTGCTTCCACCTGTCTTCTCCAATAATATGTTCGTCTTTCTCTTTGTCTAAAGAATAGTAGTTCCCAGTGGTTATATACTGGGTACAAATAATAATACATAAATATTATTATATGGGGAACTTCCGAGGCGATAATAGGGAATAATAGAACAAAGAAGTATGTGTTAGCACTCTGAAAAATTGACAGACAAACAACAATAGGAACAATAGGAACTACCATTCGTGCTGTTTCGTCCAATAAATGTTTGTCTACAACACAAGTATTCAGCCCTACTGGGAGATACTTGCATTAATAGGAAAGTACAAATATACAAT
The DNA here is from genome assembly GCA_032433765.1 of Megaustenia siamemsis. Classification (NCBI taxonomy): domain Eukaryota; kingdom Metazoa; phylum Mollusca; class Gastropoda; order Stylommatophora; family Ariophantidae; genus Megaustenia; species Megaustenia siamemsis. Next base: position 15,631,636 of record JAVIAB010000049.1, on the reverse strand, counting down.
TTATTTCCGGTCTGTGATCATTACCCTATGCTATAGTCATTGAGAACGTCATCGTGTAAGACACTGCTGCAATAGCCAATTTTTAGTTGGCTGCGTGGCAGTGTGCCAAGCGTTCGGCTTCTCGTGGCAAGGCGCGGTGCCACTGAGTACGGGTTCGATCCAACTTCGGACCATATATTGTTCTTCGTTTTTTTCTATTGTTGTTTGTCTGTCAATTTTTCCGAGTGCTAACACATACTTCTTTGTTCTATTATTCCCTATTATCGCCTCGGAAGTTCCCCATATAATAATATTTATGTATTATTATTTGTACCTAGCAGGGAATAATTGGTGCGGTGTAACATACACTCCTACAAAGTATGGTGACAGCTTTATGGTTATGGAAGGCCCCGGTATCACTGCAAAGAAATCAAAATCCATAATTACTCAACCGCCCGTGCCAGCGTAATCATCCAAATTACTATCTCATCTTGCCAGCGTAATCATCCAAATTACTATCTCATCTTCCAAACAAAGAAAGGTAGATGTAATCCCCATCATAGCAGTCTCAGCACACGCCAACAGACATAAGGCAAAACCGCACAGAAAGTGAACACAACCATCTGTTCCCTGTCATACGATATCTTCATTCATCGCAAGTAATCAGAAAATCTAAACACGATCAAAACGGATGAGACACACAGCTCATGGTGTGCACAGAGCACTTAACACTGTAGCTCCTGCAACAAGCCGGACTTGGAATATTAGGAAACTGCAACAGCTTTGCCTATCTATCTATCTATTGACCTTTCGAGCTGTAGCCGGCCCATAGGGCGTAGACCAAGATATTCCTTCTCTTATCTGAATTTTTGTTCTAGCGTTTTTCAATTCTTTTAAAGATATTTTATCAAATCTCGCCATTTGTCTCTGTTCTGTGCAAGCAGCTCTATCTCATTGAGGGAGCCGAATCCTGCTGCTCTTGCCTCTCTCATCAATGTTCTTCTCAGTGTCTCTCTGGGTCTTCCTCTTTTCCTCTTACCTGTTGTTTCCCATATGAGGGCTTGCTTTGCTATTCGGTTATTATCTCTTCTCATCACATGTCCAACATATGACCATCGTCTTTTCTTTATTACTGAAGATATTAGTGCAACAGTTTTGTACAGTAGGACAATACAAAATATTTTATGTTTTGGTATAAATGCTGCCTTCTTCAAAACACAGGGATAACACAAACAACAAAACTAACATATACTCTGTCTGTCCACTTCTCTTCTTTTCTGTCTACCTCTCCATTCACCTTATCATCTAACATGTAGATATAGATAATTGTTCTCTTTTCTACACTTCTTGACTCTCATCCTACCTCCCCTCATGTAGCCTCCTTTCTTATTTCAACATCCTACTTTCTTCTCTTCTTTTCTGTCCACCTCTCCATTCACCTTATCATCTAACATGTAGATATAGATAATTGTGCTTCATCGTTTATTGTCGTTGTCCCTATTTTCTGAAGAATGCTACAGGCCAAAACATCAGTATTGTGTTGTGTTCCATCTTTATAAAGCTGTAGCCATACCTTGGAATGTCTAACATTCCCCATCACTGGCTCCTTGCTACCAGCTTTACAGCAGCATTGCAATTATTTGCCTGTTCCCTAACATATACTCTACTACACATTCTCAATTTTCAAGAATTTTTTTTTTTTTCATTTTTCATTTCACTCCTGGAAAATCTTTGGTTTGGTGAAACTCTCTTCGACCGGCTATTGATGAGACACAAAATAAACTCTAACTTTAACCCTAAGATAACAGCAAACATATGGGGAACGTACGTGCAACAAACCAACTGGACTGAGGTCAGTATATTAACAGACAAAGCACACACCTTATAGCTAAAGAGTAATGCATTCAATTTTTCGGCAATAAATCTGATTGAAATCAAGAAATAATTACCGGATATGATACGGGTGCTAGCGATTGCTTTTACCTGTGTACAGGTAAAGTTCTAAATCCTAATTCTTTACACTAGTCACTCATGAAACTTCATGAGATCGGTTTTGTTTCTGAGATACAGATACTTAAAAAATATCGTAAGTTGAAGATAATTATTTCATTTTTTAGAGCTTTATGTGTTCTAATAGTGTTGATAATGAAAGCATATGCCATTTACATTTGTAGTAACACTCAGGATAAAAAGAAATTCTTCCAAGGCAGGATTTCACTCTGAAAATCGCAGAACTCATGAATACACATTTTTTTTTTTTTGTTCATCAGCTTTTACCTCTGACGAAGTCCCTAGAGACTAGGAACTGAATTTTGCGTGTTAATCCATTTTTCCCTGGCAGCCATGTGCAGAGGGGTGACTCACCGCACAGGCAGATAACTCAGACTTCGGAGGTACTCATATTTTTTTCCATCGATGAGTAATTGACGTTTCAAGCTGGGCCTCGTTCCTGAAGCTAGGGGTGGTTGCCGCAGAGAGAAATCATAAATAAAAATCCCAACCAGTGTAGCTAGGATTTGAACCCACAACCTCTCTGTCTAGAGACCAACAAGTCCCCCGAATACACATTTGATTGAAAGATATAACTTGTGAGTTTACAACGCCATGTCAAAGAATCCATCAGAGAAGTTCTGCAATATGAACTAACAGCGGCTGACATAGTTCAACCACAGGCTGGCGTGGCCCCTCACAAACAAATTGTTCTCTGTGTCCGACAAAAGCAAGAAGGATGACAACAAACATTTGTGCTGTTTATAAAAAAGCCATGTATCATGCACACAATTATAATATTTATTCTGGTTGTGCACCTTCATTCTGTCCCCTCCTAAGTGTCACTGCTCCATGTTTTTGTGAAAAAATTCCCAAATAAATATAATTTTTTTGCAAATTACAAAAGTTTTATGTGAGTAGTATTTTATATATAACGGAGCTTATCTTATGGGAGATGACGAGAGAGGTAATTGAACTTATCTTATGAGAGGTGACGAGTGAGATAATTGTGCTTACCTGATGGGAGATGACAAGAGAACAATTGACATCCCTCTGGTCACTATCCTTCAGGGATAAGACTGTCATCATCTGGGATCTCTGTTAAAAATTAATTTTCTGGTTACTGTTGTTTTTTTTCATTCGCCAGTTTGACAGATCTAACAAAGAAGAACCAAATTTGGGGTGAATATCACTATTTCCTATTCTTCACACAGGCAGTTGTGTACTGTATCAGAGAAGCAATTAAAGAAATGAAGAAACTGTTTAAAAATTGGAGGGAGAATAAGGACCAAAAAGAATATGAAAAATATGCCTTAGTTGGGGAAAAAAGGTAAAATTTTGATCAAAGAAGTTAAGCAAAACAAATGAACAGAATTCATTAAATATAAGCAGGGACTTCAAGACAGCCACAAGAGATTTCTACAAAGCAGTAAAAGCAACAGGAGCAAGAAAAAAAAAACACGATCCTACTGAGCTCATAATGACAGAGACAAACAGCCAATGTCAAATAACCAACATATGTAACAGAAGTGGAAAGAATATTCTGAAGACCTATTAATCATGGCACCAACTACCAATAACACAACAAAAACCCCACAAGAATGCACAAACACTGAACCCAGCATCATGAAAGAGGAAATTGAAGAAGTAATCAAATATGCACAAAGAAATAGAGCACTGGATAGTAGATGATACAACACAATAAAAATGTGTACATAGCTTTCATTGACCAGGAAAAAGCATTCAACTGAGTAAACAGAGAACAACTGTGGGAGATACTAATAACATACGGAGTAAGCCAACATCTAACCAACCTAATTAAATGTCTGCAACAAAAGCAGCTGTACAATCAGAACAACAGCAGGTTACACAGACCGCTTCGAAGTTAGATCAGGATTAAGTCGGGGGTGTGTACTATCACCCCCTCTCCCCTTTCTTACTGTTTATTACATTCATGGACCATATATGCAAGCTAGCCAACCCATCAGAGACATAGGAGATCAACAAGCTTCTATTTGCAGACGATCAGGCACTAATACATGGTAAAATAGAAGACCTACAAGAACACTTAAATAGACACAACAGCACAAGCACAGAATACAACATGAAAATCAACATCAACAAAACAGAAGTCATGAATATTGCAAAAGAGAAACAGAACATCAACATAACTATAGAAGGCAGGCAGCTAAAATAAGGGGAGTAATTTAAATACCCAGGAAGTCTAGCGACAAATGACAATTCACAAACAGCAGAGATAGAATCAAGATGTAACAAAGCTTGTCAAATAATTGGTCAGTTATCACCACTATTGTCCAACAAGGAAACAACTCTAGAGGCACAACAGGCACTCTACAATACAATCTTCATCCAACGTTGTGCTACCAATGCCAGTCCTGGACCCTAGATGCAAGAACAATAATAAAAATGACCTCTACTGAGATGAAATGTGTTAGACGAATGACAGGAAACAGCCTGAGAAATAAGATCAGAAATGAAGAAGTGTGAAAAAAAGCTACGAATAACTCACGCTATAGAATATATAAAGATACACCAGATAGAATAGTTGGGCCACATGACAAGGCAGCAAGATCAAACACACAAGACAAGGAGCCTTCAATAAATGTTGAGAGAACACCAGAACAAGGACCGACCACGATAAAAGTGGAACTGATGGAATATTATAAACACTGGGAAGCATAACAACAGCAGAGGCGAACAGAAGAGCAAAAAACCGCAAATTATATCTTTCCTCGATGCTGAAAGGCAAAAGAGCAAGAAAAGAAGAAAAAGAAGAAGCCGTGTACTCAGGTGTCCCTCGCCATACAGGCAAATATTTTTTGACTTCAGAGGTACTGTCAAATTTATATCTTAACATTTAGGGTAGATTTTTTCCTATTAATTTTGCAGAGGTAGAGGACCATTATCTGGAATACTCTTTTAGATCTCCAACTGTCAAGGGGTTCATTGCACATGGAACCTCCTGTTTCTTGCTGTTATCCGAGAGGACTAGATAGATCTCACTACCCAGAGACCAGGGTGCTTGTCGCTCTCCAATCAACCCAGATGAAAAAATGTGTACGTGACTAAGTGAATTAAGCAAGATTTAAAAAAAAAACAGCAAGGAAAGGCACAAACAGTCTCATCTCAAAAGGCTGTGGCCTAGAGCGGTGAAGTTCACTGCTTCACCCCCCCCCCCCTCAACTCCTTGAACACATCTTACATCAAGTTTGAGATCATTCGTTTGAGATCATTCGTTTGAGATCATTCTTGTACTGAACACATCTTACATTAAGTTTGAGATCATTCTTGTACTGAACACATCTTACATTAAGTTTGAGATCATTCTTACAATGAACACATCTTACATTAAGTTTGAGATCATTCTTGTACTGAACACATCTTACATTTAGTTTGAGATCATTCTTACAATGAACACATCTTACATTAAGTTTGAGATCATTCTTGTACTGAACACATCTTACATTAAGTTTGAGATCATTCTTGCACTGAACACATCTTACATTAAGTTTGAGATCATTCTTACAATGAACACATCTTACATTAAGTTTGAGATCATTCTTGTACTGAACACATCTTACATTAAGTTTGAGATCATTCTTGTACTGAACACATCTTACATTAAGTTTGAGATCATTCTTACAATGAACACATCTTACATTAAGTTTGAGATCATTCTTGTACTGAACACATCTTACATTTAGTTTGAGATCATTCTTACAATGAACACATCTTACATTAAGTTTGAGATCATTCTTGTACTGAACACATCTTACATTAAGTTTGAGATCATTCTTGCACTGAACACATCTTACATTAAGTTTGAGATCATTCTTACAATGAACACATCTTACATTAAGTTTGAGATCATTCTTGTACTGAACACATCTTACATTAAGTTTGAGATCATTCTTGTACTGAACACATCTTACATTAAGTTTGAGATCATTTTTGTACTGAACAAATCTTACATTAAGTTTGAGATCATTCTTGTACTGAACACATCTTACATTAAGTTTGAGATCATTCTTGCACTGAACACATCTTACATTAAGTTTGAGATCATTCTTGTACTGAACACATCTTACATTAGTTTGAGATCATTCTTACAATGAACACATCTTACATTACGTTTGAGATCATTCTTGTACTGAACACATCTTACATTACGTTTGAGATCATTCTTACAATGAACACATCTTACATTTAGTTTGAGATCATTCTTGTACTGAACACATCTTACATTAAGTTTGAGATCATTCTTGTACTGAACACATCTTACATTTAGTTTGAGATCATTCTTACAATGAACACATCTTACATTACGTTTGAGATCATTCTTACAATGAACACATCTTACATTACGTTTGAGATCATTCTTACAATGAACACATCTTACATATAAGTTTGAGATCATTCTTGTACTGAACACATCTTACATTAAGTTTGAGATCATTCTTACAATGAACACATCTTACATTTAGTTTGAGATCATTCTTACAATGAACACATCTTACATCAAGTTTGAGATCATTCGTTTGAGATCATTCTTGTACTGAACACATCTTACATTAAGTTTGAGATCATTCTTGTACTGAACACATCTTACATTAAGTTTGAGATCATTCTTGTACTGAACACATCTTACATTAAGTTTGAGATCATTCTTGTACTGAACACATCTTACATTAAGTTTGAGATCATTCTTGTACTGAACACATCTTACATTAAGTTTGAGATCATTCTTGTACTGAACACATCTTACATTAAGTTTGAGATCATTCTTGTACTGAACACATCTTACATTTAGTTTGAGATCATTCTTACAATGAACACATCTTACATTAAGTTTGAGATCATTCTTGTACTGAACACATCTTACATTAAGTTTGAGATCATTCTTGTACTGAACACATCTTACATTTAGTTTGAGATCATTCTTACAATGAACACATCTTACATTAAGTTTGAGATCATTCTTGTACTGAACACATCTTACATTAAGTTTGAGATCATTCTTGTACTGAACACATCTTACATTAAGTTTGAGATCATTCTTGTACTGAACACATCTTACATTAAGTTTGAGATCATTCTTGTACTGAACACATCTTACATTTAGTTTGAGATCATTCTTGTACTGAACACATCTTACATTAAGTTTGAGATCATTCTTGTACTGAACACATCTTACATTTAGTTTGAGATCATTCTTACAATGAACACATCTTACATTTAGTTTGAGATCATTCTTACAATGAACACATCTTACATTTAGTTTGAGATCATTCTTACAATGAACACATCTTACATCAAGTTTGAGATCATTCGTTTGAGATCATTCTTGCACTGAACACATCTTACATTAAGTTTGAGATCATTCTTGTACTGAACACATCTTACATTAAGTTTGAGATCATTCTTGTACTGAACACATCTTACATTAAGTTTGAGATCATTCTTACAATGAACACATCTTACATTAAGTTTGAGATCATTCTTGTACTGAACACATCTTACATTACGTTTGAGATCATTCTTGCACTGAACACATCTTACATATAAGTTTGAGATCATTCTTGTACTGAACACATCTTACATTAAGTTTGAGATCATTCTTGTACTGAACACATCTTACATTAAGTTTGAGATCATTCTTGTACTGAACACATTTTACATTAAGTTTGAGATCATTCTTGTACTGAACACATCTTACATTACGTTTGAGATCATTCTTGCACTGAACACTTTTGACAACAGCTTCCAGGGAGGCTACCCATCTCTGCTTCTCTTGAAAATTGATTGTCATCAAGTAGAGATACCTAGCAAATAGATAAGACATAGAAATGACAGAAAATGTTAGGCAGACAGACATGACAGAAAATATTAGGCAGACAACCATTTCAGAAAATATTAGGCAAACAACCATTTCAGAAAATATTAGCCAGGCAGACAACCATGACAGAATATACAAGGTAGACAACTCTGACAGAATATACTAGGTAGACAACCGTGACAGAATATACTAGGTAGACAATCATGAGAGAATATACTAGGTAGACAATCATGAGAGAATATACTAGGTAGACAATCGTGAGAGAATATACTAGGTAGACAACCGTGACAGAATATACTAGGTAAACAATCATGAGAGAATATACTAGGTAGACAATCATGAGAGAATATACTAGGTAGACAATCATGAGAGAATATACTAGGTAGACAATCATGAGAGAATATACTAGGTAGACAACTGTGACAGAATATACTAGGTAGACAATCATTAGAGAATATACTAGGTAGACAACCATGAGAGAATATACCAGGTAGACAACCATGAGAGAATATACTAGGTAGACAATCATGAGAGAATATACTAGGTAGACAACCATGACAGAATATACCAGGCAGACAACCATGAGAGAATATACTAGGTAGACAACTATGACAGAATATACCAGGCAGACAACTATGACAGAATATACTAGGTAGACAACCATGACAGCATGTACTAGGTAGACAACTATGACAGAATATACCACGCAGACAACTATGACAGAATATACTAGGTAGACAACCATGAGAGAATATACTAGTTAGACAACCATGAGAGAATATACCAGGCAGACAACCATGACAGAATATACCAGGCAAACAACCATGAGAGAATATACCAGGCAAACAACCATGACAGAATATACTAGGCAGACAACTATGACAGAATATACCAGGCAGACAACCATTAAAGAATATACTAGGCAGACAACTATGAGAGAATATACTAGATAGACAACCATGACAGAATATAGAATGGGGAATAATAGAACAAAGAAGTATGTGTTAGCACTCGGAAAATTGACAGACAAACAACAACAGAAAAAACGAAGAACAATATATGGTCCGAAGTGGGATCGAACCCGTACTCAGTGGCACCGCGCCTTGCCACGAGAAGCCGAACGCCTGGTACACTGCCACGCAGCCAACTAAAAAATTGGCTATTGCAGTAGTGTCTTCCACGAAAGGCGATCTCAATGACTATAGCATAGGGTAACGATCACAGACCGGAAATAAATTGTATATTTGTACTTTCCTATTAATGCAAGTATCTCCCAGTAGGGCTGAATACTTGTGTTGTAGACAAACATTTATTGGACGAAACAGCACGAATAGTAGTTCCCAGTGGTTATATACTGGGTACAAATAAAAACTTGTACCCATGACAGAATATACCAGGCAGACAACCATGACAGAATATACTAGGCAGACAACCATGACAGCATATACTAGGTAGACAACCATGACAGAATATACCAGGCAGACAACCATGACAGAATATATCAGGTAAACAACCATGACAGAATATACCAGGCAGACAACAATGACAGCATATACTAGGTAGACAACCATGAGAGAATATACCAGGCAGACAACTATGACAGAATATACTAGGTAGACAACCATGACAGAATATACCAGGCAGACAACCATGAGAGAATATACAAGGCAGACAACCATGTCAGAATATACCAGGCAGACAACCATGTCAGAATATACCAGGCAGACAACCATGACATCATATACTAGGTAGACAACCATGACAGAATATACCAGGCAGACAACCATGACAGCATATACTAGGTAGACAACCATGAGAGAATATACCAGGCAGACAACCATGAGAGAATATACTAGGTAGACAACCATGAGAGAATATACCAGGCAGACAACCATGAGAGAATATACTAGGTAGACAACCATGAGAGAATATACCAGGCAGACACCATGAGAGAATATACTAGGTAGACAACCATGACAGAATATACCAGGCAGACAACCATGACAGAATATACCAGGTAAACAACCATGACAGAATATACCAGGCAGACAACCATGACAGCATATACTAGGTAGACAACCATGAGAGAATATACCAGGCAGACAACTATGACAGAATATACTAGGTAGACAACCATGAGAGAATATACCAGGCAGACAACCATGACAGAATATACCAGGCAGATAACCATGTCAGAATATACCAGGCAGACAACCATGTCAGAATATACCCTGCAGACAACCATGAGAGAATATACTAGGTAGACAATCATGAGAGAATATACTAGGTAGACAACCATGAGAGAATATACCAGGCAGACAACCATGAGAGAATATACCAGGAAGACAACCATGAGAGAATTTACTAGTTAGACAACCATGACAGAATATACCAGGCAGACAACCATGAGAGAGTATACTAGGTAGACAACCATGACAGAATATACCAGGCAGACAACCATGACAGAATATACCAGGCAGACAACCATGACAGAATATACCAGACAGACAACCATGACAGAATATACCAGGCAGACAACCATGAGAGAATATACCAGGCAGACAACCATGACAGAATATACTATGTAGACAACCATGACAGAATATACTCGGTAGACAACCATGAGAGAATATACCAGGCAGACAACCATGAGAGAATATACTAGGTAGACAACCATGAGAGAATATACCAGGCAGACAACCATGACAGAATATACCAGGAAGACAACAATGAGAGAATATACTAGGTAGACAACCATGGCAGAATATACCAGGCAGACAACCATGACAGCATATACTAGGTAGACAACCATGAGAGAATATACTAGGTAGACAACCATGACAGAATGTACCAGGCAGACAACCATGACAGCATATACTAGGTAGATAACCATGAGATAATATACTAGGTAGACAACCATGACAGAATATACCAGGCAGACAACCATGACAGCATATACTAGGTAGACAACCGTGACAGAATATACCAGGCAGACAACTATGACAGCATATACTAGGTAGACAACCATGAAAGAATATACCAGGCAGACAACCATGACAGCATATACTAGGTAGACAACCATGAGATAATATACTAGGTAGACAACCATGAGAGAATATACCAGGCAGACAACCATGACAGCATATACTAGGTAGACAACCATGAGATAATATACTAGGTAGACAACCATGAGATAATATACAAGGTAGACAACCATGAGAGAATATACTAGGTAGACAACCATGAGAGAATATACTAGGCAGACAACCATGACAGAATATACTAGGTAGACAACCATGAGAGAATATACTAGGTAGATAACCATGAGATAATATACTAGGTAGACAACCATGAGATAATATACTAGGTAGACAACCATGAGAGAATATACTAGGTAGACAACCATGAGAGAATATACCAGGTAGACAACCATGAGAGAATATACCAGGCAGACAACCATGAGAGAATATACCAGGTAGACAACCATGACAGAATATACCAGGCAGACAACCATGAGAGAATATACCAGGCAGACAACCATGAGAGAATATACTCGGTAGACAACCATGACAGAATATACCAGGCAGACAACCATGAGAGAATATACTAGGTAGACAACCATGAGAGAATATACTAGGTAGACAACCATGAGAGAATATACCAGGTAGACAACCATGAGAGAATATACCAGGCAGACAACCATGACAGAATATACCAGGCAGACAACCATGAGAGAATATACTAGGTAGACAACCATGAGAGAATATACTAGGTAGACAACCATGAGAGAATATACCAGGCAGACAACCATGAGAGAATATACCAGGTAGACAACCATGACAGAATATACCAGGCAGACAACCATGAGAGAATATACCAGGCAGACAACCATGAGAGAATATACCAGGTAGACAATCATGACAGAATATACCAGGCAGACAACCATGAGAGAATATACCAGGCAGACAACCATGAGAGAATATACTCAGTAGACAACCATGAGAGAATATACCAGGCAGACAACCATGAGAGAATATACCAGGCAGACAACCATGAGAGAATATACTAGGTAGACAACCATGAGAGAATATACGAGGCAGACAACCATGACAGAATATACCAGGAAGACAACCATGAGAGAATATACTAGGTAGACAACCATGGCAGAATATACCAGGCAGACAACCATGACAGCATATACTAGGTAGACAACCATGAGAGAATATACTAGGTAGACAACCATGACAGAATATACCAGGCAGACAACCATGACAGCATATACTAGGTAGATAACCATGAGATAATATACTAGGTAGACAACCATGACAGAATATACCAGGCAGACAACCATGACAGCATATACTAGGTAGACAACCGTGACAGAATATACCAGGCAGACAACTATGACAGCATATACTAGGTAGACAACCATGAAAGAATATACCAGGCAGACAACCATGACAGCATATACTAGATAGACAACCATGAGATAATATACTAGGTAGACAACCATGAGAGAATATACCAGGCAGACAACCATGACAGCATATACTAGGTAGACAGACAACCATGAGATAATATACTAGGTAGACAAGCATGAGATAATATACAAGGTAGACAAGCATGAGATAATATACTAGGCAGACAACCATGAGATAATATACTAGGTAGACAAGCATGAGATAATATACAAGGTAGACAAGCATGAGATAATATACTAGGCAGACAACCATGAGAGAATATACTAGGTAGACAACCATGAGAGAATATACTAGGTAAATAACCATGAGATAATATACTAGGTAGACAACCATGAGATAATATACTAGGTAGACAACCATGAGAGAATATACTAGGTAGACAACCAAGAGAGAATATACCAGGCAGACAACCATGAGAGAATATACCAGGTAGACAACCATGACAGAATATACCAGGCAGACAACCATGACAGCATATACTAGGTAGAAAACCATGAAAGAATATACCAGGCAGACAACCATGACAGAATATACTAGGTAGACAACCATGAGATAATATACTAGGTAGACAACCATGAGAGAATATACCAGGCAGGCAACCATGACAGCATATACTAGGTAGACAACCATGAGATAATATACTAGGTAGACAAGCATGAGATAATATACTAGGTAGACAACCATGAGATAATATACTAGGTAGACAACCATGAGAGAATATACCAGGCAGACAACCATGACAGCATGTACTAGGTAGACAACCATGATATAATATACTAGGTAGACAAGCATGAGATAATATACTAGGTAGACAACCATGAGATAATATACTAGGTAGACAACCATGAGAGAATATACCAGGCAGACAACCATGAGAGAATATACTAGGTAGACAACCATGACAGAATATACCAGGCAGACAACCATGACAGCATATACTAGGTAGACAACCATGAGATAATATACTAGGTAGATAACCATGAGATAATATACTAGGTAGACAACCTTGAGATAATATACTAGGTAGACAACCATAAGATAATATACTAGGTAGACAACCATAAGATAATATACTAGGTAGACAACCATGAGATAATATACTAGGTAGACAACCATAAGATAATATACTAGGTAGACAACCATAAGATAATATACTAGGTAGACAACCATGAGATAATATACTAGGTAGACAACCATAAGATAATATACTAGGTAGACAACCATGAGATAATATACTAGGTAGACAACCATAAGATAATATACTAGGTAGACAACCATGAGATAATATACCAGGCAGACAACCATGAGAGAATATACTAGGTAGACAACCATGACAGAATATACCAGGTAGACAACCATGACAGCATATACTAGGTAGACAACAATGAGATAATATACTAGGTAGACAACCATGAGAGAATATACCAGGCAGGCAACCATGACAGCATATACTAGGTAGACAACCATGAGAGAATATACCAGGCAGACAACCATAACAGCATATACTAGGTAGACAACCATGACAGAATATACCAGGCAGACAACCATGACAGCATATACTAGGTAGACAACCATGAGATAATATACTAGGTAGACAACCATGAGAGAATATACTAGGTAGACAACCATGAGAGAATATACCAGACAGTCAGATATTACATAAACTACATAAATGAATAGGCAAATAATTGTGGTGCTGTGGGAAAACAGGTGAGCAGGGAATGAGCTGGACACAGGATATTGTGAAAGCTTCACATAGGGGAACATAACAAATCTAAGAAGTTTTGGCTTACATACAGCCTTCCTCAGAAAACAACAACAGATGGACACACAGGAGAAACATCTTCTTCTTCTACATTTCAGCTCGCTGTGGAGCATAGGTCTTCAACAAACACTTTCCAAGTCGTTCTGTTTCTTGCCTTTCTTTTAAGATCATTCCATGTCTTCCCCATCATCTTTTCTGCTTCTGTCTGTCTTCTCCAAGAATTTCTTGGTCTTCCTCTTTGTCTTTTCCCCTGGGGATTCCAAAAAAGGGCCTGTTGAGTAATACTCTCAGTTGGCCTCTGCTGTATGTGTCCTATCCAGTGCCATCATCTTCGCTAAATCTCTTTATCCACAGGTATTTGACTGGTACATTTCCATAATTCTATGTTAGTGATTTTGTTCTGCCATTTCCATCCTTTTATTCTGCGTAAGCATCCATTAATGAAAGTCTGTATCTTCATGATTGTCAGTTTTGTTGTTCTCCACAGGAGAAACATAGTAAAAAGTAGTAAAGTGAAACTTGACCACAACACAGAGAGGAGATAGAAAGTGTGAAACTTGACCACAACACAGAGAGGAGATAGAAAGTGTGAAACTTGACCACAACACATAGAGGAGATAGAAAGTGTGAAACTTGACCACAACACATAGAGGAGATAGAAAGTGTGAAACTTGATCACAACACAGAGAGGAGATAGAAAGTGTGAAACTTGACCACAACACAGAGAGGAGATAGAAAGTGTGAAACTTGACCACAACACAGAGAGGAGATAGAAAGTGTGAAACTTGACCACAACACAGAGAGGAGATAGAAAGTGTGAAACTTGACCACAACACAGAGAGGAGATAGAAAGTGTGAAACTTGACCACAACACAGAGAGGAGATAGAAAGTGTGAAACTTGACCACAACACAGAGAGGAGATAGAAAGTGTGAAACTTGACCACAACACAGAGAGGAGATAGAAAGTGTGAAACTTGACCACAACACAGAGAGGAGATAGAAAGTGTGAAACTTGACCACAACACAGAGAGGAGATAGAAAGTGTGAAACTTGACCACAACACAGAGAGGAGATAGAAAGTGTGAAACTTGACCACAACACAGAGAGGAGATAGAAAGTGTGAAACTTGACCACAACACAGAGAGGAGATAGAAAGTGTGAAACTTGACCACAACACAGAGAGGAGATAGAAAGTGTGAAACTTGACCACAACACAGAGAGGAAATAGAAAGTGTGAAACTTGACCACAACACAGAGAGGAGATAGAAAGTGTGAAACTTGACCACAACACAGAGAGGAGACAGAAAGTGTGAAACTTGACCACAACACAGAGAGGAGATAGAAAGTGTGAAACTTGACCACAACACAGAGAGGAGATAGAAAGTGTGAAACTTGACAACAACACAGAGAGGAGATAGAAAGTGTGAAACTTGACAACAACACAGAGAGGAGATAGAAAGTGTGAAACTTGACCACAACACAGAGTGGAGATAGAAAGTGTGAAACTTGATCACAACACAGAGAGAAGATAGTCTGATCCCGTAACAGGACATAGTGCAGGTCTTAAAATGTACGTACAGATATACGTGAAAATGAGTGAAGGATTACCTTCCAGGCCAGCAAGTGGTTAGTGGATCCTGATCCAATCGCAGGATGTAGTGCAGGTCCGATGATGCAGTTTTGCTCAACTCAGCAGAAGTGACAGCGCTGTGCACACTAACATCAGCATCCATTGGGTTGAGGTCAAAGCTGTCCACGGGACTGGCATCAGTGTCGCTCAGAAATAGGGTCAGCCAGGTGCCTTCAAGGACACAGTAGCGGTTCTCCCAGCCTGGCTTTCCTACTCTGTTCAGCAAATCACAATTGCAAATATATTGTTTTGTGTACTACTCTATTATTATAGAGTTATTATTGTGTGTATCATTCTATCATTATTAATGTGTGTATCACTCTATCATTATAGAACTTTTATTGTTGTATAATAGAAACAAGAAAAAGAGTTCTTAAATGTTATGTAGAGCCAGTCTTAACATATGGATGCGAATCATGGACAAATAAAAAAAAGTTTTAAAACAACTAAAAATAAAAAGAGAACTACTAAATACAATTAAGACAAGACACACAAATGAAATTTTTGGGACACATTAAAAGACACAACAGCCTACTAAAAGTAATATTGGAAGGGAAAACACAAAGTAAAAGAGGCAGTGGCAGACCAAGACTAACGTGGATGAGTAACATCAAAAGATGGACAAGTCAATCTATGACAACCTGAACCATCAAAGCAAGAGACAGAGTGGAATGGCGCTCCATGGTAGCCAACCTTCGTTGTGGAGATGGCACACGATGATGATGATGTAATACTATAGTTGTTGCAGGAACAGACAAAAGCTACATTTGACATCAATCAAAAGGAAAGGGGGGGGGGGGGGGGGGGGCGGACGGACGGATGGGTGGGCCACAGAGGTGACCACTAGCAACAGAGCTGTAAGTGACTCATTGTTGATGGCATGTGCCAGGATCGGTGACCCACAACCATCCGGACCCTACCCCACTCCACCTCTTCGTGGTGCCACTAGGAAAAGAATAATCAGTCTAGTCTGGCCAAGTAAGTAGGAAACAAGAGGGAAGGCAATCCTGTACTCAAAAATGCAATGCTGAAGTTGGAGGTGTTAGGCCGAAAGATGCAAATACCACAGTTCTACTGCAAACCACAACATAAAGCATGTACATCCACTTAATGTCCTTTTTAAGGGCAGATGACACGAAAAAGGTCTAACACTACTCCTTTAGTCATTGAACGCAAGCAAGTACATGATGCACACACATAGTTGTACACTCTAACAGTTAAAGAACTAAAGGCTTGCACATGATGCACATAAGTAGTTGTACACTCTAGCAGTTAAAGAACTAAAGGCTTGCACATGATGCACATAAGTAGTTGTACACTCTAGCAGTTAAAGAACTAAAGGCTAGCACATGATACACACACATAGTTGTACACTGTAGCAGTTAAAGAACTAAAGGCTAGCACATGATGCACACACATAGTTGTACACTGTAGCAGTTAAAGAACTAAAGGCTAGCACATGATGCACACACAAGTAGTTGTACACTCTAGCAGTTAAAGAACTAAAGGCTAGCACATGATGCACACACAAGTAGTTGTGCACTCTAGCAGTTAAAGAACTAAAGGCTAGCACATGATGCACACACAAGTAGTTGTACACTCTAGCAGTTAAAGAACTAAAGGCTAGCACATGATGCACACACATAGTTGTACACTGTAGCAGTTAAAGAACTAAAGGCTAGCACATGATGCACACACAAGTAGTTGTACACTCAAGCAGTTAAAGAGCTAAAGGCTAGCACATGATGCACACACAAGTAGTTGTACACTCTAGCAGTTAAAGAACTAAAGGCTAGCACATGATGCACACAAGTAGTTGTACACTCTAGCAGTTAAAGAACTAAAGGCTAGCACATGATGCACACACATAGTTGTAAACTCCAGCAGTTAAAGAACTAAAGGCTAGCACATGATGCACACACATAGTTGTAAACTCTAGCAGTTAAAGAACTAAAGGCTAGCACATGATGCACACAAGTAGTTGTACACTCTAGCAGTTAAAGAACTAAAGGCTAGCACATGATGCACACACATAGTTGTACACTCTAGCAGTTAAAGAACTAAAGGCTAGCACATGATGCACACAAGTAGTTGTACACTCTAGCAGTTAAAGAACTAAAGGCTAGCACATGATGCACACACATAGTTGTACACTCTAGCAGTTAAAGAACTAAAGGCTAGCACATGATGCACACACAAGTAGTTGTACACTCTAGCAGTTAAAGAACTAAAGGCTAGCACATGATGCACACACAAGTAGTTGTACACTCTAGCAGTTAAAGAACTAAAGGCTAGCACATGATGCACACAAGTAGTTGTACACTCTAGCAGTTAAAGAACTAAAGGCTAGCACATGATGCACACAAGTAGTTGTACACTCTAGCAGTTAAAGAACTAAAGGCTAGCACATGATGCACACACATAGTTGTACACTCTAGCAGTAAAGAACTAAAGGCTAGCACATGATGCACACACAAGTAGTTGTACACTCTAGCAGTTAAAGAACTAAAGGCTAGCACATGATACACACACATACTTGTACACTCTAGCAGTTAAAGAACTAAAGGCTAGCACATGATGCACACAAGTAGTTGTACACTGTAGCAGTTAAAGAACTAAAGGCTAGCACATGATGCACACACATAGTTGTACACTCTAGCAGTTAAAGAACTAAAGGCTAGCACATGATGCACACACATAGTTGTACACTCTAGCAGTTAAAGAACTAAAGGCTAGCACATGATGCACACACATAGTTGTACACTGTAGCAGTTAAAGAACTAAAGGCTAGCACATGATGCACACACAAGTAGTTGTACACTCTAGCAGTTAAAGAACTAAAGGCTAGCACATGATGCACACACAAGTAGTTGTACACTCTAGCAGTTAAAGAACTAAAGGCTAGCACATGATGCACACACAAGTAGTTGTACACTCTAGCAGTTAAAGAACTAAAGGCTAGCACATGATGCACACAAGTAGTTGTACACTCTAGCAGTTAAAGAACTAAAGGCTAGCACATGATGCACACACATAGTTGTACACTCTAGCAGTTAAAGAACTAAAGGCTAGCACATGATGCACACACGTAGTTGTACACTCTAGCAGTTAAAGAACTAAAGGCTAGCACATGATGCACACAAGTAGTTGTACACTCTAGCAGTTAAAGAACTAAAGGCTAGCACATGATACACACACATAGTTGTACACTGTAGCAGTTAAAGAACTAAAGGCTAGCACATGATGCACACACATAGTTGTACACTGTAGCAGTTAAAGAACTAAAGGCTAGCACATGATGCACACACAAGTAGTTGTACACTCTAGCAGTTAAAGAACTAAAGGCTAGCACATGATGCACACACAAGTAGTTGTGCACTCTAGCAATTAAAGAACTAAAGGCTAGCACATGATGCACACACAAGTAGTTGTACACTCTAGCAGTTAAAGAACTAAAGGCTAGCACATGATGCACACACATAGTTGTACACTGTAGCAGTTAAAGAACTAAAGGCTAGCACATGATGCACACACAAGTAGTTGTACACTCTAGCAGTTAAAGAGCTAAAGGCTAGCACATGATGCACACACAAGTAGTTGTACACTCTAGCAGTTAAAGAACTAAAGGCTAGCACATGATGCACACACATAGTTGTACACTCTAGCAGTTAAAGAACTAAAGGCTAGAACATTATGCACACAAGTAGTTGTACACTCTAGCAATTAAAGAACTAAAGGCTAGAACATGATGCACACAAGTAGTTGTACACTCTAGCAGTTAAAGAACTAAAGGCTAGCACATGATACACACACATAGTTGTACACTCTAGCAGTTAAAGAGCTAAAGGCTAGCACATGATGCACACAAGTAGTTGTACACTCTAGCAGTTAAAGAACTAAAGGCTAGTACATGATACACACACATAGTTGTACACTGTAGCAGTTAAAGAACTAAAGGCTAGCACATGATGCACACACATAGTTGTACACTGTAGCAGTTAAAGAACTAAAGGCTAGCACATGATGCACACACAAGTAGTTGTACACTCTAGCAGTTAAAGAACTAAAGGCTAGCACATGATGCACACACAAGTAGTTGTGCACTGTAGCAGTTAAAGAACTAAAGGCTAGCACATGATGCACACACAAGTAGTTGTACACTCTAGCAGTTAAAGAACTAAAGGCTAGCACATGATGCACACACATAGTTGTACACTGTAGCAGTTAAAGAACTAAAGGCTAGCACATGATGCACACACAAGTAGTTGTACACTCTAGCAGTTAAAGAACTAAAGGCTAGCACATGATGCACACAAGTAGTTGTACACTCTAGCAGTTAAAGAACTAAAGGCTAGCACATGATGCACACAAGTAGTTGTACACTCTAGCAGTTAAAGAACTAAAGGCTAGCACACATAAAGACAATCACAATTCATAACATGAAATATCAGTCAGAATAGGAAAGAACAAAACCTGACACAATGTGATACAAGTGTCCTATCAAGGAGAGTTGAAGCTGATTGCTACTATCAAATGATGAAGTAAAGCTGGGGCTGCCAGAACATTTATGAACAATTGATCATCAGTGTAGTAACTATAGTGTTTTTTACTTCTAGTGTAGAGAGACTGTAGTGTTTATTACTTCTAGTGTAGAGAGATTGTAGAGTTTATTACTTCTAGTGTAGAGAGATTGTGGAGTTTATTACTTCTAGTGTAGAGAGATTGTAGAGTTTATTATTTCTAGTGTAGAGAGATTGTAGAGTTTATTACTTCTAGTGTAGAGAGATTGTAGAGTTTATTACTTCTAGTGTAGAGAGATTGTGGAGTTTATATACTTCTAGTGTAGAGAGATTGTGGAGTTTATTACTTCTAATATGGAGAGATTGTGGTGTTTATTACTTCTAGTGTAGAGAGATTGTGGAGTTTATTACTTCTAGTGTAGAGAGATTGTGGAGTTTATTACTTCTAGTGTAGAGAGATTGTGGAGTTTATTACTTTTAATATGGAGAGATTGTGGTGTTTATATACTTCTAGTGCAGAGAGATTGTGGAGTTTATTACTTCTAATATGGAGAGATTGTGGTGTTTATTACTTCTAGTGTAGAGAGATTGTGGTGTTTATTACTTCTAGTGTAGAGAGATTGTGGAGTTTATTACTTCTAGTGTAGAGAGATAGTAGAGTTTATTACTTTTAGTGCAGAGATTATGGAGTTTATTACTTCTAGTGTAGAGAGATTGTAGAGTTTATTATTTCTAGTGTAGAGAGATTGTGGAGTTTATTATTTCTAGTGTAGAGAGATTGTAGAGTTTATTACTTTTAGTGCAGAGATTATGGAGCTTATTATTTCTAGTGTAGAGAGATTGGGGAGTTTATTACTTCTAATATAGAGATATGGTGGTGTTTATTACTTCTAGTATGAAGAGATGGTGGTGTTTATTACTTCTAGTATGTAGATTTTGTAGTGTTTATTACTTCTAGTACGTAGAGATTGTAGTGTTTATTACTTCTAGTATGTAGAGATTGTAGTGTTTATTACTTCTAGTACGTAGAGATTGTGGTGTTTGTTACTTCTAGTACGTAGAGATTGTGGTGTTTGTTACTTCTAGTATGTAGAGATTGTGGTGTTTGTTACTTCTAATACGTAGAGATATTGGTGTTTGTTACTTCTAATACGTAGAGATTGTGGTGTTTGTTACTTCTAGTACATGGAGATTGTGGTGTTTATTACTTCTAATATAGAGAGATGGTGGTGTTTATTATTTCTAGTATGTAGAGATTGTGGTGTTTATACCTTCTAATGAAGGGAGAAAGAAAGGTGTCACAGTGTTTATTAGAGATGAGGTTATTACCTTGGAACTTTGAGCCAGCCCTCCATTTTGACAGCAGAACTGTCAATGTCTGACTCCCTGTCTCTGCCTTCTCTGTAGATCTGGCTCATCATGAGTGCAAAGTGTCGGACGTATTCTGTGGGAAGTCCACATGTTGCAGGAACAGATGATGCACATTGTGGGTGGACTACCAAGGAGCAATCTGTGGATTTCAAGAGAGCAAAACAGCTGGCTCTTCATCTAGAGCATCCATATCACAAGCACACACAAAAAATGTACATCTTCTGTGCAAGGATAAAAATTAACCTCTACTGAGATGAAATGTGTTAGACAAATGACAGGAAACAGCCTGAGAGATAAGATCAGAAATGAAGAACTGAGATAAAAACTAGGAATAAACCTCGCCTTAGAATATATAAAGAAACAAGAGATAAAATGGTTTGGAAATGTGACAAGGCAGAAAGATCAAAACATGCCAGCCAAGGAGATCACTAGGCTAAAAAATCTGGTGTTTCTAACATACATTCAGGACTGCTACCTATGCACAATATCATAAACTTTTCCTGCCTTCATTTACTTTTTGCAGAATTATTAGGGGAGCAGAAGCGCCTGCGACCTGTGGTCGTAATAGCAGAGTCGGCGCATCATCAGCTGACCAAGACCTAGCAATTCTACCTCATCATGGTCTCCTCTAGTAAACAGTCTGCGTCAAAACAGGCTGGGTAACAGAAGCTAGGATCGTTGTGTTCCCTGTAGTCGTGGCTGTTGCTGATATAGAGGACCCAGTATTGCAGTACCTCTGGGCTGGACTAGTAGTTTCCCAGCATAGCCTGGGATAGACAAACTCCCAACTTCTCCAGTAAGAGCCAGGAATGTCAAGAAAGCCATTACGACCCGCCATATCAAATGAGTCAATGGGCAACTGCCTGCATCAACTCGTGGCGATCCGTCAACAACAACAGAACTGTTACTATCAAAACAATTACTGTTTTTATGATGGCAGGTAATCTTAGTTGTTTATATCTGACTCCAATGTAATGTTTGTGTTTCTGTCATTGTTGTTTCAGCTCATCTCCACAAATTTGTTCAAATAACAATAACATGCTTAGTCAGATATAGTCTAGGCTTAATGTACTTGCAAACAAATTCACTATACATTGTATCATGTGTTTTTATCAGTGGCAAGCAAATATCTCACAAACGATTCCATGAGAAAAATTCAGACTTTCACTCAGAGAATTCTAAAACTGCGTTCTTGTTTTAACAAATATTTGAGATCTCTATTAATAACAGAGATCCAAAACAGATAATCAAATCAATCAGAGGACCACAAGCCCCAAATCAGGATGCCTTTCATAATATGAATAGATATGAACAAGTTATCATTATACGCCTAAGAACAGGACATAATCGACTCCATAGTCACATGTATACAAAATTCAAGATCGGCACCTCAACTACTTGTGCATGTGGACAGGCGCCCCAGACTGCTGAACACATACTTCAAGACTGCACTGAATATAGTAGACTGAGGAAAATAGATACAACACTACAGACAAAACTATATGGGCCACTGCAAGAATTACAAAAGACAGTAAAATTTATACAGAAAATGACATTGCAGATATAAACAATACTTCAGGCGAACGAAAGACAGAACAAAGATTCAATGTCATGAAAATAAGTGGATCCTAATATAAACTATATAGACCCAACAGAATGTCTCAGGAAGGGGCGGGCGAGGCAACAATTGTGGTCAGACTTTGTGAGGGAGGATTCCTTATTTGACATCGTGACTGCATTAACAAAGACAGATGTCTTAAAGAGCAAGTGTGTCTCCATGAACGCTTATATCCAGTCTGCAAATCAGTTGTAATGCTTGTTGTGAAATTTGCTTAGCAAAAACTGTTAATGGTGTATACTTTAGTTGTTGTTGAGCACATTGTGCGGTGTAAGTAGAAGTAAAGAGCCTTGTCACGCTAAGTGCCGTATAGGGAATATGGTGTTAGTGTTCATAATTTTTACATACCTTCGTCGCATGATTTTTGGGGTAATGTGGTCAGTATTACGCCCGTGACACTTTACACTCCCAGAAAAAAAATCTGGCAACCATTTAAGGCTAGGTGAACCTGGAAGCCATCGATCAGGATCGAACTCTTGTCCTTTGTAGTCCAGTTCACTAAACACTGAGCTATCATGGCTCCTCCATTGTGTGGTGCGGTCCATCCTTATAGGAAAAGAGCTGGCTGATGCACAGTGATTATGTCATATCAAACGTTTTGCAAGGCTCACCACTCAACCAATTTCTAAAGTTCACATAATATGTTCCTGTACTATTAAACCTAACTTAGATATAACTATAACAAGAAATGGTTATAACAGCAATGGTCCCAACGATCTTGTTATAATCAAATTCTACTGTATTAAGTAAAGATGAACAGAAATGAAATATACAAAACCAAAATTTGAGTAAAGAAGACAAAGAAATGAGATACCTTGACACTTGGAAGCCTGTCTGACAAAGTACACAGTCCCTAGACATAGTCCACACTTGGTGCTTCTGCTGTTGAGCCCTGTAGCAAACCTAAAATAGGAAATATTCCCCCAGGGAATAAATAAACAATAAACTGTCAAGTCTATGTCTCTCACAAATTGAAATCTCAGACATGTAAAATAAAGCTGATGTTGGGACTGATTACTCATGTTCTTAGACATGTAAAATAAAGCTGATGTTGGGACTGAATACTCATGTTCTTAGACATGTAAAATAAAGCTGATGTTGGGATTGATTACTCATGTTCTTAGACATGTAAAATAAAGCTGATGTTGGGACTGAATACTCATGTTCTTAGACATGTAAAATAAAGCTGATGTTGGGATTGATTACTCATGTTCTTAGACATGTAAAATAAAGCTGATGTTGGGATTGATTACTCATGTTCTTAGACATGTAAAATAAAGCTGATGTTGGGATTGATTACTCATGTTCTTAGACATGTAAAATAAAGCTGATGTTGGGACTGATTACTCATGTTCTTAGACATGTAAAATAAAGCTGATGTTGGGACTGAATACTCATGTTCTTAGACATGTAAAATAAAGCTGATGTTGGGATTGATTACTCATGTTCTTAGACATGTAAAATAAAGCTGATGTTGGGACTGATTACTCATGTTCTTAGACATGTAAAATAAAGCTGATGTTGGGACTGATTACTCATGTTCTTAGACATGTAAAATAAAGCTGATGTTGGGACTGATTACTCATGTTCTTAGACATGTAAAATAAAGCTGATGTTGGGATTGATTACTCATGTTCTTAGACATGTAAAATAAAGCTGATGTTGGGATTGATTACTCATGTTCTTAGACATGTAAAATAAAGCTGATGTTGGGACTGATTACTCATGTTCTTAGACATGTAAAATAAAGCTGATGTTGGGATTGATTACTCATCTATCTATCTATTGTCCTTTCGAGCCGAAGACGGCACATAGGGCAGAACCACAATCTCAAAAATAGAAACCTTGCGTGCCAAAATGGCACATATTGCAGAGATCACTGCTTCTAAAATCTATGGTCTGTTTCCATAACAATGCTTTTTACAATGACAGCTTGTCAAGCCATCGATCAACCTCCTTAGTCGCCTCATACGACATGCCTGGAAGGTCACAGTGTCACTATTCTTTACATCCCACATAATGGGGCCCCGGTAACAGACAAACATGTTTTTAGACAAACATGAACCTTATAATACACTAATCAGTTACAAACAAACCTTACATTACTCTTATCATTTACAAAACATGACCTTCTACTACTCTCATCAGTTACAGAACAAGACCTCCTACTACTCTCATCAGTAACAAAGCAAACACTCCATTAACCTATTGAGCTTTCAAGCCGTAGTCAGCCCTAGGGCTTAGACCAAGATGCTCCTTCTCTTATCTGAATTTTTGTTCTAGCAGTTTTCAATTCTTTTAAAGATATTTTATCAAATCTCACCATTTGTCTCTGTTCTGTGCAAGAAGCTCTCAGTGTCTCTCTCTGGGTCTTCCTCTTTTTCTCTTACCTGTTATTTCCCACATGAGGGCTTGCTTTGCTATTCGGTTATTATCTCTTCTCATCACATGTCCAACATATGACCATCGTTTTTTCTTTATTACTGAAGATATTAGTGGTTGATTGGCGATTTCTCGAATTTCCTCATTTGTTTTGAATTCGTTCCACGCTACACCAAGTATTTTCCTTAGACATTTATTTTCTAATGCGTTCAACTTTGTTTCTATATCTCTTGTTGTTTTCCAGCTTTCAGACGCATACGTAAGGGTTGATAGTACATTTGATTTTAATAGTCTAAGTTTTGTGTTTGTGCTGATGAGTTTTGATTTCCACAACTTTTCAAGGCTTCTGAAAGACATTGCTGCTTTAGCTATTCTAATTCTAATTTCTTTGCTTCTATCCCTTTCCCGATCAATGTGACTTCCAAGATAGATAAAGTGATCGATCCCTTCCACTAGTTTGTTTTCCATGTATATTTTGTCATCTGTTGGAATTAAGCTTTTCATGGCTTTAGTCTTTTCATGATTGATCTCAAGCCCAATTTTGCTGGCTATTGATGATAGTTCATTTGTGTTTTCCTGCACCGTTTTTATCTGACTACTGATGAGAACTATGTCATCAGCAAAGTCGAGGTCCTCCAAATGGTCTCCTTGAATCCATTCGATGCCTTTATTACCAGTGCAGCATTTCTTCATTATGAAATCCATAACAAGGGCGATAAAATCTATCTATCTATCTATTGACCTTTCGAGCCGTAACCGGCCCATAGGGCGTAGACCAAGATACACCTTCTCCTATATGAATTTTTGTTCTAGCAGTTTTCTTTTAAAGATATTTTATCAAATCTCGCCATCTGTCTCTGTTCTGTGCAAGCAGTTCTATCTCATTGAGGGAGCCGATTCCTGCTGCTCTTGCCTCTCTCATCAATGTTCTTCTCAGTGTCTCCCTGGGTCTTCCTCTTTTTCTTTTACCTGTTGTTTCCCATATGAGGGCTTGCTTTGCTATTCGATTATTATCTCTTCTCATCACATGTCCAACGTATGACCATCGTCTTTTCTTTATTACTGAAGATATTAGTGGTTGATTGGCGATTTCTCTAATTTCCTCGTTTGTTTTGAATTCGTTCCATTCTATACCAAGTATTTTCCTTAGACATTTATTTTCGAATGCGTTCAACTTTGTTTCTATATCTCTTGTTGTTTTCCAGCTTTCACACGCATACGTAAGGGTTGATAGTACATTTGATTTGAATAGCCTAAGTTTTGTGTTTGTGCTAATGAGTTTTGATTTCCACAACTTTTCAAGGCTTCTGAAAGACATTGCTGCTTTAGCCAGTCTGATTCTAATTTCTTTGCTCGTATCCCTTCTCGATCAATGTGACTTCCAAGATAGATGAAGTGATCGATCTCTTCTACTGGTTTGTTTTCCATGTATATTTTGTCGCTTGTTGGAATTAAACTTTTCATGACTTTAGTCTTTTCATGATTGACCTCAAGCCCAATTTTGCTGGCTATTGATGATAGTTCATTTGTGTTTTCCTGCATCGTTTTTATCTGATTGCTGATGAGAACTATGTCATCAGCAAAGTCCAGGTCCTCCAAATGGTCTCCTTGTATCCATTCGATGCCTTTATTACCAGTGCAGCATTTCTTCATTATGAAGTCCATAACAATTCCAAATAACAAGGGCGATAAAATACATCCTTGTTTAACCCCAGTTTCTATTGGGAAACATTCGCTCAGTCCTTCCTCTGTTCGAACTGCACATGTGTAACCATCATACATGTCTTTGATAATATTTATGATTTTTGATGGTAAGCCATATTGCTTCAGAATTTTCCACAAAGAATCTCTATGAATACTATCAAATGCTTTTTTGAAGTCGATGAAGTTAAGTACAAAAGGTTTTTGCTTTTCAATGTGTTCCTCCAATATAAGTCGTAGAGTGAAAATGTGGTCAAGACAGCTTCTCCATGAAATCCATAACAAGGGCGATAAAATACATCCTTGTTTAACCCCAGTTTCAATTGGGAAACATTCGCTCAGTCCTTCCTCTGTTCGAACTGCACGCGTGTAACCATCATACATGTCTTTAATAATATTTATGATTTTGATGGTAAGCCATATTGCTTCAGAATTTTCCACAAAGAATCTCGATGAATACTGTCAAATGCTTTTTTGAAGTCAATGAAGTTAAGTACAAAAGGTTTTTGCTTTTCAATATGTTCCTCCAATATAAGTCATAGAGTAAAAATGTGGTCAAGGCAGTTTCTCCTTTTTCTAAACCCAGCCTGTTCTTCACGCATTACTGTATCTATTAAATCCTTTATTCTATTTAGGATGATTTTGCGGACTAACTTTGAGGCAACTGACAGAAGTGTCACGCCTCATTCCATTAACCACTTCAGCTATAAACAAACCCTCTATTACTCATTTACAAAACAAACCTTCTACTCTCAGTTACAAAACAAGTCCTTCTACTACTCTCATCAGTTACAAAACAAGTCCTTCTACTACTCTCATCAGTTACAAAACAAGTCCTTCTACTGCTCTCATCAGTTACAAAACAAGTCCTTCTACTACTCTCATCAGTTACAAAACAAGTCCTTCTACTACTCTCATCAGTTACAAAACAAGTCCTACTACTCTCATCAGTTACAAAACAAGTCCTTCTACTACTCTCATCAGCTAAAAAACAAGATCACCTACTACTCTCATCAGTTACAAAACAAGTCCTTCTACTACTCTCATCAGTTACAAAACAAGTCCTTCTACTACTCTCATCAGTTACAAAACAAGTCCTTCTACTACTCTCATCAGTTACAAAACAAGTCCTTCTACTAACTCTCATCAGTTACAAAACAAGTCCTTCTACTACTCTCATCAGTTACAAAACAAGACCACCTACTACTCTCATCAGTTACAAAACAAGACCTTCTACTACTCTCATCAGTTACAAAACAAGTCCTTCTGCTACTCTCATAAGTTACAAAACAAGACCACATACTACTCTCATCAGTTACAAAACAAGTCCTTCTACTACTCTCATCAGTTACAAAAACAAACTCCCAAATGCCACAAAAATGAATATTCTTCACACAGCCTGACCAAACAACCACTCTGCAGAAATCATCCACCCACCTATGTGGGATGTTGTGGTGCATGCGCTGTGGGGTGGAGTCTGACATCCACTGAGTTGTCCCTCTTGATGAGTGACCTCTATTGCTCACAGAAGCGGGAGTGCAGAGAGCTGAGAATTGTGAACTTGAATGAGATGAGGAACTCGACGAGGAGGAGGCACATGTGGAAATGGAGGATGTTGATGACGCTGCAGATAACTCCCGTTTGTGGCTGTCTTTGGACGGTGTCTTCGGGGCAGGAGTGGTGACCTTCAGTGAAAGGTTAGCCTGCACTCGCTCAATTCTCCCGCCAGAGTTGATGTTCTCCTTGTTGGACTGCTTCAACCTGAGCACTGCAGATGGAAATGCATTTCAGTTTACTTTGTTCCTCATTGTTACAACTACAATGCTCTACCAGAATCATCATCATCATTGAGTGCCGTCTCCGCAACAAAGGTTGGCTACCATGGAGCGCCATTTTGCTCTACCAGAATATAATGAGTAAAAAAAAAAAAAAAAAAAAAAAAAAAAAAAAAAAAAAAAAAGTTAATGTTCCCTTCATGGCTTGCTAGGCGTATAGGGCATATGGTGTTAGTGACCATATTTTTCTATGACCACGGCACATTTTTTGGTGATGTAGTCGGTATCACACCAGGCCGCCTTTACTTCCAGAAAAATCTCTGGTACCCATTTTAAGAGGCTGGGTGAACCCGGAACCTTGTCAATCCAAAAAAAAATCCGCCACTGCTGCGGATTAAATCCGGACCCTTTAGGTTAGCAAGTGAGCACACTAACCTCTCAGCCACCAAGGCTCCTGAGTATAATAAACAGACCATATTAAATTAATATTGAAGGTAGAAACAGATATATTTTTTAACAAATGTATGAAAGCAGAGATATACATATTATTACATATATTAATGTATGAAGGTAAAGAGGACATTGTCAAGTTAGTTCCTCACTCCTTAAGTGAAAAGGAGGATGGGTATGACAAGGATGTACACATGGAAGGTCTGAGCAGTCTAGAGGTGGGAATCTGGTCAATCCAGGATGCTTAGAGGGAAAAGCAGATGTATTTATAATCTGATCAATCTGGAGAGATTAGTGAGAAAAGCAGGTGTATCTATAATCTGATCAATCTGGAGAGATCAGTGGGAAAAGCAGATGTATCTATAATCTGATCAATCTGGAGAGATTAGTGAGAAAAGCAGGTGTATCTATAATCTGATCAATCTGGAGAGATTAGTGAGAAAAGCAGGTGTATCTATAATCTGATCAATCTGGAGAGATTAGTGAGAAAAGCAGGTGTATCTATAATCTGATCAATCTGGAAAGATTAGTGAGAAAAGCAGATGTATCTATAATCTGATCAATCTGGAGAGATTAGTGAGAAAAGCAGGTGTATCTATAATCTGATCAATCTGGAGAGATTAGTGAGAAAAGCAGGTGTATCTATAATCTGATCAATCTGGAGAGATTAGTGAGAAAACCAGGTGTATCTATAATCTGATCAATCTGGAGAGATTAGTGAGAAAAGCAGGCGTATCTATAATCTGATCAATCCAGAGAGATTAGTGGTAAAAGCAGATGTATCTATAATCTGATCAATCCAGAGAGATTAGTGGGAAAAGCAGGTGAATCTAAAATCTGATCAATCTGGAGAGATTAGTGGTAAAAGCAGATGTATCTATAATCTGATCAATCCAGAGAGATTAGTGGGAAAAGCAGATGTATCTAAAATCAACACACTACAGGAACAATCAGTCTGCATATGCTTCAAGAAATGCCGGGACGGGCGGTGGAGCGGATATGGGGAAGCCCTGACTGCAATAAAAGTGATTCCATGAAAGAATAGCATTTAATGAAGATTTAACAGACATATTCTATTACAATAGTATGAAGGTAGAAACAGACATCTTCTATTACAATAGTATGAAGGTAGAAACAGACATCTTCTATTCCATGAGTATGAAGGTAGAAACAGACATCTTCTATTCCATGAGTATGAAGGTAGAAACAGACATATTCTATTACAATAGTATGAAGGTAGAAACAGACATATTCTATTTCATGAGTATGAAGGTAGAAACAGACATCTTCTATTCCATGAGTATGAAGGTAGAAACAGACATCTTCTATTCCATGAGAATGAAGGTAGAAACAGACATCTTCTATTCCATGAGTATGAAGGTAGAAACAGACATCTTCTATTCCATGAGAATGAAGGTAGAAACAGACATCTTCTATTACATGAGTATGAAGGTAGAAACAGACATCTTCTATTACATGAGTATGAAGGTAGAAACAGACATCTTCTATTACATGAGTATGAAGGTAGAAACAGACATCTTCTATTACATGAGTATGAAGGTAGAAACAGACATCTTCTATTACATGAGAATGAAGGTAGAAACAGACATCTTCTATTACATGAGTATGAAGGTAGAAACAGACATCTTCTATTACATGAGAATGAAGGTAGAAACAGACATCTTCTATTACATGAGTATGAAGGTAGAAACAGACATCTTCTATTACATGAGTATGAAGGTAGAAACAGACATCTTCTATTACATGAGTATGAAGGTAGAAACAGACATCTTCTATTACATGAGAATGAAGGTAGAAACAGACATCTACTATTACATGAGTATGAAGGTAGAAACAGACATCTTCGATTCCATGAGTATGAAGGTAGAAACAGACATCTTCTATTACATGAGTATGAAGGTAGAAACAGACATCTTCTATTACATGAGAATGAAGGTAGAAATTGAAAGTTCCCTGGACAGCTAAAAAGACCGCTGAGGAAGTTCTCAAAGAGGTCAACACAAAAAGGGAGCTCTTAAAAAACATCAGAAAGAAGCAATCAACATTTTTTGGGCACATCATGAGAAGAGGAAAGTTGGAATACTTGGTTACAACTGGCAAAATAAAAGGAAAGAGAGATCGCGGATGACAAAAAGAGAAAATACTGGATAGCTTGGTGTCATGGCATGGAAAACAGTCAACAACAAAACTGATACGATGCACTGTGGATAGAAGATTGTTGAAGGACAAGATTGCCTACGCCAACAGGTATGGCACATGATGATGATGAAGGTAGAAACAGACATTTATGTGTGTCTATAAGGGAAAGAGGGAGCCGCGATAGCTCAGTGGTTAGTGAACTGGACTACAAAGGACAAGAAGTAGGGTTCGATCCCAACCGACGGCTTCCAGTTCACCCAGCCTTAAATAGGTATCGGATTTTTTCTTGGAAAGTAAAGCGGCACGGGCGTAATACCGACCACATTACCCTAAAAATCATGTGCTGAAGGTCTGTAAAATTTATGGTCACTAACACCATATTCCCTATACGCCACTTGGAGTGACGGGGCTCTTTACTTTTTTTTTTAGTAAGGGACAGACATACCTTATATGCGTGTCTATGAAGGACAGACATACCATATGTGAGCCTATAAGGGACAAATACCTTATATGTGAGTCTGTAAGGGATAAAATAGATCACAATAGATCAAAAATAGCCATACTCCAGGCAAAAATTAATCGGACAAAAATATTCCAAATGTCAAAGCTCTCGACTATGAAAATGAGAGTTACCTCCGAAGTGAAACAATATCTGCCTGTATGGTGAGGGAATCAGAGTATATGGCTGTTGGTGTGGAAAAAATGATACACAAAACTCAGTCTCTCTGGAATTTATATCTATATATAAGAGACAGAGACACCTTATTTTTGTGATATAAGAGACAGACAGACCTTATATATGTGTGTATGTATAAGAAACTTCCTGTGTGTTACCGGGGTCTGATTATGAGTAAACAATAGTGACACTGTGACCTTCCAAGCATGTTGTAAGAGGCGACTAAGGAGGTTGATCGATGGCTTGACAAGCTGTCATTGTAAAAACTATTGTTATGGAAACAGAGCCATAAATTTTAGAAGCAGTGATCTCTGCAATATGTGCCATTTTAGCACGCAAGGTTTCTGTTTTTGAGATTCTGGTTCTGCCCTATGTGCCGTCTTCAGCTCGGAAGGACAATAGATAGATCTAAGAAACAGACAGACCTTACATGTTTGTATATAAGAAACAGACAGACCTTATATATGTGTATATAAGAGACAGACAGACCTTATATATGTGTATATAAGAGACAGACAGACCTTACTTGTGTATGTGTGTGTATAAGAGACAGAAAGACCTTATGTGTGTATATATATAAGAGACAGAAACCATATATGTGCATATATCAGAAACAAACCTGTAGAGAAACATTTAAAAACCAACACACAAACAATAAAAAAAAATGCAACAAACAATAAAAAAAATGCAACAAACAATAAAAAAAATGCAACAAACAATAAAAAGAGAAAGCATAAATCCTCAAACAAGAGAACAAATGAAAGAGAAAGCATTTGTTGCCAGGTATACCTTGTTTGATCCTGCCCACTACTCCAACACCTGTCAAATATGAGGCACACACAAGACCTGACTTAAGGTTTCATAGACACTGTTGGCTAGCACACATATTTCAAGCTTCTCTAGCTATCTTCTCTCATTCTGTGAGTGTTTTGTTTTTATTCACATGTTCATAATTTCTGTATCTTCATCAATACAATTTCAATATTTTGACAACAGAAACAAGAAAAAGAGTTATTAAATGTTATGTAGAGCCAGTCTTAACATATGGATGTGAATCATGGACAATAGAACAACAGACAAGAAAATCACTGGAGTCTGTAAAAATGTGGTTTTACAGAAGAATGTTGAGAATACCATGGACAGCTAAGAAGAGTAATGAAAATGTTCTGAAAGAGGCCAAAGCAAAAGAGAGCTAATTTTCAATATTAGGAAGAAACAATCATAATTTTTTGGCCATGTAATGAGAAAAGAATAGCTGGAATATATTGCAACAACTGGGAAAATTGAGGGACGAAGAGATAAAGGGAAGCAAAGAGAAAAGATACCAGACAGCTTAAGAGAATGGCTTGGCAGAAGGTCAACAACAAAATGATAAATAACTGTCGAGATCGAAAGTTGTGGAGAGACATGATCACCTACGCCAGCAGGCCTGGTACTTGATGATGATGATGATCTTCATTGACATGCCTCCCAAACATCTCCAGGGTGCCCATAATGTCTGGTCACACAGGAAATCTCATTAATTATAATTTACTTTCCTAAACAGATTAGATATGGTTTTGTCAAAAGAAGAAGGAATTGGACAGGTACTTCTCAGTGACATGCTGAGAGATCAGTTAATGCTCCTGCTTGAAAGTTGAGCTGTGTACACATGATTGAATAAGTAAAAAGAAAAGTAAAGTACCCCCGTCACTCCAAGTGGCGTTTAGGGAAATATGGTGTTAGTGACCCTATATTTTACAGACTTCAGCACATGATTTTTGGGGTAATGTGGTCGGTATCATGCCCGTGCTGCTTTACTTTCCAGAAAAAAAATCCGGTACCCATTTAAGGCTGGGTGAACCCGGAAGCCGTCGCTTGAGATCGAACCCTACCCCTTGTAGTCCAGTTCACTAACCACTGAGCTATCGTGGCTCCCACATGATTGAATGCATTAGCTAAAAACTGATGGAAATTTACTTCACGTGAATTTTGCAAAGTACCTTTGCATCACAAACGATGGAAATTATATTGAAGATGTTTAACATCTGGGAGTCGCAATAGCTCAGTGGTTAGTGAACTGAACTACAAAGGACAAGAGGTAGGTTTCGATCTCAACCGATGGCTTCCAGTTCACCCAGCCTTTAATACCAGATTTTTTCTGGGAAAGTAAAGCGGCATGGGCGTAATACCGACTACATTACCCCAAAAATCATGTGCTGAAGGTCAGTAAAATGTATGGTCACTAACACTATATTCCCTATACGCCACTTGGCGTGACAGGGGTATTTTACCTTTTTTATGTTTAATATTCCAATTCATTTTTTTTTTTTGCTGTTCGCCAACTTTCAACTCAGGTGAAGTCCCTTGAGACTAGGAACTGAATTTTGCATATTAATCCATTTTTCCCTGACAGTCGTGTGCACAATGGTTCCTCATTCCAATTTAATCAAACGTTAACAATTTCATTTCTTGAAAATATGTATTTTGGTCCATGTCCAGACTTTAGGGCCACACTGTACATGTTGCTCAAACAACATAGGTTACGTTGGTTTGGCCACTTACACCATATGAAACACGGCCGCATACCAAAAGACA
Source organism: Megaustenia siamemsis (assembly GCA_032433765.1). Lineage (NCBI taxonomy): Eukaryota > Metazoa > Mollusca > Gastropoda > Stylommatophora > Ariophantidae > Megaustenia > Megaustenia siamemsis. Next base: position 15,596,704 of record JAVIAB010000049.1, on the reverse strand, counting down.
TACTTTATGGACAACTAGAAGGTGGTAAATGAACGGCGGCGGAGAGGGGGGGGGGGGGGGGGGGCGCACCCAAAACATCACTTTCTAGATGTATGTAAACGTGACATGAATACTCTGAACACTAACCCTTGCAGCCTGGGAAGACATGGCTGCAGAATGTAATCTCTGGAAACACATTCTTAAAGCTCCAACTCAAACAAGAAGCAGACAGATTTATAGAAAAGAAAAAAACATGATGAAAGAAAAGAAAAAAATAATATTTCCTAAGGGTGCAGCAAAATCCATAGTGAACTATATCTGACGGAGGCTACTATAGTCAACTATGACTGACGGAGACTACTATAGTCAACTATGACTGACAGAGGCTACTATAATCAACTAATCAACTATGACTGACGGAGGCTACTATAATCAACTATGACTGACGGAGGCTACTATAATCAACTATGACTGACGGAGGCTACTATAACCAACTATGACTGACGGAGGCTAATATAGTCAACTATGACTGACGGAGGCTACTACAGACAACTATGACTGATGGAGGCTACTATAACCAACTATGACTGACGGAGGTTACTATAACCAACTATGACTGATGGAGGCTACTATAGTCAACTATAACTGACGGAGGCTACTCATCTTTATGTAATAGGTTTGTAAATGTAAGTAGGCGGATGACTATGGCAGGGAGATAACCTTTCATAAGTTGGGGAGAGTTGTTTTGTGAATTAGCCATAGGGGATCGAACAATTGTCAAATTAATTGTGTCAATGTTGTCTAGCGAAAGGTGTGTTTGTTAGAAAAATCAGAAAGAAAGAGATATGATCTCTTTGTGTTCACAGGTAGACATGAGTTGAGACTTGAGCAGGTAAGACAGAGAAGAGGAGATCAGTCAATTGGGAGGTTCTCACCGGGGAGAGCAGTCCAGCCGTTACATTTAGATACGGAGATTCCAAACAGAAGTATTTTGATAAGAACCTTTGTCATAACTCAAGTGAAATTATATTAGACGTAGTTATTGGGTCCACAGCGGACAGTGAGCAAACTTTGATATATGCAAATAGAGATAATTATTTGAGAGATTTATATCAAGATACAGAGATATAAAGCATGAGTTTAAGGCACAGTTGTTTGCCACTGATATTTTAGTTGATTTGCTCGTTTGTTTCTTTTCAAGAAGATAAAATATATATGCTTTCTTATTAATTATAGCAACTTTAAAGCAACATTAAAGAGTAGCAACATTTTCTCTTATCAACTGTAGCAACATCGCATCTGATCTTATAAGTTATAGCAACATCTGATCTTATCAGTTATAGCAACATCTGATATTATCAGTTATAGCAACATCTGATCTTATCAATTATAGCAACATCTGATCTTATCAGTTATAGCAACATCTGATATTATCAGTTATAGCAACATCTGATCTTATCAATTATAGCAACCTCTGATCTTATCCATTTCTAGCAACATCTGATCTTATCAGTTATAGCAACATCTGATCTTATCAATTATAGCAACCTCTGATCTTATCCATTTCTAGCAACATCTGATCTTATCAGTTATAGCAACATCTTATCTTATCAGTTATAGCAACATCTGATCATATCAGTTATAGCAACATCTGATCTTATCAATTATAGCAACCTCTGATCTTATCCGTTTCAAGCAACATCTGATCTTATCAGTTATAGCAACATCTGATCATATCAGTTATAGCAACATCTGATATTATCAATTATAGCAACATCTGATATTATCAATTATAGCAACATCTGATCTTATCAGTTATAGCAACATCTGATATTATCAGCTATTGCAACATCTGATCTTATCAATTATAGCAACATCTGATCTTATCAGTTATAGCAGCATCTGATCTTATCAATTATAGCAACATCTGATCTTACCAGTTATAGCAACATCTGATCATATCAGTTACAGCAACATCTGATCTTATCAATTATAGCAGCATCTGATCTTATCAATTATAGCAGCATCTGATCTTATCAATTATAGCAACATCTGATCTTATCAATTATAGCAACATCTGATCTTATCAGTTATAGCAGCATCTGATCTTATCAATTATAGCAACATCTGATCTTACCAGTTATAGCAACATCTGATCTTACCAGTTATAGCAACATCTGATCTTATCAATTATAGCAACATCTGATCTTATCAATTATAGCAACATCTGATCTTATCAGTTATAGCAGCATCTGATCGTATCAGTTATAGCAGCATCTGATCTTATCAATTATAGCAACATCTGATCTTATCAGTTATAGCAACATCTGATCTTATCAGTTACAGCAGCATCTGATCTTATCAATTATAGCAACATCTGATCTTATCAGTTATAGCAACATCTGATCTTATCAATTATAGCAACATCTGATCTTATCAATCATAGCAACATCTGATCTTATCAGTTATAGCAACATCTGATCTTATCAGTTATAGCAACATCTGATCTTATCAATTATAGCAACATCTGATCTTATCAATCATAGCAACATCTGATCTTATCAATTAATTATAGCAACCTTGAATGAATAGCAACACTAACAGCGTGATAGAGCAAAACGTTGACTTGACCTGACTTGTTGAATGGGGTGAGAGATGAGAGATCAGACAGAAAACAAGACTATGAGTTGTTGTTGGGCAAAGAGTTGCGTGGTCTAGAGGTTATACATCAGCCACTGAACAAGATGGTCCAGAGTTCAAATCCCACCAAAAGTGGTGGGAATTTTTAACAAAATCAAATCCAGGGTTTCTTCACTGCTTACCCTCGCCTGGTCCCTGATAAGTAAGATCAATTGTCTTGCCCTCTCAGATAATAGCAAAAAAATGTCTTGAGTGCACCCTGCACATGTTAAAGTACCCTCAGCAGTTGAAATAAAAAAGCCTAGGGTAAAAAATGGCTGCTGACCAGACAAAGACTGATAGGGAAAAAAACCTACAGAAAATGTAAAAAAAAACTCCCGATGGTAAAAAATTAGCGTCCTTCTGAAGTCTGAGAATACATGCCTGCATGGTGAGGGACACCTGAACATCTGCCGGTGTGAAAATAGGAAAATGTGATATTACTGCAAAATTCAGTCCCCTGGGATGTTGCTAGAGATATAAAGCTGACGAATGCAAACAAACATGAGTTGTTGGATGGAGTGAGAGACAAGATTGTAAGATCAAGACATGAGAAAGCAGACATGTCACTAACGTTCGTTGGCCTGCTCTGTGTTGTCCTTCTTGAGTCTGTCCACCTCGGCCTGCAACTGTTGGTTCCTGTGCTCCTGCTCTAGTGGAGCTTGCAGGTCTGTCCAGGAGAGAGGTGCAGAGCTGGGTCTGGGATCTTTGCCTGCTGCCTTCGTGCCGAAGAGCTTGCCCTAGAATTGATGACAGCCAGTAATGGTTACGCTTACATGGAGATAGCATGTGTGAGACATATGATAGCAAACTGTGTGAAGTTGGCTCATGTGTGCTCTCACCTGCAGCAAATAATCTGAGCTTGATATTGTTTATATAAAAAATGAATTTAAATATCTGGGAACAATGTTAACCTCAGATGGTAGATGAGGTGAGATGCAGAATGGCTCAGGCAAAAGCAGCTTTCCAAAAAATGAGGAAGATACTGCGTAATCCATTTTTGACAATAGAATCAAGAAAAAACGTTCATATACAATAGGACAACAGAGAATAAAATCACTGGAGTCTGTAAAAATGTGGTTTTACAGAAAAATGTTGAGAATACCATGGACAGCTAAGAAAAGTAATGAAAATGTTCTGAAAGAGGCCAAAGCAAAAAGAGAGCTAATTTCCAATATTAGGTAGTAACAATCATCATTTTTTGGACATGTAATGGGAAGGGAACAGCTGTAATATATTGTAACAACTGGGAAAAATAAGGGATGAAGAGATAGAGGGAAGCAAAGAGAAAAGAAACCAGACAGCTTAAGAGAATGGCTTGGCAGAAGGTCACCAACAGAAATGATAAATAACTGTTGAGATCGAGAATTGTGGAGAGACATGATCACCTACGCCAGCAGGCATGATGATCACCTACGCCAGCAGGCATGGTACTTGATGATGATGATGACGATGTTTAAAAGAAAACTGTACTGAAACACCAACACTCTGTCACAATAAGCTGCTAGAGACGCATTAGCTACAACAATGTTAGGGTGGACTGTTCACAGTTGTTTGTCGATGATACTTTAATTTATTTTCTCATTTGTGTCTTTCAGTGAAGTTAAAATTCACATACTTCTTCTATTATAGTTCTGGGATGATTAAAAGAAATTATCTTAAAATTTAAAAACTTTTACGGTCAAAAATTGAATATTGCATCTCCCAAAACACTCAGTTTTGCCATTTTTTTTTTTTTACGGGCTTTGACTATTGAAATATAATTTGTGCGTAAATATTTACTTTAGCTAAAAATGTGCACATTTGTGTTTGTTGTCGTAAATTGAAACTACTTCTATCAAATACCAAAAACAAGACAGCTGCCTTCATAAGAGAGTCTGAAGTCCTAGTCTGAATGAGCCATGATCGCAGATCGCAGCAGAAGGAAAACCAGGCATCAGCTCCTAGCATTAACATGGGAACCACCTTGCAATCAAAGAGGAGGCACACCATTGGGGACATAGCAACGAACCATACATGATGAAATGAAAGGGTTTGGCTGGTTCTGGCGAGAGTTGTCCTTGTTTGCTCCAGACTGGATTGGGTGGAGATCTCTTGTGAGTGCCCTATGTCTTGATCACAGTTCAGAGGATTAAGAAGAAGATGATTGTGTCAGTTGGGAGTCAGTTACAGACAAGGAATGTTGTCAGGTGATGTTTGTGTCAGCAGGAGTCAATTACAGGCAAGCAGTGACTCAATACGCACTATATGTGCTAGGCAATCTATAAAGATGCAGGCATGTGTCATATCAATATGTTATACACATTACAGGTGCCATAATACGCTACATCAATGTGTCAAAAAAACTACACATGCCAGTGAGTGTGTGTGTGTGCATGACATATCAATATGTTATACACAATACAGGTGCCATAATACGCTACATCAATGTGTCAAAAAAACTACATATGCCAGTGAGTGTGTGTGTGCATGACATATCAATTTTTTATACACTCTCGTACAAAGTGAAACAATTTCAACACATCACTAGATCATGTACGGTCATCCTTCTGTGATATCTTCAGTTGTTTTCAGCTGCCGCATTAACTATGCCAAGAGTGTTACATACAATCTTCCTGGCTGTGTCCAGGGGGATCCTAAACACCCAGTCTTCTCCTGTGTGCTACTAGATTCCTGGCGGTGTTCAGGGGGATCCTAAACATTCAGTCTTCTCCTGTGTGCTACTAGATTCCTGGCTGTGTTCAGGGGGATCCTAAACACCCAGTCTTCTACTGTGTGCTACTAGATTCCTGGCTGTGTTCAGGGGGACCCTAAACACCCAGTCTTCTGTGTGCTACTAGATTCCTGGCTGTGTTCAGGGGGATCCTAAACACCCAGTCTTCTCCTGTGCGCTACTAGATTCCTGGCTGTGTTCAGGGGGACCCTAAACACCCAGTCTTCTCCTGTGTGCTACTAGATTCCTGGCTGTGTTCAGGGGGATCCTAAACACCCAGTCTTCTCCTGTGTGATACTAGATTTCTGGCTGTGTTCAGGGGGATCCTAAACACCCAGTCTTCTACTGTGTGCTACTAGATTCCTGGCTGTGTTCAGGGGGATCCTAAACACCCAGTCTTTTCCTGTGCGCTACTAGATTCCTGGCTGTGTTCAGGGGGACCCTAAACACCCAGTCTTCTCCTGTGTGCTACTAGATTCCTGGCTGTGTTCAGGGGGATCCTGAACACCCAGTCTTCTCCTGTGTGCTACTAGATTTCTGGCTGTGTTCAGGGGGATCCTAAACACCCAGTCTTCTCCTGTGTGCTACTAGATGCCTGGCTGTGTTCAGGGGGATCCTAAACACCCAGTCTTCTCCTGTGTGCTACTAGATTCCTGGCTGTGTTCAGGGGGATCCTAAACATCCAGTCTTCTCCTGTGTGCTACTAGATTCCTGGCTGTGTTCAGGGGGATCCTAAACACCTAGTCTTCTCCTGTGTGCTACTAGATTCCTGGCTGTGTTCAGGGGGATCCTAAACACCTAGTCTTCTCCTGTGTGCTACTAAATATCTGGCTGTGTTCAGGGGGATCCTAAACACCCAGTCTTCTTCTGTGTGCTACTAGATTCCTGGATGTGTTCAGGGGGTCCCTAAACACCCAGTCTTCTCCTGTGTGCTACTAGATTCCTGGCTGTGTTCAGGTGGACCCTAAACACCCAGTCTTCTCCTGTGTGCTACTAGATTCCTGGCTGTGTTTAGGGGGACCCTAAACACCCAGTCTTCTCCTGTGTGCTACTAGATTCCTGGCTGTGTTCAGGGGGATCCTAAACACCCAGTCTTCTCCTGTGTGCTACTAGATTCATGGCTGTGTTCAGGGTGACCCTAAACACCCAGTCTTCTCCTGTGTGCTACTAGATTCCTGGCTGTGTTTAGGGGGATCCTAAACATCCAGTCTTCTCCTGTGTGCTACAATCTTCCTGGCTGTGTCCAGGGGATCCTAAACACCCAGTCTTCTCCTGTGTGCTACAAGCTTCTTGGCTGTGTCCAGGGGGATCCTAAACATCCAGTCTTCTCCTGTATTCTAGAAGCTCCCTGGCTGTGTCCAGAGGGACCATAAACACCCAGTTTTCTCCTGTGTGCTACAAGCTTCTTGGCTGTGTCCAGGGGGATCCTAAACACCCAGTCTTCTGTGTGCTACAAGCTTCTTAGACATGTCCCAGACTCTCTCATAACATGTCTCTTACTTTACTGCTAGCTTAAATACAATTGATCAAACCCAGAACCAAAACGTGAAACAATCCATAGTACCAAAGTATGAAATACCCCATAGTAACAAAGTATGAAACACCCATAGTACCAAAGTATGAAACACCCCAGTACCAAAGTATGAAACACCCATAGTACCAAAGTATGAAACACCCACCCAAAGTACCAAAGTATGAAACACCCCATAGTACCAAAGTATGAAACACCCCATAGTACCAAAGTATGAAACACCCCATAGTACCAAAGTATGAAACACCCCATAGTGCCAAAGTATGAAACACCCCCATAGTGCCAAAGTATGAAACACCCCATAGTACCAAAGTATGAAACACCCCATAGTACCAAAGTATGAAACACCCCATAGTACCAAAGTATGAAACACCCCATAGTACCAAAGTATGAAACACCCCCATAGTACCAAAGTATGAAACACCCCCCATAGTACCAAAGTATGAAACACCCTATAGTACCAAAGTATGAAACACCCCCATAGTACCAAAGTATGAAATACCCCCATAGTACCAAAGTATGAAATACCCCATAGTACCAAAGTATGAAACACTCCATAGTACCAAAGTATGAAACACCCCATAGTACCAAAGTATGAAACACCCCCATAGTACCAAAGTATGAAACACCCCATAGTGCCAAAGTATGAAACCCCCCCTTAGTACCAAAGTATGAAACACCCCATAGTACCAAAGTATGAAACACCCCATAGTACCAAAGTATGAAACACCCCATAGTACCAAAGTATGAAACACCCCAAAGTACCAAAGTATGAAACACCCCATAGTACCAAAGTATGAAACACCCCATAGTACCAAAGTATGAAACACCCCATAGTACCAAAGTATGAAACACCCCATAGTGCCAAAGTATGAAACACCCCCATAGTGCCAAAGTATGAAACACCCCATAGTACCAAAGTATGAAACACCCCATAGTACCAAAGTATGAAACACCCCATAGTACCAAAGTATTAAACATCCCATAGTACCAAAGTATGAAACACCCCATAGTACCAAAGTATGAAACACCCCATAGTACCAAAGTATGAAACACCCCCATAGTACCAAAGTATGAAACACCCCATAGTACCAAAGTATGAAACACCCCCATAGTACCAAAGTATGAAACACCCCATAGCACCAAAGTATGAAACACCCCATAGCACCAAAGTATGAAACACCCCATAGTACCAAAGTATGAAACACCTCAACACAATCTGTTTCACCTCTACAATGCAAAACACAAATGACTTATTCAAGTGCTATTATCTTAGGTACACAATGATAGTATTTTGGAGTTCCACGATGCAAAACATCACAACTGTAACGCAAATTACTCGTTCCACGATGCAAAACATCACAACCGTAACGCTAATTACTCTTTCATGATGCAAAACATCACAACTGTAACGCAAATTACTCGTTCCACGATGCAAAACATCACAAATGTAACGCAAATTACTCTTTCCATGATGCAAAACATCACAACTGTAACACAAATTACTCATTCCACGATGCAAAACATCACAACTGTAATACAAATTACTCTTTCCACAATGCAAAACATCACAACTGTAACACAAATTACTCGTTACATGATGCAAAATATAACAAAATGTAACACAAATTACTCATCCAAGTGCTATAATCCTGGACACACAGAGATAGTATGTAAATGTATATGTCAGGAAAAAAATATAAAACATCAAACTGCATCATCAAAATTACTCTCAAGCCAACTAAATACAGAAGCTACCCAGTCCTCAAATAAACATCAATTATCTGTAGAAAATAAATGCCAACTGCATGCAGCTATTGATTTCACTACCAAAACACAAAACATTGAAGACACACCAGTCTGGGCTTCGTGTTCCACAGGCAGTTATCAGAAATGATATAAAAAAAACTGTTGTGTGTTTCTTATTAACAAAGAAGAGTGCTTTGTGCATTTAGACTAAATTATATTAATATTGTTCACATTGTTGTAAGTAAACTTTGTTGTGTGTTATAAAACATGTTTGTAGGTAAACTTTTGTTGGGTGTTATAAAACATGTTTGTAGGTAAACTTTGTGATGTGTTATAAGACATGTTTGTAGGTAAACTTTTGTTGTGTGTTATAAAACATGTTTGTAGGTAAATTTTTGTTGTGTTATAAAACATGTTTGTAGGTAAACTTTTGTTGGGTGTTATAAAACATGTTTGTAGGTAAATTTTTGTTGTGTTATAAAACATGTTTGTAGGTAAACTTTGTAGTGTGTTATAAAACATGTTTGTAGGTAAACTTTGGTGTGTGTTATAAGACATGTTTGTAGGTAAACTGTTGTGGTGTGTTATAAGACATGTTTGTAGGTAAACTTTGTTGTGTGTTATAAAACATGTTTGTAGGTAAACTTTGTTGTGTGTTATAAAACATGTTTGTAGGTAAACTTTGTGATGTGTTATAAGACATGTTTGTAGGTAAACTTTTGTTGTGTGTTATAAAACATGTTTGTAGGTAAATTTTTGTTGTGTTATAAAACATGTTTGTAGGTAAACTTTTGTTGGGTGTTATAAAACATGTTTGTAGGTAAATTTTTGTTGTGTTATAAAACATGTTTGTAGGTAAACTTTTGTTGTGTTATAAACATGTTTGTAAGCAAACTTTGTTGTGTGTTATAAAACATGTTTGTAAGTAAACTTTGTTGCGTGTTATAAAACATGTTTGTAGGTAAACTTTGTGTGTGTTATAAGACATGTTTGTAGGTAAACTTTGTAGTGTGTTATAAAACATGTTTGTAGGTAAACTTTGGTGTGTGTTATAAGACATGTTTGTAGGTAAACTGTTGTGGTGTGTTATAAGACATGTTTGCAGGTAAACTTTGTTGTGTGTTATAAAACATGTTTGTAGGTAAACTTTCTGGTGTGTTATAAGACCTGTTTGTAGGTTAACTTTGTGGTGTGTTATAAGACATGTTTGTAGGTAAACTTTGTGGTGTATAAGACATGTTTGTAGGTAAACTTTGTTGTGTGTTATAAAACATGTTTGTAGGTAAACTTTGTTGTGTGTTATAAGACATGTTTGTAGGTAAACTTTGTTGTGTGTTATAAGACATGTTTGTAGGTAAACTTTGTTGTGTGTTATAAGACATGTTTGTAGGTAAACTTTGTTGTGGGTAAACTTTGTTGTGTGTTATAAGACATGTTTGTAGGTAAACTTTGTTGTGGGTAAACTTTGTTGTGTGTTATAAGACATGTTTGTAGGTAAACTTTGTTGTAGGTAAACTTTGTTGTGTTTTATAAGACATGTTTGTAGATAAACTTTGTTGTAGGTAAACTTTGTTGTGTTTTATAAGACATGTTTGTAGATAAACTTTGTTGTAGGTAAACTTTGTTGTGTTTTATAAGACATGTTTGTAGGTAAACTTTGTTGTGTATTTAGATTAGAACATATCAATGTTGTTTAGAGGTAAACTTTGTTGTGTATTTAGATTAGAACATTTCAATGTTGTTTAGAGGTAAACTTTGTTGTGTATTTAGATTAGAACATATCAATGTTGTTTAGAGGTAAACTTTGTTGTGTATTTAGATTAGAACATTTCAATGTTGTTTAGAGGTAAACTTTGTTGTGTATTTAGATTAGAACATATCAATGTTGTTTAGAGGTAAACTTTGATGTGTGTTTAGATTAGAACATATCAATGTTGCTTAGAGGTAAACTTTGTTGTGTATTTAGATTAGAACATATCAATGTTGCTTAGAGGTAAACTTTGTTGTGTGTTATAAAACATGTTTGTAGGTAAACTTTCTGGTGTGTTATAAGACCTGTTTGTAGGTAAACTTTGTTGTGTATTTAGATTAGAACATATCAATGTTGTTTAGAGGTAAACTTTGTTGTGTGTTTAGATTAGAACATTTCAATGTTGTTTAGAGGTAAACTTTGTTGTGTATTTAGATTAGAACATATCAATGTTGTTTAGAGGTAAACTTTGTTGTGTGTTTAGATTAGAACATATCAATGTTGTTTAGAGGTAAACTTTGTTGTGTATTTAGATTAGAATATTTCAATGTTGTTTAGAGGTAAACTTTGTTGTGTGTTTAGATTAGAACATATCAATGTTGTTTAGAGGTAAACTTTGTTGTGTATTTAGATTAGAACATTTCAATGTTGTTTAGATGTAAACTTTGTTGTGTATTTAGATTAGAACATATCAATGTTGTTTAGAGGTAAACTTTGTTGTGTATTTAGATTAGAACATATCAATGTTGCTTAGAGGTAAACTTTGTTGTGTGTTTAGATTAGAACATTTCAATGTTGTTTAGAGGTAAACTTTGTTGTGTATTTAGATTAGAACATTTCAATGTTGTTTAGAGGTAAACTTTGTTGTGTATTTAGATTAGAACATATCAATGTTGTTTAGAGGTAAACTTTGTTGTGTATTTAGATTAGAACATTTCAATGTTGTTTAGAGGTAAACTTTGTTGTGTATTTAGATTAGAACATATCAATGTTGTTTAGAGGTAAACTTTGATGTGTGTTTAGATTAGAACATATCAATGTTGCTTAGAGGTAAACTTTGTTGTGTATTTAGATTAGAACATATCAATGTTGCTTAGAGGTAAACTTTGTTGTGTGTTATAAAACATGTTTGTAGGTAAACTTTCTGGTGTGTTATAAGACCTGTTTGTAGGTAAACTTTGTTGTGTATTTAGATTAGAACATATCAATGTTGTTTAGAGGTAAACTTTGTTGTGTGTTTAGATTAGAACATTTCAATGTTGTTTAGAGGTAAACTTTGTTGTGTATTTAGATTAGAACATATCAATGTTGTTTAGAGGTAAACTTTGTTGTGTGTTTAGATTAGAACATATCAATGTTGTTTAGAGGTAAACTTTGTTGTGTATTTAGATTAGAACATTTCAATGTTGTTTAGAGGTAAACTTTGTTGTGTGTTTAGATTAGAACATATCAATGTTGTTTAGAGGTAAACTTTGTTGTGTATTTAGATTAGAACATTTCAATGTTGTTTAGATGTAAACTTTGTTGTGTATTTAGATTAGAACATATCAATGTTGTTTAGAGGTAAACTTTGTTGTGTATTTAGATTAGAACATATCAATGTTGCTTAGAGGTAAACTTTGTTGTGTGTTTAGATTAGAACATTTCAATGTTGTTTAGAGGTAAACTTTGTTGTGTGTTTAGATTAGAACATATCAATGTTGTTTAGAGGTAAACTTTGTTGTGTGTTTAGATTAGAACATACCAGTGTTATTTGTAGGTAAATTAGAACATAGTGTTAAGTGTGTTGAGATAAAGACATTCCACTGTTATTTCTACGAAAATGTTCTGCTGTGTTGAGATAAAGACATATCAGTGTTGTTCACATGTAAACTGGTCTCAGAAAGCTGTGCTCTCATGCAGGCTACTTTTATTCTCTAATCTTGGCATAAATAGAAAACAAGAAATGAAAATGTAGATACCTTCCAAAAGTCTGTTGGTTTGATCTGAAAAGTAGGCACAACCATGTTGATTGTGGGCACAGCAATCAGTGAGTCACATGACAATGACAGGTTGTCTACAGCAATCAGTGAGTCACATTTCAATGACAGGTTGTCTACAGCAATCAGTGAGTCACATGACAATGGCAGGTTGTCTACACAAATCAGTGAGTCACATTACAATGATGTCCATCACAATGAAGGAATGATGCCCAACATAATAAGGGAATGATGTCCAACACAATAAGGGAATGATGCTCAACATAATAAGGGAATGATGTCCAACATAATAAGGGAATGATGCCCAACACAATAAGGGAATGATGCCCAACACAATAAGGGAATGATGTCCAACACAATAAGGGAATGATGCTCAACATAATAAGGGAATGATGCCCAACACAATAAGGGAATGATGTCCAACATAATAAGGGAATGATGCTCGACACAATAAGGGAATGATGTCCAACACAATAAGGGAATGATGTCCAACACATTAAGGGAATGATGCTCAACACATTAAGGGAATGATGCTCAACACATTAAGGGAATGATGCCCAACACAATAAGGGAATGATGTCCAACACAATAAGGGAATGATGCCCAACACAATAAGGGAATGATGTCCAACACAATAAGGGAATGACCTCAAGCTCAGGGTGTTACAAAAGACTTCTGTACCTTTTTCTTTTTGCCTGTGTGCTCCATGTAGAGGTCTTGGAGATAGTCAATGAGCTTCATCTGTTGACCAATAGTGCTCTCAAACTTGTACTTGTCCAAGAAATGAAGACCCTGGGATTTGTGACAAGCAGGTTTTAATGTTCTATACCATATTAATAAAGGCACAATATGGGGCTTTACAAACAAATGTAAGTTACAAAGCTTTTGATAGAGTACACCACAAACAACTTATAGAATGTCTAAAAGAGATACATCTAGATGATATGGACATACGACTAATATGTGATCTATACTGGGAGCAAAAAGCAATAATAAAATATAACAAAGAGAACTCTACACCCATTGATATAAAAAGAGGAGTAAGACAGGGATGCATCCTATCACCAAGCTTGTTCAATCTATACACTGAGCAAATTTTTAAAAACATCATAGAGATGCCAGGCCTACAAATTAATGGAAAGATAATCAATAACCTAAGATATGCTGACGATACTGTACTGCTAGCAGAAAATCCTAAAGATCTACAACAATTACTTAATGAAATAAACATGACAAGCAAAAAATATGGACTAGATATGAATATAAAAAAGACTAAAACTATGATCACAAACAATGAAGATACACAAAACCCACAAGTGGATATCAAAATAGAAGGAATAGACCTGGAGACAGTTCAGAACTACAATTACCTTGGACATATTATAACCAGTGATGGAAAATGTACAACTGAAATAAACAAAAGAATAGGAATGGCAAAAAGTAATTTTAATGTCATGAAGAACATACTAACATCAAAACAAATAACACCAGGGCTAAAACTAAGAATAGCAAAATGTTACATCTTCTCAATATTCCTATATAGTGCAGAAACATGGACATTAGACAGAAAACAGAACAGAGAATTGAAGCCTTTTAAATGTGGTTATATAGAAAAATAGGTAGAATTGGATGGAAGGAAAAGAAAACAAACAAAGTCTTAAAACAACTAAAAATGAAAAGAGAACTACTAAGCACAATTCAAACAAGACAAATGCGATTTTTAGGCCATGTTAAGACACAAAAGCCTACTAAAAGTAATCCTGGAGAGGAAAATACAAGGTAAAAGAGGTAGATGCAGACTAAGACTCACATGGACGAGTAACATCAAAAGATGGACAAATCAGCCTATGACAACCTGCACCATCAAAGCAAGAGACAGAGCAGAATGACGCTGCATGGTAGCCAACCTTCGTTGCGGAGACGGCACTCGATGATGATAAGTCACAAACATGTTCTAACAACCTCAATAAAGGATATAGCAAGTCTTGTTCAAACAAACATAAGTCACAAACATGATCTAGCAATCTCAATAAAGGATATAGCAAGTCTTGTTCAAACAAACATAAGTCACAAACATGATCTAGCAATCTCAATAAAGGATATAGCAAGTCTTGTTGAAACAAACATAAGTCACAAACATGTTCTAACAACCTCAATAAAGGATATAGCAAGTCTTGTTCAAACAAACATAAGTCACAAACATGATCTAGCAATCTCAATAAAGGATATAGCAAGTCTTGTTCAAACAAACATAAGTCATAAACATGTTCTAGCAACCTCAATAAAGGATATAGCAAGTCTTGTTCAAACAAACATAAGTCACAAACATGTTCTAGCAACCTCAATAAAAGACATAGTAAGATTTGCTCAAACATAAGTAAAAAATGTCCAATGCTACATCCATAAAAGCACGATATGGGGCTTGCTAGAACAAACATGAGTCACGTTGTGGTAGTGATGTGGGATCAGATGCATCCTGGTATAGATATGGGATCAATAGAGTTCTTATGCTGTTGATGTGGAATCAGACATGTCTTTGGTATTAAAACACTGTTTCTAGTAAATACTTCATAAAAGACAGACCATCTGGGGAATGATATTTAAGAAGAGAAATATAGATATACAGAAAGTTAGAGAGAGAGAAAGATAG
Source organism: Megaustenia siamemsis (assembly GCA_032433765.1). Taxonomy (NCBI): domain Eukaryota; kingdom Metazoa; phylum Mollusca; class Gastropoda; order Stylommatophora; family Ariophantidae; genus Megaustenia; species Megaustenia siamemsis. Next base: position 15,581,674 of record JAVIAB010000049.1, on the reverse strand, counting down.
AGAGTGAATGGGACAGTGAAATGTGAGATATAAACCTGCACAGGTCTAAGTGAGGTGCGAGATATGAACCAGCAAGGATGGTGAGGTATAATATGAACTTTGAAGGACAGACAGTGAGTTTAGAGATATGAACTTGAAAAGACAGAGTTAGTTTAGAGATATGAACTTGAAAAGACAGACAGAGTTAGTTTATAGATATGGACTGCAAGAACAGAGTTAGTTTAGAGATATGGACCTGCATGGTCAGACAGAGTTAGTTTAGAGATATGAACCTGCACAGACAGACAGAGTTAGTTTACAAATATGAACCTGCAAGGACAGACAGACAGAGTTAGTTTAGAGATATGAACCTGCACAGACAGACAGAGTTAGTTTAGAGATATGAACCTGCACAGACAGACAGAGTTAGTTTACAAATATGAACCTGCAAGGACAGACAGACAGAGTTAGTTTAGAGATATGAACCTGCAAGGACAGACAGACAGAGTTAGTTTAGAGATATGAACCTGCAAGGACAGAGTTAATTTAGAGATATGAACCTGCAAGGACAGAGTTAGTTTAGAGATATAAACCTGCAAGAACAGACAGAGTTAGTTTAGAGATATGAACCTGCAAGGACAGAGTAAGTTTAGAGATATAAACCTGCAGGGACAGAGTTAGTTTAGAGATATGAACCCGCAAGGACAGAGTAAGTTTAGAGATATGAACCTGCAAGGACAGAGTAAGTTTAGAGATATGAACCCGCAAGGACAGAGTAAGTTTAGAGATATAAACCTGCAGGGACAGAGTTAGTTTAGAGATATGAACCTGCAAGGACAGAGTTAGTTTAGAGATATGAACCTGCAAGGACAGAGTAAGTTTAGAGATATGAACCCGCAAGGACAGAGTAAGTTTAGAGATATGAACCCGCAAGGACAGAGTAAGTTTAGAGATATGAACCCGCAAGGACAGAGTAAGTTTAGAGATATGAACCCGCAAGGACAGAGTAAGTTTAGAGATATGAACCTGCAGGGACAGAGTAAGTTTAGAGATATGAACCCGCAAGGACAGAGTAAGTTTAGAGATATGAACCTGCAAGGACAGAGTAAGTTTAGAGATATGAACCCACAAGGACAGAGTAAGTTTAGAGATATGAACCCGCAAGGACAGAGTAAGTTTAGAGATATGAACCCACAAGGACAGAGTAAGTTTAGAGATATGAACCTGCAGGGACAGAGTAAGTTTAGAGATATGAACCTGCAAGGACAGAGTTAGTATAGAGATATTTATAAAACTAGGAGAAATACCTCTACTAGACGTACAATCCTACATAGATCTGGGCAGTAATATAGATAAAGAGGAAGGAACAGAAAATGATACCAAAATAAGGATATCAAAAGCAAGATGAGCTTTCATTGCACTGGGAAACATATGGAAATCCAAAGAAATTAGGTTAAAAAAAGGACAGTTAGTTTAGAGATATAAACCTGCAGGGACAGAGTTAGTTTAGAGATATGAACCTGCAAGGACAGAGTTAGTTTAGAGATATGAACCTGCAAGGACAGAGTTAGTTTATAGATATGAACCTGCAAGGACAGACAGTGTTAGTTTATAGATATGAACCTGCAAGGACAGACAGAGTTAGTTTATAGATATGAACCTGCAAGGACAGACAGACAGAGTAAGTTTAGATAGAGATAATGAACTTGCAAGAACAGATATAATTAGTTTAGAGATATGAACCTGCAAGGACAGACAGACAGAGTAAGTTTAGATAGAGATAATGAACTTGCAAGAACAGATATAATTAGTTTAGAGATATGAACCTGCAAGGACAGACAGACAAACAGAGTTAGTTTAGAGATATGAACCTGCAAGGACAGACAGACAAACAGAGTTAGTTTAGAGATATAAACCTGCAAGGACAGACAGACAGAGTAAGTTTAGATAGAGATAATGAACTTGCAAGAACAGATATAATTAGTTTAGAGATATAAACCTGCAAGGACAGACAGAGTTAGTTTAGAGATATGAACCTGCAAGGACAGACAGAGTTAGTTTAGAGATATAAACCTGCAAGGACAGACAGAATTAGTTTAGAGATATAAACCTGCAAGGACAGACAGAGTTAGTTTAGAGATATAAACCTGCAAGGACAGACAGAGTTAGTTTAGAGATATGAACCTGCAAGGATAGACAGAGTTAGTTTAGAGATATGAACCTGCAAGGACAGACAGACAAACAGAGTTAGTTTAGAGATATGAACTTGCAAGGATAGACAGAGTTAGTTTAGAGATATGAACCTGCAAGGACAGACAGACAAACAGAGTTAGTTTAGAGATATAAACCTGCAAGAACAGACAGAGTTAGTTTAGAGATATAAACCTGCAAGGACAGACAGAGTTAGTTTAGAGATATAAACCTGCAAGGACAGACAGAGTTAGTTTAGAGATATAAACCTGCAAGGACAGACAGAGTTAGTTTAGAGATATAAACCTGCAAGGACAGACAGAGTTAGTTTAGAGATATGAACCTGCAAGGATAGACAGAGTTAGTTTAGAGATATGAACCTGCAAGGACAGACAGACAAACAGAGTTAGTTTAGAGATATAAACCTGCAAGAACAGACAGAGTTAGTTTAGAGATATAAACCTGCAAGGACAGACAGAGTTAGTTTAGAGATATAAACCAGCAAGGACAGACAGAGTTAGTTTAGAGATATAAACCTGCAAGGACAGACAGAGTTAGTTTAGAGATATAAACCCGCAAGGACAGACAGAGTTAATTTAGAGATATGAACTTGCAAGGATAGACAGAGTTAGTTTAGAGATATGAACCTGCAAGGACAGACAGACAAACAGAGTTAGTTTAGAGATATAAACCTGCAAGGACAGACAGAGTTAGTTTAGAGATATGAACCTGCATGGACAGAAAGAGTTAGTTTAGAGATATAAACCTGCAAGAACAGAGTTAGTTTAGAGATATGAACCTGCAAGGACAGACAGACAAACAGAGTTAGTTTAGAGATATAAACCTGCAAGGACAGACAGAGTTAGTTTAGAGATATGAACCTGCATGGACAGAAAGAGTTAGTTTAGAGATATAAACCTGCAAGAACAGAGTTAGTTTAGAGATATGAACCTGCAGGGGCGGCTGGACAGACAGAGTTAGTTTAGAGATATGAACTTGCAAGGATAGACAGAGTTAGTTTAGAGATATGAACCTGCAAGGACAGACAGACAAATAGAGTTAGTTTAGAGATATAAACCTGCAAGAACAGACAGAGTTAGTTTAGAGATATAAACCTGCAAGGACAGACAGAGTTAGTTTAGAGATATAAACCTGCAAGGACAGACAGAGTTAGTTTAGAGATATAAACCTGCAAGGACAGACAGAGTTAGTTTAGAGATATAAACCTGCAAGGACAGACAGAGTTAGTTTAGAGATATGAACCTGCAAGGATAGACAGAGTTAGTTTAGAGATATGAACCTGCAAGGACAGACAGACAAACAGAGTTAGTTTAGAGATATAAACCTGCAAGAACAGACAGAGTTAGTTTAGAGATATAAACCTGCAAGGACAGACAGAGTTAGTTTAGAGATATAAACCTGCAAGGACAGACAGAGTTAGTTTAGAGATATAAACCTGCAAGGACAGACAGAGTTAGTTTAGAGATATAAACCTGCAAGGACAGACAGAGTTAGTTTAGAGATATGAACTTGCAAGGATAGACAGAGTTAGTTTAGAGATATGAACCTGCAAGGACAGACAGACAAACAGAGTTAGTTTAGAGATATAAACCTGCAAGGACAGACAGAGTTAGTTTAGAGATATGAACCTGCATGGACAGAAAGAGTTAGTTTAGAGATATAAACCTGCAAGAACAGAGTTAGTTTAGAGATATGAACCTGCAGGGGCGGCTGGACAGACAGAGTTAGTTTAGAGATATGAACCTGCAAGGACAGACAGACAGAATTAGTTAGAGATATGAACCTGCAAGGACAGACAGACAGAATTAGTTAGAGATATGAACCTGCAAGGACAGACAGAATAAGTTTAGAGATATGAACCTGCAAGGACAGACAAACAGAGTTAGTTTAGAGATATGAACCTGCAAGGACAGACAGACAGAATTAGTTAGAGATATGAACCTGCAAGGACAGACAGAATAAGTTTAGAGATATGAACCTGCAAGGACAGACAAACAGAGTTAGTTTAGAGATATGAACCTGCAAGGACAGACAGACAAACATATTTAGTTTAGAGATATGAACCTGCAAGGACAGACAGAGTTAGTTTAGAGATATGAACCTGCAAGGACAGACAGACAAACAGAGTTAGTTTAGAGATATGAACCTGCAAGGTTTCAGCAAAGTTCTCCAGGTTGACCTTCTCTCCAATGATCAGCTCAAACTTGTCCATGGCATCTTGCAAGTGACTTTTGAGCATCAAATTCTCCTTCCTCAGAGAAGAGCTGTCGCTGAGTGACAGAGTCAGCTGGCAAAGGGAGATCAAGATTATGAAGCACCAACACTTACTTAAACTGTGTAATAGCTACATCTACATGTATGTACATAGATCAAAATTATGAAGCATCAGCATTAACATAAACTGTGTAATGGCTACATCTACATGTATGTACATAGATCAAGATTATGAAACATCAACACTAACATAAGCTGTGTAATGGCTACATCTACATGTATGTACATAGATCAAGATTATGAAGCACCAACACTTACATAATCTGTATTGGCTACATCTACACAAGCTCAGCTCCTGCATTAACATCTACATCACTTATCAATTTACACAGTTCATGCTTCTCCAGTCACAAAAGATATCTACTTTCTCTTATTAAATCCACAGATATAGCATCTTCTTTACTTTCTCTTATTAAATCTACAGATATAGCATCTTAATTATTTATTTTTATTTAATATATTAATTTTTTATTATTAATTATAATTATTATAATTATTACATCCAAAAAGATGGCCTAATTTATGTTTTCTTTTATTAGATCCAAAGAGATGCCCTACATTCTGTTTTTTTAAATTACATCCAAAGAGATGAACTAATTTATGTTCTCTTTTATTAGATCCAAAGAGATGACCAGCTTTCTGTTTTCTTTATTAGATCAAAAGCGATGACCTACTTTGTTTGCTTTTATTACATCCAAAGAGATGACCTAATTTATGTTTTCTTTTATTAGATCCAAAGAGATGACATACTTTCTGTTTTCTTTTTTTTTACATCCAAAGAGATGACCTAATTTATGTTTTCTTTTATTAGATCCAAAGAGATGACATACTTTCTGTTTTCTTTTTTTTACATCCAAAGAGATGACCTAATTTATGTTTTCTTTTATTAGATCCAAAGAAATGACCTGCTTTCTGTTTTCTTTATTAGATCAAAAGAGATGACCTAATTTCTGTTTTCTTTTATTAGATCCAAAGAGATGACTTGCTTTCTGTTTTCTTTTATTAGATCCAAAGAGATGACCTTCCTTCTGTTTTCTTTTATTAGATCCAAAGAGATGACCTACTTTCTGTTTTCATACTCTCAAACAAAGTGTATAAAACTACACAACAACTCTAGTCTCCCACTTCTTCAATAAACTCTATACCTCCTCTTACACAGCTTTCAACAAAATTTAATTCTTGCATTTATAACAAACGTTACACTCTTACATCAACAACTCTTAAACACGTACTATATACAATAGCTCTGTAAACAGTCAAACATCAACAACTCTTAAACACGTACTACATACAATAACTCTGTAATCACTAAACAGTCACCCCAAATTATCCACACACCACAACAGCACTTCGTAATCAACCGCACACCACAACTCTATAAATATTCATACACCAAGACAACAATAATATAATTACTAACACACTATCACTGGTATAATCAATCATCCATACAGCAACACAACTACAATAGCAAACATGACAATCATACATACACAACAACACTCAAAAATTACAACACAACTCTACAAGTATAATCACACCATTACTATTAATCACAATCACACCTGGCCTCAGTAGCCTAGTTGGGAAAACCACCTGACTATGCTACCGAAGTTCGGGCAACCAGTGTTGGGATTTGTGAGAGTTAATGCTGTTGGCAATAACCAAATAACAATAGGAGAAATACTTCTACTGGATGCACAATCAAACATATATCTAGGCTGTTTTATAAACAAAGAAGGAGGAACAGGGAATGATACTAAAATAAGGATGCAAAAAGTAAGAGGAGCCTTTGTTGCACTAGGAGATATATGAAAGTCCCAATGAAATTAGGTAAAATACAAAAATAAAAAAGTTTAACTCCAATATTAAGTCAGTCCTATTATGTGGTTGTGAAACATGGAGAACAACAAAATTGACAATCATGAAGAAATAGTCTTTCATTAATGGATGCTTATGCAGAATAAAATGATGGAAATGGCAGGACAAAAATCACTAACATAGAATTATGGAAATTTACCAGTCAAATACCAGTGGATAATGAAATATAATGAAGACAGTGGTGTTGGATAGGACACACACTACAGAAGCCAGCTGAGAGTATTACATGATAGGCTTTTTTGGGAACCCCATTGGTAGAGACAGAGGAAGAACAAAATATTCTTGGAGAAGACAGGTGGAAACAGAGATGAAGATGATGGGGAAGACAGGTGGAAACAGAGATGAAGATGATGAGGAAGGCAGGTGGAAACAGAGATGAAGATGATGGAGAAGACAGGTGGAAACGAGATGAAGATGATGGGGAAGGCAGGTGGGAACAGAGATGAAGATGATGGAGAAGACAGGTGGAAAAAGAGATGAAGATGATGAGGAAGACAGGTGGAAACAGAGATGAAGATAAGGAAGGCAGGTGGAAACAGAGATGAAGATGATGGGGAAGACAGGTGGAAACAGAGATGAAGATGATGGGGAAGACAGGTGGAAACAGAGATGAAGATGATGGGGAAGACAGGTGGAAACAGAGATGAAGATGATGAGGAAGGCAGGTGGAAACAGAGATGAAGATGATGGAGAAGACAGGTGGAAACAGAGATGAAGATGATGGGGAAGACAGGTGGAAACAGAGATGAAGATGATGAGGAAGGCAGGTGGAAACAGAGATGAAGATGATGAGGAAGACAGGTGGAAACAGAGATGAAGATGATGGGGAAGACAGGTGGAAACAGAGATGAAGATGATGAGGAAGGCAGGTGGAAACAGAGATGAAGATGATGGAGAAGACAGGTGGAAACGAGATGAAGATGATGGGGAAGACAGGTGGGAACAGAGATGAAGATGATGGAGAAGACAGGTGGAAAAGAGATGAAGATGATGAGGAAGACAGGTGGAAACAGAGATGAAGATGAGGAAGGCAGGTGGAAACAGAGATGAAGATGATGGGGAAGACAGGTGGAAACAGAGATGAAGATGATGGGGAAGACAGGTGGAAACAGAGATGAAGATGATGGGGAAGACAGGTGGAAACAGAGATGAAGATGATGAGGAAGGCAGGTGGAAACAGAGATGAAGATGATGAGGAAGACAGGTGGAAACAGAGATGAAGATGATGGAGAAGACAGGTGGAAACAGAGATGAAGATGATGGGGAAGACAGGTGGAAACAGAGATGAAGATGATGAGGAAGGCAGGTGGAAACAGAGATGAAGATGATGAAGAAGAAAGGTGGAAACAGAGATGAAGATGATGGAGAAGACAGGTGAAAACAGAGATGAAGATGATGGGGAAGACAGGTGGAAACAGAGATGAAGATGATGGAGAAGACAGGTGGAAACAGAGATGAAGATGATGGGGAAGACAGGTGGAAACAGAGATGAAGATGATGGAGAAGACAGGTGGAAAAAGAGATGAAGATGATGGGGAAGACAGGTGGAAACAGAGATGAAGATGATGGAGAAGATATGAAATGATCTTTAAAGGGTGACAAGAAACAGGATGGCCTGGAAAGTGTTTGTTGAAGACCTTATCTCCACAGGTAGCTGAAAGTGTTTGTTGAAGACCTTATCTCCACAGGGAGCTGAAAGTGTTTGTTGAAGACCTTATCTCCACAGGGAGCTGAAAGTGTTTGTTGAAGACCTTATCTCCACAGGGAGCTGAAAGTGTTTGTTGAAGACCTTATCTCCACAGGGAGCTGAAAGTGTTTGTGGAAGACCTTATCTCCACAGGGAGCTGAAAGTGTTTGTTGAAGACCTTATCTCCACAGGAGCTGAAAGTGTTTGTTGAAGACCTTATCTCCTCAGGGAGCTGAAAGTGTTTGTTGAAAAAGACCTTATCTCCACAGGGTGCTGAAAGTATTTGCTGAAGACCTTATCTCCATAGGGAGCTGAAAGTGTTTGTTGAAGACCTTATCTCCACAGGGAGCTGAAAGTATTTGTTGAAGAAGACCTTATCTCCACAGGGAGCTGAAAGTGTTTGTTGAAGACCTTATCTCCACAGGGAGCTGAAAGTATTTGTTGAAGACCTTATCTCCACAGGGAGCTGAAAGTGTTTGTTGAAGACCTTATCTTCACAGGGAGCTGAAAGTATTTGTTGAAGAAGACCTTATCTCCACAGGGAGCTGAAAGTGTTTGTTGAAGACCTTATCTCCACAGGGAGCTGAAAGTATTTGTTGAAGACCTTATCTCCACAGGGAGCTGAAAGTGTTTGTTGAAGACCTTATCTCCACAGGGAGCTGAAAGTATTTGTTGAAGACCTTATCTCCACAGGGAGCTGAAAGTGTTTGTTGAAGACCTTATCTCCACAGGGAGCTGAAAGTGTTTGTTGAAGACCTTATCTCCACAGGAGCTGAAAGTGTTTGTTGAAGACCTTATCTCCTCAGGGAGCTGAAAGTGTTTGTTGAAGAAGACCTTATCTCCACAGGGTGCTGAAAGTGTTTGCTGAAGACCTTATCTCCATAGGGAGCTGAAAGTGTTTGTTGAAGACCTTATCTCCACAGGGAGCTGAAAGTATTTGTTGAAGAAGACCTTATCTCCACAGGGAGCTGAAAGTGTTTGTTGAAGACCTTATCTCCACAGGGAGCTGAAAGTATTTGTTGAAGACCTTATCTCCACAGGGAGCTGAAAGTGTTTGTTGAAGACCTTATCTTCACAGGGAGCTGAAAGTATTTGTTGAAGAAGACCTTATCTCCACAGGGAGCTGAAAGTGTTTGTTGAAGACCTTATCTCCACAGGGAGCTGAAAGTATTTGTTGAAGACCTTATCTCCACAGGGAGCTGAAAGTGTTTGTTGAAGACCTTATCTCCACAGGGAGCTGAAAGTATTTGTTGAAGACCTTATCTCCACAGGGAGCTGAAAGTGTTTGTTGAAGACCTTATCTCCACAGGGAGCTGAAAGTGTTTGTTGAAGACCTTATCTCCACAGGGAGCTGAAAGTATTTGTTGAAGAAGACCTTATCTCCACAGGGAGCTGAAAGTGTTTGTTGAAGACCTTATCTCCTCAGGGAGCTGAAAGTGTTTGTTGAAGAAGACCTTATCTCCACAGGGTGCTGAAAGTGTTGCTGAAGACCTTATCTCCACAGGGAGCTGAAAGTGTTTGTTGAAGACCTTATCTCCACAGGGAGCTGAAAGTATTTGTTGAAGAAGACCTTATCTCCACAGGGAGCTGAAAGTGTTTGTTGAAGACCTTATCTCCACAGGGAGCTGAAAGTATTTGTTGAAGACCTTATCTCCACAGGGAGCTGAAAGTATTTCTTGAAGACCTTATCTCCACAGGGAGCTGAAAGTATTTGTTGAAGACCTTATCTCCACAGGGAGCTGAAAGTGTTTGTTGAAGACCTTATCTCCACAGGGAGCTGAAAGTATTTGTTGAAGAAGACCTTATCTCCACCGGGAGCTGAAAGTATTTGTTGAAGAAGACCTTATCTCCACAGAGAGCTAAAGTGTTTGTTGAAGACCTTATCTCCACAGGGAGCTGAAAGTGTTTGTTAAAGACCTTATCTCCACAGGGAGCTGAAAGTGTTTGTTGAAGACCTTATCTCCACAGGGAGCTGAAAGTGTTTGTTGAAGACCTTATCTCCACAGGGAGCTGAAAGTATTTGTTGAAGACCTTATCTCCACAGGAGCTGAAAGTGTTTGTTGAAGACCTTATCTCCTCAGGGAGCTGAAAGTGTTTGTTGAAGAAGACCTTATCTCCACAGGGTGCTGAAAGTGTTTGCTGAAGACCTTATCTCCATAGGGAGCTGAAAGTGTTTGTTGAAGACCTTATCTCCACAGGGAGCTGAAAGTATTTGTTGAAGAAGACCTTATCTCCACAGGGAGCTGAAAGTGTTTGTTGAAGACCTTATCTCCACAGGGAGCTGAAAGTATTTGTTGAAGACCTTATCTCCACAGGGAGCTGAAAGTGTTTGTTGAAGACCTTATCTTCACAGGGAGCTGAAAGTATTTGTTGAAGAAGACCTTATCTCCACAGGGAGCTGAAAGTGTTTGTTGAAGACCTTATCTCCACAGGGAGCTGAAAGTATTTGTTGAAGACCTTATCTCCACAGGGAGCTGAAAGTGTTTGTTGAAGACCTTATCTCCACAGGGAGCTGAAAGTATTTGTTGAAGACCTTATCTCCACAGGGAGCTGAAAGTGTTTGTTGAAGACCTTATCTCCACAGGGAGCTGAAAGTGTTTGTTGAAGACCTTATCTCCACAGGGAGCTGAAAGTATTTGTTGAAGAAGACCTTATCTCCACAGGGAGCTGAAAGTGTTTGTTGAAGACCTTATCTCCTCAGGGAGCTGAAAGTGTTTGTTGAAGAAGACCTTATCTCCACAGGGTGCTGAAAGTGTTTGCTGAAGACCTTATCTCCACAGGGAGCTGAAAGTGTTTGTTGAAGACCTTATCTCCACAGGGAGCTGAAAGTATTTGTTGAAGAAGACCTTATCTCCACAGGGAGCTGAAAGTGTTTGTTGAAGACCTTATCTCCACAGGGAGCTGAAAGTATTTGTTGAAGACCTTATCTCCACAGGGAGCTGAAAGTGTTTGTTAAAGACCTTATCTCCATAGGGAGCTGAAAGTATTTGTTGAAGACCTTATCTCCACAGGGAGCTGAAAGTGTTTGTTGAAGACCTTATCTTCACAGGGAGCTGAAAGTATTTGTTGAAGAAGACCTTATCTCCACAGGGAGCTGAAAGTGTTTGTTGAAGACCTTATCTCCACAGGGAGCTGAAAGTATTTGTTGAAGACCTTATCTCCACAGGGAGCTGAAAGTATTTCTTGAAGACCTTATCTCCACAGGGAGCTGAAAGTATTTGTTGAAGACCTTATATCCACAGGGAGCTGAAAGTGTTTGTTGAAGACCTTATCTCCACAGGGAGCTGAAAGTATTTGTTGAAGAAGACCTTATCTCCACCGGGAGCTGAAAGTATTTGTTGAAGAAGACCTTATCTCCACAGAGAGCTAAAGTGTTTGTTGAAGATCTTATCTCCACAGGGAGCTGAAAGTGTTTGTTAAAGACCTTATCTCCACAGGGAGCTGAAAGTGTTTGTTGAAGACCTTATCTCCACAGGGAGCTGAAAGTGTTTGTTGAAGACCTTATCTCCACAGGGAGCTGAAAGTGTTTGTTAAAGACCTTATCTCCACAGGGAGCTGAAAGTGTTTGTTGAAGACCTTATCTCCACAGGGAGCTGAAAGTGTTTGTTGAAGACCTTATCTCCACAGGGAGCTGAAAGTGTTTGTTGAAGACCTTATCTCCACAGGGAGCTGAAAGTGTTTGTTGAAGACCTTATCTCCACAGAGAGCTGAAAGAAAGAAGAAGGAGAAGAAACACCATAATTGCCTACAAACCACAACTCCATACTCACTAACCTCCTCTTTCAGTTTCATAATTTCGCGACTAGACTTATCCATCTCCCTGTTTGACTCTCAAACACTTGAGATGATGACCTCTCTTTGTCCTCAAACTCAGACACCTGAAGATGAAACAAAAGTGTAAATACACACATGATGGGCTATCAACATTATTGCAAACAAATCCCATAAAATGGAACACACTTGAAATTTTATAGGCATCTATCTATCTATTATCCTTTCGAGCCGAAGACGGCACATTGGGCAGAACTACAATCTCAAAAACAGAAACCTTGAGTGCCAAAGTGGCACATCTTGCAGAGATCACTGCTCTAAAATATATGGCGCTGTTTCCATAACAATACTTTTTGCAATGACAGCTTGTCAAGCCATGGATCAACCTCCTTAGTTGCCTCTTACGACATGCCTGGAAGATCACAGTGTCACTATTCTTTACTTCCCTCATAATGAGGCCCCGGTAACACACATTATAGGCATCTGTCTCCATTGAAATAGTCTTGTTGGGAGTTAATACAATAATCCTAATGGTCTTACCATTATCAGATGACTGAAACTATCTATCTATATGTCATTCTTTCGAGCTGAAGACAGCACAATAGGCAGAAGCACAATCTCAAAAACAGAAACCTTGAGTGCCAAAATGGCACATATTGGAGAGATCACTGTTTCTCAAATCTATGGATGTTTCCATAATAATACTTTTTACAATGACAACTTATCAAGCCATTGATCGATCTCTTTAGTCACCTCTTACAACATGCCTGGAAGGTCACAATGTCACTATTCTTTATTTCCCTCATTATGTGGCCCCAGTAACACACAGGAGATATATATATGAGATTTATAATATAATTATATATATATATATATAAAAACTACAAATTACTAAATTAGTTAGCTTTGGAGCTAACTGGGTCTGTCTTTAAGGCTAAAGTATTGGCCAAAGTAAAACCCACATCATGGTTTGCAGAGTCTAGCAATACTACTTCTACAGCTCAGACAGAAAATGAGAAATGAATACAGCAATCAGTTTCTGAGAACAACAAAATTCTGTGTGCAAGTAACATGGCTGTCAAGATTATGGATTACATAGAGTAGTTATTTGATCTGCACATGATCTGTTCTTCCTAAAACCTGCTTGTTCATCTCGCAAATGTTTCTCTATGGCCTCTTTTAGTCTCTCCAGAATGATTCTGCCTAATATTTTTCCTGGCACTGATAGTAGCATAATTCCCCTATAATTTGTGCACTCCTGTAAACTTCCTTTCTTTGGTAGTTTGATCATATAAACTTCTTTCCAGTCTTTAGGTATTTCTTCCCTCTCCCAAATTTTTTCTAAAAGATTATGTAACATCTTGGTAGAGGTGTTAATATCTGTTTTGATGGCTTCCGAAGGAATTTCATCTGGTCCTGTGGCTTTACCATTTTTTAATAGTCTAGCACATTACCCTACTAGATAGTTTCTTGACTGTGGCCATATCTTGTACATTACCAGAATAGACTGTGTCCTGACTGTGGCCACATCTTGTACATTACCTTAGTAGACAGTTTCCTGACTGTGGTCATCTCTTGTACATTACCTTAGTAGACTGTTTCCTGACTGTGGTCATCTCTTGTACATTACCTTAGTAGACAGTTTCCTGACTGTGGTCATCTCTTGTACATACCTTAGTAGACTGTTTCCTGACTGTGACCATATCTTGTACATTACCTTAGTAGACAGTTTCCTGACTGTGGTCATCTCTTGTAAATTACCTTAGTAGATAATTTCTTGACTGTGGCCATCTCTTCTCTTAGACTGTGATTCAATTTTTCCACCGCTGCTTGATGAAGAGCCTTCATTGTTTCTATCTGATGCTTCATTTTTGCCATCTTATCAGAGTCATCAGACCTGAAGACATACCAAAAAAAAATACTTGCGCTAACACTGATTTTGGATTTTGAATAATGAGCATCATGGAGAATACTCATCAGTGTTACAACTTGATAAACATTCTTCCATTATTATAACTGAATAACACCCATCTTGAGTTATCATGAGAAACATTAATCCATGCAGCCATTAAAAAAACCACCAACTTGTGTTATCATGAGAAACATTAATCCATGCAACCATTAAAAAAACCACCAACTTGTGTTATCATGAGAAACATTAATCCATGCAACCATTAAAAAAACCACCAACTTGTGTTATCATGAGAAACATTAATCCATGCACCCATTAAAAAAACCACCAACTTGAGTTATCATAAAAGAAGCCATTTGTGTGATTATTAACCCTAGATTATGATACTGTAATAACATTTACCGCATCAAAACAGAAATCCCTCCAAAATTGACAATTTTCCATGTTCAAACATTACCCCAAGAGATATAGAAACAAAGTTGAACGCATTCGAAAATAAATGTCTAAGGAAAATACTTGGTATAGAATGGAACGAATTCAAAACAAACGAGGAAATTAGAGAAATCGCCAATCAACCACTAATATCTTCAGTAATAAAGAAAAGACGATGGTCATACGTTGGACATGTGATGAGAAGAGATAATAATCGAATAGCAAAGCAAGCCCTCATATGGGAAACAACAGGTAAAAGAAAAAGAGGAAGACCCAGGGAGACACTGAGAAGAACATTGATGAGAGAGGCAAGAGCAGCAGGAATCGGCTCCCTCAATGAGATAGAACTGCTTGCACAGAACAGAGACAGATGGCGAGATTTGATAAAATATCTTTAAAAGAAAACTGCTAGAACAAAAAATTCATATAGGAGAAGGTGTATCTTGGTCTACGCCCTATGGGCCGGTTACGGCTCGAAAGGTCAATAGATAGATAGATAGAAACATTACCCCACTCCGTGTACCTTTTTAATTACTACTTCTGGCGACCCCTCTGTGTTTAACTTGTTTTCATTGCTGATGGAATTTTTTAAATTTTTTTTTTGTTTTTCTAAATCATTAGCTACATCATTTAATGCTGGAAAAAATTACCAATTTTCAAGAAATTGGCCCTTTTCCGCTCTTTATTCTGAGACCAGAGAAATTTCTTCTACGTCGACAGACATCAGACAAGCCTTTCTGACTTGGGAAACACAGTGGATAACTCTATCCAGTTGCCGAACAAACTGAAAGACTTAAGGTGACCGTACCAATAGACATTGTAACATGACCAGTTCATGAGGTGAAGCTCAGGTCAACTTAAGCCAGGCCCTCGAGTCCCTGTGTTTTGCCTAGTGTGAACACACGGGACTGTTTCAAGCATTCTTCTTCTTCTGCGATCATGGCTCATTCAGACTAGGACTCCGGACTCTCATATGAAGGCAGCTGTCTGTTTAAGTGATTGGGTTGCCCCGTAGAGTTTCTCTTCCAGGGAGGTGGGTGTGAACCACATTGTCCTTCTCAGGTCTGTGTGCTGGGGACAATCCTGTAGAACATATTTTGTTGTCATGTTATCCAGGGTACAGTGGCATAGGCTGGTAGTTCCTATTTTAAATTTGATGAACATGTGGTTTCTCATGTTGTGGTCAGTGCGTAGGTGAAGTATGACGACTTGATCCCTCCTTGATAGTTGGAGGTATCCGTCCCTCTTGTTATACTTTGGGTGTTCTTGTTTCCATTTTTCATGGTACTGGCCTTTGATGATGGATTTAGCTTCATCATAGCTGACCAGATGGTTCTCTTGTGGTAATCTCCCTCCCTCTTTAGCTAATTTGTCTGCACATTCATTTCCAGGTATATTACAGTGTGCTGATATCCACTGGATGACCACTCTCTGGAAGTTATTGCACAGTTGGTCTAGGGTTGTTCTCAAGTCATCTAGCTCACTGTTCCTGGAGGTTTTTAGAGCTGTTAGGACTGACAGAGCATCAGTCAGTATCACCAATTTATTGTACATGTTATTTTTGTGTTGGATAGCCAGTTTTGCAGCATCTTTGAGGGCTTCTGTTTCTACTTTATAGTTGTTTGAGAATTTCACAGTAGCTATTAACTTGGTGATCTCTTCCTGGTTATTCAGCCTCAAGAACACACATCCTCCTCCATTTCTGGTGGCATTTATAGCAGAGACATCTGTGTATATGTGTGACCAGGAGTCCTGTGGGTAGTTGGCGTTTATGTGTTTTCCTGCTATGTGTTTTCTCTCTGTGTCTGTTTGGGTGCCTTTTTTCATGATTCCTATTATGTCTTCCTTAAGTTCTAGTATTATATGTTTCCCATGAGGAGTCATATTAGATGGGTTTATAGGTTTCGGCATTGTTTGGGACAGTACTGGGTCACTATTTGTCAGTTCTTTGGAGATTGCAGTGAAGTTGCTCCTCTTTGGTCTTCCTTTTCTGAAACCAGTTATTCTTTGGTGCATGGGGTGGTTAGGGAGCCTTTTATATTTCTCCGCTTGTTGCATTACTTTAGTTTTCCGTCTGTATTCTAAGGGTCGTATACCTGTTACCATTTCTAGAGTCTCGATAGGTGTAGATTTCATAGCACCAGTGATGATACGGGCAGCGTGGTTTTGTGTTCTGTTAATTTTGCTAAGCTGTGATTTGGAAGCTGTAGCCCAGGCTGTGACTCCATACTCTAGAACTGGTCTGACTCTTCTTATGTATAGTCGTTTCAAGATATTGCTGTCTGTTCCCCAATCCATTCCTGCTAATTTCTTCATAATATCTGTTCTTTTTCTGGCTCTTTTGTCAGCTTTGTCTATCGGATTTATCCATGTCATTCTGTGATCCATGGTGACGCCAAGATATGTTGGGTTTTGGTCAAAAGGAAGTGTATGGTCTTTTATCTTCAATTTTGCAGAGAGTGTGTTTCTTGATAGGCTGAAAATTGTGTATGTAGTTTTTTTGTGTTAATCGGTAGTAACCAGGTGTTTGTCGATTTTTCAAGTTTTCCTAGGGCATCTTACATTCTGGAGCTAGCCACTGACATAAATTCTTCACGTGCCCATATCACCAGGTCGTCTGCGTACATTGCTGAGTGTATACTGGGTGGAATGTCCATTACGATGTCATTTATGAAAATTAAAAAGAGCGTTGGGGGTTAGGACTCCCCACGTGGGACACCTTGTTCGATTCTGGCTTTCTTACTTAGTTGTCCATGTACTTGTACTCTGGCCGTTCTGTCTTGTAGGTACTGAGATATCCAATTTAATAAACGGCCTTGGATGCCAAGTCTGAGAAGCTTGTTTTTTAATCCTTCTCACCAAAAGCCTTCTCCATGCTGACCCACACTGTCAGTGTGTGTTTCTTTTCTTGTAGAGCATCCTCTGTGTGTTTCAAGTGTTCAGAGAAATTAATATTTTTAGAGCACCTAATGTTATATTTAAGTAATAGTCATTTGTCTCAAAGATATTGTAACTGGGAGAGTTACAGATAGGTATTGTAATCTAGGGTTAAAAATCATTAATTTGTGTTATCATTTAAAAAAAACACTTGTGATATCATTTTTAAAAACCCATTTGTGTTGTTAAAAAAGCATCCACTTGTGTTATCATTAAGAAAACCCACTTGTGATATCCTTAAAAAAAAACCCACGTGATATCCTTGAAAAAAAAAACCAAGGTGGCCAATGAAATTGCTTGCACATGTTGGGCAGCTATCTCCAGCTCTCAAGTTGACCAATGAAATTATTTGTACACGTTGGGCAGCTACCTCAGGCTCTCAAGGTGGCCAATGAAATTGTTTTAACATGCTTGCCAGGTACCTCTAATTCTCAACCAAGCAATTTTTTTTTTTTTTTTTTTTTTGCGTTTGCCAGCATTTCCCTCTGACAAAGTCCCTAGAGAGTAGGAACTGAATTTTGCGTATTAATCTGTTTTTCCCTGGCAGCCGTGTGCACAGGGGTCCCTCGCCGCACAGGCAAATAACTTAGTCTTCGGAGGTACTCATATATTTTTTCCGCCCATGAGTAATTGACGTTTCAAGCCGGGCCTCGCTGCTGAGACCAGGGGTGGTTGCTGCAGAGAGAAATCATAAATAAAAATCCCAACTGGTGCAGCCGGGATTTGAACCCACAACCTCTCTATCTCAAGGCCGGCAGCTTGCCTTGAGACCAACCAGCCCTTAACATCGATATGCTACCATGGGTTGATATGGTCGTTAAGATCATCATCACTGCACACTAGATGAATCCATAGGTGCTCTGACATTCTCATCGAGAATCATGGCCAATGAAATTGTACATGTTAAGCATCTACCACCAGGTCTAGATTTACCTGGCCAATTAACCCTGACTTTTTTTCTGCTGCGATTTAAACAATATTTTATGTGGTTCAACCACACTAGTGACCCCTAACAACAATTCAACATGCATAATTCTGTAACAATTATAAAAAAAATTTTTTTTAATGGGGTGGAACTCCAGACAGACTTTCATTATTTTTGTAAATTCTATATAATATATAAATGTAGAAGAATAGGTAGAATTGGGTGGAAAGAAAAGAAATTAAATGATGAAGTCTTAACTAAAAATGAAAAGAGAACTACTAAATACAATTCAAACAAGACAAATGTGATTTTTGGGCCATGTTAAAAGACACAACAACCTACTAAAAGTAATCTTGGAGGGGAAAATACAAGGTAAAAGAGGCAGAGGCAGACTAAGACTAACATGGACGAGTACCATCAAAGATGGACAAATCAGCCTATGACAATCTGCACCATTAAAGCAAGAGACGGAGCAGAATGGTGCTCCATGGTAGCCAAACTTCGTTGAGGAGATGGCACTTGATGATGATGCTGATGATATAAATGTAAAAACTCCTCTCTTCTCCCACTCCCCCACCCTTTCTTTCCCTAGATCTCCATTCCATCCCCCATCCAAAAGGCCAAAGCAAAAAGAGAGCTAATTAAGAAGAAACAATCATTATTTTTTGGCCATTTAATGAGAAGGGAACATTTGGAATATATTGTGACAACTGGGAAAATTGAAGGACAAAGAGATAATGGGAAGCAAAAGAGAAAAGAAACCAGACAGCTTAAGAGAATGGCTTGGCAGACAGAAATGATAAATAACTGTCAAGATCGAAAGTTGTGGAGAAACATGATCACCTACACCACCAGGCATGGTACTTGATGATGATGTCACCAAACCTTGTGGGAGTGTGCGTTACACCCCACCATTTCTGCTACCAGTTTTACCACAGTACTGCAGTTGTCTATTCCCTATATAAATGTTTATGGGCGAAAAACGAGCCAGAAGGAATTTGAAAATGAAAGCAAATTACCCCTTCCGAGAGGTCATGCTGCCAAAACCACCTGATTGCGATTCCTAGTGATAAAATCTGCTGGATCTACTACATGTTCCGCTGTAACAGAGTATGCTAAAGAGAGCAGATACTGAATTATTACCGCTTCTCAATAGACAGATAGCAGTATCATATAGTGGCGACCAGCAGATCTTAACTACAATGATGGTATTTCAGTATAACTAGTGAGTCAGAAGTTTAGTTACAGTAGAGGTTATAGGAGAAGGGTAGTAACCAGGAGGAAGGAGTGAGGTTCAGAGTATTGGACAAAGCGATGGGAGGTTACATGATCCCCACTCACCAGTTGTAGAGGGTGGGTAGTGACACGCACCAAAGGAGAGGTCCAGAATAGTGGAACGACACATACACCCAGTGGTTGTGAGGATGACCATCACGCAACGACCTCACCTCGTGGTGTTATTGTCAGATCTCCACGAGTGTCCATCATGTTCACAACAACTAGTGGTTGTTATTGTGATGAGCATGCGTTGATCCCATGACTTTGGCTGGCTGATAAAATAGTGGTCATCCAACTTCCAGGAGAGGTCATTGTCATGAGGTAACATTATGTCGCCAAGTAGGCGAAAAACAGGATGCTTTGTCCAAATTTGGGAAAGTTCAGGTGAGTCACAGATGGTGGACACTGGACACGTAAACATTGAGTGACCAGATCACGTTGCGTTGCCAGTGGTCAAATTGCGATGATCTTATTGGTCACCATCTCGCAGGTAGAAGAGAGTTGAGGAGTATAAAAAGAACAAGGAGTTAGGACAGAGAAGTCAAGCCAGAGAATTAGAAGAAGTAGAATGTAGACTGAGTCAGTTAAAACGGCTTCGGCCGAACTGCTAAAGGCAGTTAGCCAGTTAACAGTTAGAGTCAGAACAGTTAGAAAGTTAAGTTAGAAGTGTAGTAATAAGTTTTGATGGAGTTAACAAGAACAGTCAGAAATATACAAGTTACAGTCATAAGTCAGTGATAGATTATTAAGACACTAGAGAAGTTATCAGTAAAAGTTGTTTCACAAGTGTCCAAGAATTGTGTTCCATTGTGTTACATATATTCTACATGTCGTAAGTAGACTCACAAGTTTGTAAGAAAATGAAGATGTTGATGAACAATGTTCCATACCAATAAACATTAATAGTTGAACATTGAAGAGAGACTTTATGTGCAAGTCTATTATATATCATATTGTGTGTTGTGATCATTGAAGTACTAGCCACTATACGAGATAAAAAGATAACAAAGAACATCATGTAACAGATTAATATTATTTGTTGTCAGTAACCAGGGATTCAAGCCTGAGGTTGTCGCGGAGAGAAATCAAATAGATGAGTGACAGAAAGTTAACGGAGATATAAAAAGCCTGTCCAGTCTACAACTTGGGAAATCACCGTGTACCACCGCTGAGGTCAAGAGTTTATACGTCAACAAATTTACCTGTGTCTGTCCAGTTGTGCATGGAGAAGTCCGCAAGGGTCAAAAAGTCAAATTATGCTGTTACAAGTCTGAAATTTACCTGTGTCAAGTGTCTAAGAGAGGCACTAAAATTTTATTCAGCATTAAATCTGACCAGCCAAGAGATTGTCAAATTATCAGTCAATATTACCTGTTTTGTTGGTATCAAGTCATAGTGTCAAGTTGCAACAAATCATTGTTTCGTCCACCTGAGATTCAAAGTTCATCAATGAGTCCGACCTTTGAACTGTGACCCACCACAGTGTTTATTTTGAAAGTATTCAGGAAGAGGCATAACTCTCAACAGAATATCGTCATCGTCAGATAACTCCCGACACATTTGTAATTGTCGAACATGTGTCGGATTTTCTCATGTGGCAATTTATTGAGGAAAATTGTGAATTGTGATTGATAATTAATAATTTCAAGTGGTGTAGTCTTTATTTAGAGAAACAAGTCAAGTAACAAGTAAGAGTGTTAATAGATAAATATTATAATGGCCATTCGCGTGTGTTAGAAATTAAAATAAATTAACATTAACATTAGACAGTAGGTGACCAGAAGGAAAGAAGACCGATCGTCAGCACAGCTGAGAAACAATAATTAATTAATTAGAGTTATTAAGTAGTTAATTAATTTATTTATTAATTAAGTAGTTAAGTAATTAAGTTATTAAGTAGTTAAATATTAATGTATTAAATAGTTAATTAAGTTGTGAAGTTTGGATAAATAATTGATTTTAAAATATAGTATTATTATTGGTACATTGACATATGATGATATTTGTAATGACATTTTTATGTGCAGGTTGAATTTTTTTAACTGGTTTATGTTGATGTTGAAAGTGAATGAAGACTAATCATGTTTGTCATAAATTTAAGATAAACATATTAATAATAATAATTTTTAGACTAAACTGTTTTTATTCCACAGGGAAATTAAATAATAATAATTTTTAGACTACATTGTTTTTATTCCACAGGGAAATTAATAATAATTTCTGTTTATTTCAGAGACTGAGGCCAGAGCTCATAAAGTGCTGATAATTAGTACATGTAATATAACATATAATAAATTTTAATTGTTTGTTCTATCAATAGAAGGGAGAGGTAGGTATTATAGGAAACATGGCAACCACAGTAGACCCCACAACCGAAACACTGAACGAACTGAGACGGCGATAAACCTGCCATCAAACTTAAGAGGACGGAGGGAGAGTGTAGAGAATTTGCAGACTTAACACTGAACTGGAGAGACCTAAAGAATATAACTTCCAGGCTTGATCGGATGAGGTATCCACATTCATGGGAAGGTAAGGTAGAATTAATGCCTGTATGTACATACGGAGACAGAGTATTGGTCTAACGGAAAGGGCATTTGTGAGATCTGGTGGAAGAGATGATATCCAGTGACAGATCATAAATATTTTCATTAAAGGACTAGCCAACAGAGGACAGATGATTAAATTATATTGACTTAGGAAGGATTTTACGACAATGAATGGAACTTTAGATTTAGCCAGCAAGGAAGAAATCATAGGAGAAGATGTGATTCAAGTATGAGCTCATTTTCAATATGAAATAGGAGGAACTTAGATGAGACTAAACGGGTCTCATGCTTCAATAAGAAATAGAAGGAACTTAGATAAGACTAAACGGGTATTATGCATCAACAAGAGATATTAATAACTACTATGTAGACAGGAGATGAATTATAAAGACTATATGTATGAAGATGTCAATAAAGGAACAATAAGGTTCCTAAAGTAATGATCGTATAAGAAATACGAGAGTCGATAGACGAGAACGTAAACAAGGGTAAGGGATTCCCAAGGTTTACCTGTGATAACTGACTAATGAGAAGCCAGAATTTAGTTAAGCCATATAGGTGACCACTTGGGGAGTGAGTCACCCGAAGTAACGAATAAAAAATGGTGATAATCATGTTTACATTGGCTTAATTAAGGCTTGAGTCGAGTTGAGAGGACGCTATTTACAGACGCAGAAGTCTTAGCGTACCTAGAGTTAAGAGAACTCAGAATTGACAAACATATAGTGAAGTAACAAGAGAATATAGTAGACAAGAGAGCTGTGGAACAAGAGAATATAGTAGACAAGAGAGCTGTGGAACAAGAGAATATAGTAGACAAGAGAGCTGTGGAACAAGAGAATATAGTAGACAAGAGAGCTGTGGAACAAGAGAATATAGTAGACAAGAGAGCTGTGGAACAAGAGAATATAGTAGACAAGAGAGCTGTGGAACAAGAGAATATAGTAGACAAGAGAGCTGTGGAACAAGAGAATATAGTAGACAAGAGAGCTGTGGAACAAGAGAATATAGTAGACAAGAGAGCTGTGGAACAAGAGAATATAGTAGACAAGAGAGCTGTGGAACAAGAGAATATAGTAGACAAGAGAGCTGTGGAACAAGAGAATATAGTAGACAAGAGAGCTGTGGAACAAGAGAATATAGTAGACAAGAGAGCTGTGGAACAAGAGAATATAGTAGACAAGAGAGCTGTGGAACAAGAGAATATAGTAGACAAGAGAGCTGTGGAACAAGAGAATATAGTAGACAAGAGAGCTGTGGAACAAGAGAGAGATTACCTCAGATGAACTAGAGAGTTTAGAGGAGTATCAATGAAACATATGGTACTGACTACGAGTTGGTCAGAGTTCTTAAACTGGCGAAGTTGGATGGTAATCCAAGGAACAACTGACCAATAATAGGTAATGAGAAAAGACAAAGTGATAACCTGTGTTGAGTGAGACCTAACAGGAAATTAGGTGATAAAGGTGATACTAGGAGAAGTATCATGAGAAAAGGAAAAAGGAGTCTGGAAGAGACTCATGTGAAACATGTACCGAGTGATAACTCATAGAAAGGTTACATGAGGGAATTATAGGAGACTTACAAGAAGTCAGAGAAATGAGAGAATTATTGAGAGAACCTCAAGGAGAATTCTAAGTTGTGAAATTAATCATGTAACTGAGTGATAACTCATAGAAAAGTTACATGAAAAGAGAAGCTATATAAGATAGTGAGATGAAGAAGTAATGAGAACCTGAGAGGTTGATGCGATATATATATTCTGTTGTCGAATGACAAAGTTTGTACAGATATGAAGATACATACACAGAAATAGAGCATTATGAGGAATAGAAAAAGATGGAACTTGAGAGAGTTTCCAGAAGTTATAGAGACTAAATGGTAGTCCTATGAGTATAAGAGATGTAAATAGAAATATCTGAGTCGAATAAATGAATATGACTGATAGATACTGTCAAGTGGATGGTGTCCAGATAATTCTGATCTTGAGCCTAAGGAGATACTAGAAGAGTATCAGGAGAAATGAGTCTAAAGGATGGACTCATGGGTAATTAATCTGGAGCTTGAGAGAGAGTTCCAGAAATTATTGAGATTTATGATGACTTACAAGAAGTCAGGTATATATAGAGAAATGAGGCTCAGAGAAAGAGTATGATGTAAATAAGTCTGAAGTATATATATGTATGTATATTGATATATTGTTGCTCAAACTAAGTGTTGTTTGTGATCCGTAGTCTCCGGAGATGTGTGAATTGTCTACGTTTTGTCAGTATATGTTCTATGTCAATTGAGCGGATATGTTCTAAAGCATAAAGACTTGTAATAATAATGCATGATAATAACTGTTGTACATGGTTTTTTTTTTATGAGTTTATTTTTAGATATTGGATCTTGGAGTCACAGATGCCAGTCAACAGATGTCTGGTGATGCCTGTGATGTAGCCACAAGAAGCTGGCAATCAGTCATCAGAAGTAGTTAGAATTCTCAATAAGACTTGCATTATGTTAAATGGTGGAGTTAATCATTCAAGGGACACAACTGGACATATTTTGAAAATTATGTCCCCTATGAAAAAATTGTTACAAATAATTTTTATTGCTCAGTACCTTATTAGATTGTGTTGATGCTTATGTATTATTAAAGAATGAATGTTGTATGGTGACAATTATTTAGAGGAACATTGTACTGAATTTTTTTTTAGGTAACTTAGAATTTTTGATTTACTATTATGATTAATAGTCATATCTTAATGATGTTACATACATACTACTGTTACAATTTTTTTGATGGATAAGATTTAATTACGGTGTAATTAAACCTCAATATTGTGAAGGGAGATAGTGTAACAGAGTATGCTAAAGAGAGCAGATACTGAATTATTACCGCTTCTCAATAGACAGATAGCAGTATCATATAGTGGCGACCAGCAGATCTTAACTACAATGATGGTATTTCAGTATAACTAGTGAGTCAGAAGTTTAGTTACAGTAGAGGTTATAGGAGAAGGGTAGTAACCAGGAGGAAGGAGTGAGGTTCAGAGTATTGGACAAAGCGATGGGAGGTTACATGATCCCCACTCACCAGTTGTAGAGGGTGGGTAGTGACACGCACCAAAGGAGAGGTCCAGAATAGTGGAACGACACATACACCCAGTGGTTGTGAGGATGACCATCACGCAACGACCTCGTGGTGTTATTGTCAGATCTCCACGAGTGTCCATCATGTTCACAACAACTAGTGGTTGTTATTGTGATGAGCATGCGTTGATCCCATGACTTTGGCCGGCTGATAAAATAGTGGTCATCCAACTTCCAGGAGAGGTCATTGTCATGAGGTAACATTATGTCGCCAAGTAGGCGAAAAACAGGATGCTTTGTCCAAATTTGGGAAAGTTCAGGTGAGTCACAGATGGTGGACACTGGACACGTAAACATTGAGTGACCAGATCACGTTGCGTTGCGAGTGGTCAAATTGCGATGATCTTATTGGTCACCATCTCGCAGGTAGAAGAGAGTTGAGGAGTATAAAAAGAACAAGGAGTTAGGACAGAGAAGTCAAGCCAGAGAATTAGAAGAAGTAGAATGTAGACTGAGTCAGTTAAAACGGCTTCGGCCGAACTGCTAAAGGCAGTTAGCCAGTTAACAGTTAGAGTCAGAACAGTTAGAAAGTTAAGTTAGAAGTGTAGTAATAAGTTTTGATGGAGTTAGCAAGAACAGTCAGAAATATACAAGTTACAGTCATAAGTCAGTGATAGATTATTAAGACACTAGAGAAGTTATCAGTAAAAGTTGTTTTACAAGTGTCCAAGAATGTGTTCCATTGTGTTACATATATTCTACATGTCGTAAGTAGACTCACAAGTTTGTAAGAAAATGAAGATGTTGATGAACAATGTTCCATACCAATAAACATTAATAGTTGAACATTGAAGAGAGACTTTATGTGCAAGTCTATTATATATCATATTGTGTGTTGTGATCATTGAAGTACTAGCCACTATACGAGATAAAAAGATAACAAAGAACATCACAACGCTGTATCACCGCCAGTAAACAACACTTGTTGTTAATATAGAGATAATGTAGCAAGTATGAATTGGGACTTTCAGGTCCTGTTAAGACTGAAAGGGTTAAATTGTCAGCATCGCCGTCCAGTTAAAAACTTACCTGGCCATTGAAATTGTCTGTACATGTTGGGCAGCTCCCTCTAATTCACTTTCTCTTTCACTCACAGCTTTCTCGTATGATCTCCTACACAACAAAGAACATATACATCATCAAAGATAATTAAACTGGGAACATGAAATGAAGTCAGGCTACCAGAGTATTGATTAATCAGCACGAAAAAAAAACAAGTAATAAACATATCTGTTGAAGCCTGTCACAGCACCATACTGACGGACTCAACAAACATAAAAACATACTAACATATTAACAGGTAAGAGATAAACAGATTTGTTTAAGACTCAAACAGCATAACACTGATGGACTCAACAAACATGAAAACATACTAACATATTAACAGGTAAGAGATAAACAGATTTGTTTAAGACTCAAACAGCACAACACTGATGGACTCAACAAACATAAAAACATACTAACATATTAACAGGTAAGAGATAAACAGATTTGTTTAAGACTCAAACAGCACAACACTGATGGACTCAACAAACATTTAAAAAAACCAATAAATAATAGATAAACAGATTTGTTTAAGCCTGGCACAGTACCACATAGATAGACTCAAACATGAGCAGATCATCAATATTAAATACTAGAGATCACAATACCAAATACAAGAGATCATCAATATTAAATACTAGAGATCACAACACCAAATACAAGAGAACATCAATATTAAATACTCGATATCACAATACCAAATACAAGAGATCATCAATATTAAATACTCAATATCACAATACCAAATACAAGAGATCATCAATATTAAATACTAGATATCACAATACCAAATACAAGAGATCATCAATATTAAATACTAGAAATCACAACACCAAATACAAGAGAACATCAATATTAAATAACTCGATATCACAATACCAAATACAAGAGATCATCAATATTAAATACTCAATATCACAATACCAAATACAAGAGATCATCAATATTAAATACTAGATATCACAATACCAAATACAAGAGATCATCAATATTAAATACTAGAGATCACAACACCAAATACAAGAGATCATCAATATTAAATAGTAGAGATCACAATACCAAATACTAGATATCACAATACCAAAAAGAGATCATCAATATTAAATACTAGAGATCACAATACCAAATACTAGATATCACAATACCAAAACAAGAGATCATCAATATTAAATACTAGAGATCACAATACCAAATACTAGATATCACAATACCAAAACAAGAGATCATCAATATTAAATACTAGATATCACAATACCAAATACAAGAGATCATCAATATTAAATACTAGATATCACAGTACCAAATACAAGAGATCATCAATATTAAATACTAGATATCACAATACCAAATACAAGAGATCACAATACCAAATACTAGATATCACAATACCGAATACAAGAGAACATAATTACCAAATAGTAGAGATCATAATAAAAGGGATCATCAATATGGGTAGGTTTTATAATTTAAGAATGTTTCCCTTGGCAGCAGCCATTTTTGGCTGATGCTCTTCGATTTGTAACTGCCAAAGGTTATTTAACATGCACTGATTGCAAACAGGAATTCTATTTGTCATCATTATCTAAAAGAGCTAGACATTGGGTTTTCACTACCCAGAGACCAAGGAGGGTAGAAAGGGAGAGAAAAAAGTTCCCACCACTTGTGACAGTGTTCAAATCTGGGAAACCCATGAAACCACTTACAAAAATTTCAGTTTTAAGAATGAGGAGAATGAACTAGGCTCAGAACATCTTGATCTACGAACATTGCAAAATTTCCAAGATTGTAACTAAGATTCTACTATACTTCTTTTTTTCTTCCTCATTTGCCTTTCAGCGTCGAGGGGAGATATAATTTGCAGTCTTTTGCTCTTTTGTTTGCCTCTGCTGCTGTTATGTTTACTAGTGCTTCTAATATTCCAGCAATCCATCTTTTTCGTGGTCGACCCTTGGGTCTGGTGTTCTCACAACGTTTGTTGAAGGCTCGTTGTGTTGTGCTTTATCTTTCTGCCTTGTCATGAGGCCAAACCATTTTATCTTTTGTTTCTTTATATATTCTATGGCAGGGGTTATTCCTAGCTTTTTTCTCCGTTCTTCCATTTCTGATTTTATTTCTCAGACTGTTTCCTGTCATTCGTCTAACACATTTCAAATCAGTAGAGGTTATTTCTCTTATTGTTCTTGCATCTAGGGTCCAGGTCTGGCATTGATAGCACAACATTGGGATGAAGATTGCATTGTATAGTGCCCGTTTTGCCTCTAATTATTTCCTTGTTGGACAATAGTGGTGATAGCGGTCCAATGACTTGACAAGCTTTGTTGCATCTTGATTCTATCTCTGCTGTTTGTGAATTATCGTTTGTCACTAAACTTCCCAGGTATTTGAATTCCTCTACTTGTTTAGTTGCCTGCCTTCTACTATGTTGATGTTCTGGTTATTTTTGGCGGCATTCATGACTTCTGTTTTGTTGATGTCGTATTTCATTTATATTTTGTGCCTGAGCTGTTGAGTTAGTTTAAGTGTTCTTGTAGGTCTTCTATTGTTTCACGTATTAGTGCCTGATTGTCTGCAAATAAAAGCTTGTTGATCTCTGTCTCTGATCTTCCATTATACAATGAAAACAAACACATATACACACATATGTTCTTACTTGATATTCTCCCACTCATTTTCTCTTTCCTGAATACAATGAAAACAAACACATATACACACATATGTTCTTACTTGATATTCTCCCACTCATTTTCTCTTTCCTGAATACAATGAAAACAAACATATACACACACATATGTTCTTACTTGATATTCTCCCACTCATTTTCTCTTTCCTGAATACAATGAAAACAAACATATACACACACATATGTTCTTACTTGATATTCTCCCACTCATTTTCTCTTTCCTGAATACAATGAAAACAAACATATACACACACAAATGTTCTTACTTGATATTCTCCCACTCATTTTCTCTTTCCTGAATACAATGAAAACAAACATATACACACACATATGTTCTTACTTGATATTCTCCCACTCATTTTCTCTTTCCTGAATACAATGAAAACAAACATATACACACACATATGTTCTTACTTGATATTCTCCCACTCATTTTCTCTTTCCTGAATACAATGAAAACAAACATATACACACACATATGTTCTTACTTGATATTCTCCACTCATTTTCTCTTTCCTGAATACAATGAAAACAAACATATACACACACATATGTTCTTACTTGATATTCTCCCACTCATTTTCTCTTTCCTGAATACAATGAAAACAAACATATACACACACATATGTTCTTACTTGATATTCTCCCACTCATTTTCTCTTTCCTGAATACAATGAAAACAAACATATACACACACATATGTTCTTACTTGATATTCTCCCACTCATTTTCTCTTTCCTGAAACTTGGCTATAATTGACTCCATGT
Source organism: Megaustenia siamemsis (assembly GCA_032433765.1). Taxonomy (NCBI): domain Eukaryota; kingdom Metazoa; phylum Mollusca; class Gastropoda; order Stylommatophora; family Ariophantidae; genus Megaustenia; species Megaustenia siamemsis. The sequence goes on along the minus strand of JAVIAB010000049.1, from coordinate 15,552,209 downwards.
CATGAAGCTGTTGTTCTAATTCTTTGCACATCTTTGTCAGGTGTTCCGCTTTCTGGGTGAAATATGAACAAACATCATATTGAAATATGAACAAACATCATATTGAAATATGAACAAACATCATATTGAAATATGAACAAACATCATATTGAAATATGAACAAACATCGCATTGAAATATGAACAAACATCATATTGAAATATGAACAAACATCACATTGAAATATGAACAAACATCATATTGAAATATGAACAAACATCACATTGAAATATGAACAAACATCACATTGAAATATGAACAAACATCACATTGAAATATGAACAAACATCACATTGAAATATGGACAAACATCACATTGAAATATGAACAAACATCATATTGAAATATGAACAAACATCATATTGAAATATGAACAAACATCATATTGAAATATGAACAAACATCACATTGAAATATGAACAAATATCATATTGAAATATGAACAAACATCATATTGAAATATGAACAAACATCACATTGAAATATGAACAAACATCATATTGAAATATGAACAAACATCATATTGAAATATGAACAAACATCACATTGAAATATGAACAAACATCACATTGAAATTTTTTTTTTTTTGCATTCGCCAGCTTTCATTTCTGGCGAAGTCCCTAGAGACTAGGAACTAAATTTTGCGTGTTAATCCATTTTTCCCTAGCAGCCGTGTGCACAGGGGTCCCTTGCCGTACAGGCAGATAACTCCGTCTTCGGGGGTACTCATATTTTTTCGTCGATGGGTAACTGACATTTCAAGCCGGGTCTCCCTGCTGAGACCAAGGGTGGTCACCACAGAGAGAAATTATAAATAAAAATCCCAACCGGTTCAGCCGGGATTTGAACTCACAATCTCTCAAACCGGCGTCTTGCCTTGAGACCAACCAGTCCCCTACATTGAAATATGAACAAACAGCACATTAACACATAACAAACATGCTCATAATCATCACATTAACACATAACAAACATGCTCATAATCATCACATTAACACATAACAAACATGCTCATAATCATCACAGTAACACATAACAAACATGCTCATAATCATCACATTAACACATAACAAACATGCTCATAATCATCACATTAACACATAACATGCTCATAATCATCACAGTAACACATAACAAACATGCTCATAATCATCACAGTAACACATAACAAACATGCTCATAATCATCACAGTAACACATAACAAACATGCTCATAATCATCACAGTAACACATAACAAACATGCTCATAATCATCACAGTAACACATAACAAACATGCTCATAATCATCACATTAACACATAACAAACATGCTCATAATCATCACATTAACACATAACAAACATGCTCATAATCATCACAGTAACACATAACAAACATGCTCATAATCATCACAGTAACACATAGCAAACATGCTCATAATCATCACATTAACACATAACAAACATGCTCAAAATCATCACAGTAACACGCACACAATGAACACGCTCATAACTCATCACATAAACAAACAACAAACATGGTCAAAGCTCATCACATAAACTCATAATAAACAGGCTCATAACTAGAAAACCTCCTAACGCTGTGTACTTTTCTTGTCCATGTGTAAATTGTATGACCGCACGGGTTGTGCATGACTAAAAAGGCCTACTTGTATACAGCAGTTGATGAGAGAGGTATGGTTTGGGGAAACAAAACATGCATTACAAGTTGTGACTGTCGTTGGAGAAATGACTGCGTCTTTTAATTGGATAGGCCAACAGGCTTTCATCATAAAGGCTGAGTACTGACACACATCTCTATGCTTGTTCAAATCTGTTCACAAGTCATTACATTTGTCATCGTGGTGGATTTCAATACTGACAAGAAATGCAAGTGCATATCACTTGAAACGAAAGTGATGTTTATAGAGAGAGTGGACAAAAAGTTAAAATAATATAAAAAAAAAGAATAGAAATACATAGAGAACATGATATTTCCTAAAGCACACAGCATACAGGGAGCCGCGATAGCTCAGTGGTTAGTGAACTGGACTACCACGGACAAGGGGTAGGGTTCGATCCCAACCGACGGCTCCGGGTTCACCCAGCCTTAAATGGGTACCGGATTTTTTTCTGGGAAAGTAAAGCAGCACGGGCGTAATACTGACCACATTACCCCAAAAATCATGTGCTGAAGGTCTGTAAAATATAGGGTCACTAACACCATATTTCCCTATACGTCACTTGGCGTGACGGGGGTACTTTACTTTACTTACACAGCATACAATCCTGAAGAACAGAAACAACATTATGTCTGCGTTTACAATTGGTGGTTTTGAGCAGAATATAAAAGAAAAAAATTAGAAAGCAGATTATGAATACATTGACTGCGCTTTGCATACATGGTTCCAGCAAGCTAGGAGTACAAGTTTACCACAAGAAAATCATGGATATCAGGGTCAAGATTTCAACAATGGCTGCACAAGCTGGACAGAAAAATTATTGTTGCTGGGAAGAAACACAGCACTTCATCATCATCATGTGCCATACCGGTTGGCGTAGGCGATCATGTCCTTCCACAATCTCCTATCTACAGTGCATCATATCAATTCTGTTGTTGACCGCCCTCCATGCCATGACACCATGTCATCCAGTATTTTCTCTCTTTGTCGTCCGCGATCTCCCTTTCCTTGTATTTTGCTTGTATACAGCACTTACTGTGGACAATTGCTCAGCTCATCCATATTTAACATATTTGAGAGCTGTTTCTTTGTTTACACAGTACATTTCCCTATTCTTCTTCATTTCTCTTTTCACTGATACCTAAAAGGTGTCATGGTTTATACTATATCATTTGTCGTTCTTGAGCTGCTCGAACTGTCTGAATTAGTGATTTTCCTTTGTTGTTACATGTCTCTATCAATGCATCTATCCATCTTCTTCGAGGTCCTCCTCTTGGTCTCATTTCCCTATTATTAAACATAAATTTGGTTATAGCAAGGTGCGGTTATAACGGCAATATTTCGATAGTACTGAAGATCTTGTTTTAATCAACTTGTCATCTAGTTATAACTACTTATTTATGTTCTAGCTTAACTGTTACTGCACCCAACTCCGTATGGGTCTTCAGTCATTTACAAAGGTAATGGAAAAAGAATCTTTAAACAAAAATGCCACCATGTATTCCAAACATTCCAAGATAAAGAAACAATAAAAAATGCCACCATGTATTCCAAGATAAAGAAACAATTTAAAAAATGCCATCCTGTATTCAAAGATAAAGAAACAATAAAAAATGCCACCCTGTATTCCAAATATTCCAAGATAAAGAAAGAATAAAATGCCACAATGTATTCCAAACATTATAAGATAAGAAACAATATTAAAAAATGCCACCCTGTATTCCAAATATTCCAAGATGAAACAATTTAAAAAATGCCACCCTGTATTCCAAACATTCCAAGATAAAGAAACAAATGGGAATGCCACAATGTATTCCAAATTAAAGAAACAATTTAAAAAATGCCAACCTTGTGTTCCATCTCATACTGATGTTGCTTTTTGCTGATCTCCTGTGAAAGATGGACAGTTTCTGTGGAACTGGAGCCATGGTCCTTCTGGAGGCTAGCATGCTTGTCCTCTAGGACCTAGTTTTTGAAAACACGGCAGGCAAGTGAGTGGTGACTTCAGAGTGCAGGAAAGATGGGCTTTTAATATAAGTCTCAATATGTCAGACTGTGTAGTCAATTGTGGTGAGAAAGAGACATTTGTGATCATGAGAGACAATGCTTAGAAAAAACCCAAGAGCAGATGTATAGAGTACTGGGAGAAAGATGGCAAGTGTAAAAGTATAGAGTACTGGGAGAAAGATGGCAAGTGTAGAAGTATAGAGTACTGGGAGAAAGATGGGCTTTTAATATAAGTCTCAATATGTCAGACTGTGTAGTCAATTGTGGTGAGAAAGAGACATTTGTGATCATGAGAGACAATGCTTAGAAAAAAGCCAAGAGCAGATGTATAGAGTACCAGGAGAAAGATGGCAATTGTAGAAGTATTGAGTACTGGGAGAAATATGGCCATAATAGAAGTATAGAATACTGGGAGAAAGATGGCAAGTGTAAAAGTATAGAATACTGGGAGAAAGATGGCCATAATAGAAGTATAGAATACTGGGAGAAAGATGGCAAGTGTAAAAGTATAGAATACTGGGAGAAAGATGGCCATAATAGAAGTATAGAATACTGGGAGAAAGATGGCAAGTGTAGAAGTATGGAATACTGGGAGAAAGATGGCAAGTGTCAAAGTATAGAATACTGGGAGAAAGGTGGCAAGTGTAAAAGTATAGAATACTGGGAGAAAGATGGCAAGTGTAAAAGTATAGAATACTGGGAGAAAGATGGCAAGTGTAGAAGTCTGGAACACTGGGAGAAAGATGGTAAGTGTAAAAGTATAGAATACTGGGAGAAAGATGGTAAGTGTATAAGTACAGAATACTGGGGGAACGATGGCCATAATAGAAGTATAGAATACTGGGGGAACGATGGCCATAATAGAAGTATAGAATACTGGGGGAACGATGGCCATAATAGAAGTATAGAATACTAACAGAACAATGGCAATAGTAAGAGAAGCATATATAGAAACAACAACTAAAAAAAAAATATCTGTACAATGATCAGTTTTCCCATTTCCTGCACAAATATAACACTCAGTGTGACTAATGTGCACTTCTCTTACCTTGTACTGGCGCTGGAGGGTGTCATGCTGAGCCTTCAGCATTTTCAATTCTGCTAAAGCATCTTGGGAGTTCTGGGTATGGACAAAGAAATATTAAAAGGTGACAATGTGAGAGAGAGTAAAGTGGCCAATTTTGAAGATAAAGACAACAAAAAATTGTATTTTATGTTACGTTAGGATCATCACCACTGCTCTCCGGTCACATCTACAGGTTCTCTGATCTTTTCCTGGAAATACTGAGAACTTCCAAGGATAACCCAGACCTATATGCACAAACTTTGATACATGGCCTTGGATACAAGTTGTATGAACATGTTACTTGAAAGGTTTCTATGCATGAAAGCTAATTTAAGAGTAACATCATCTATTCTATGTTGTACAAAACTTTGACTATTCAAATCAAACAGACTATCTGCCCTTACGTATGCATATGAGAGCTGGAAAACAACAAGAAACATAGAAACAAGGTTGAACACATTCAAAGATAAATGTCTAAGGAAAACACTTGGTATAGCGTGGAATGAATTCAAAACAAACGAGGAAATTAGAGAAATCGCCAATCAACCACTAATATTTTCAGTAATAAAGAAAATATGATGGTCATATGTTGGACATGTGATGAGGAGAGATAATAACTGAATAATAAAGCAAGCCATCATGTGGGAAACAACAGGTAAGAGGGAAAGAGGCCTACTCAGAGAGACACTCAGAAGAACATTGATGAGAGAGGCAAGAGCAGCAGGTATCGGCTCCCTCAATGAGATATATGAGTTGCTGGCACAGAACAGACAAATGGCGGGATTTGATAAAATATCTTTAGAAGGATTGAAAACTGCTAGAATAAAAATTTAGATAAGAGAAAGAGTATCTAGTTCTACACCCTATGGGCCGGCTATGGCGCAAAAGGTCAATAGATAGATAGATTTGATGTTGAAGGTGTCAGATCAGAACAGCCACGGAAAAGGCCATCAGAGCTGGCTCATGTCAAGAACATGATAGTTTTATCACAATTTTCATCCATGTCAAACATCCTGTACAATAATGTTGATAATCCTGTACAGCAAACAATGTGAACCGTCCTGTACAGCAAACAATGTGAACCGTCCTGTACAGCAAACAATGTGAACCGTCCTGTACTGCAAACAATGTGAACCGTCCTGTACTGCAAACAACGTCAACAATCTTGTACTACAAACAGCATCAATAATCCTGTACCACAAAAAATGTCAACCATCCTGTACTACAAACAATGTCAACCATCCTGTACTACAAACAATGCCAACCATCATGCACCACAATGTCAACCATCCTGTACCAAAAACAATGCCAACCATCATGCACCACAATGTCAACCATCGCGTACTACAAACAATGCCAACCATCCTGTACTACAAACAATGCCAACCATCATGCACCACAATGTCAACCATCCCGTACTACAAACAATGCCAACAATCTTGTACTACAAACAGTGTCAACCATCCTGCACCACAATGTCAACCATCCTGTACTACAAACAATGCCAACCATCCTGTACTACAAACAATGCCAACCATCATGCACCACAATGCCAAACATCATGCACCACAATGTCAACTATCCTGTACTACAAACAATGTGATTCCTCCTGTACTACAAACAATGTGATTCCTCCTGTGCCACAAACAATGTGATTCCTCCTGTACCACAAACAATGTGATTCCTCCTGTACCACAAACAATGTGATTCCTCCTGTGCCACAAACAATGTGATTCCTCCTGTGCCACAATGTGATTCCTCCTGTGCCACAAACAATGTGATTCCTCCTGTGCCACAAACAATGTGATTCCTCCTGTACCACAAACAATGTGATTCCTCCAGTGCCACAAACAATGTGATTCCTCCTGTACCACAAACAATGTGATTCCTCCTGTACCACAAACAATGTGATTCTTCCTGTACCACAAACAATGTGATTCCTCCTGTGCTACAAACAATGTGATTCCTCCTGTGCTACAAACAATGTGATTCCTCCTGTACCACAAACAATGTGATTCCTCCTGTACTACAAACAATGCTAAAAGCAGCAGCAGCAACTACACAAATTCTCAGAAATGTTCAACAAGCAACACAGACAGAAAAAATCCAACTAGAAAAAAAAAAACAAGTAAACATTAGTGTTTCCACCGAACAAATAACATTTTGAGTTTTCCATAAAAAAAAACTTTGGTATTTTCACCTAAGTGAAGTTGAATGTTTCCAAATAAAAGCAAATTAATGCTTCCACATAACAAATAAACAGATCAAGACAAATCTGGACAGAGAAATGTGTCAAGATAAAGTATTTATGATGTAGGGTCACTCAAATAAACATGTCTAACCTGTAAATATCTAGAATTCTCTACAGCTTGGTTCTCCAGAATTCTCTGCAGCTTATCAATCCTGCCTTTCAGCTCCAGTTCTTGTCTCTTGGAAGCTGCCAGAAGTGACCTTGCCTCACTGAGTGCCAGATTGGACTCGTTCAACTCGTGGCGGAGGTATGCTGGGATGTCCCCACCTGGAAACTAGAAGCAGATGACAAGAAAAGATATGAGAAATATCTGGCCATTCTTGTCTAAGAACTAGAAATAGTTGACAAGAAACAAATGTCTGAACAATGTGGCATAAATAATATGACTGCTACATCTGGCAGTGGGAGCCGCGATAACTCGGGCGTTAGTGAACTGGATTACAAAGTACAAAAGGTCTTATTCGATCCTGATCGACTGCTTTCGGGTTCACCCAGCCTTAAATGGGTACCGGATTTTTTCTGGGAAAGTAAAGCGACACAGGCGTAATACCGACCACATTACCCCAAAAATTATGTGCCGAAGGTCAATAAAAATTATGGTCACGTTATAACACCATATTCCCTATACATCACTTGGCTTAACAGGTTCTTTATTTTACTTCTGACAGTATCTCACAGTGACTGCACATATCTCAGTGACTGCCAGTATACCCACTGACCATCAGTTATTGTTTCAGGGTAAGATAGAAAGAGAAGGGGACAGAATGGATAAATAAGCAGAATAGGAATGGGAGATAAGATAAAATGTATTTAGTTTTGTTTGTTCTGCATTCACCAACTTTATATCTCTAGCAAAGTTCTCAGAGACTGAATTTTTACATGAATATCACTTTTTCCTATTTTTCACACCAACAGCCTGGAACTCAGGTGTCCCTCACCATACAGGCATGAATTCTCAGACTTCAGAGGTAATCTCATATTTTTATCGTCGAGAGTTTTAACATTTTGGGTAGATTTTTCCTATTAATTTTGCCCGAGCAGCAGCCATTTTTTTTTTTGGCCTACTTTTTTCGATGTCCAACTGCCAAGGGTTCTTTAACGAGCGCAGAATGCACATGGGACCTGTTTTTTGCAATCTTCCGAGAGGACTAGACATTAGATCTCCCTACCCAGATTCCAGAGGAGAGTAAAGCCATTTTATTAATTAAAAGTCACTTCTAAAAGCAATTATAATTTTTTTTTTTTAAACTTTCAACCACCTCTGTGGTGAGAATCGAACCCAGAACCTTCTTGTCTAGTGACTGACATCTTACCTCTAGACCACCCAGTACATTCCTAAATGTATTTTAAGGAAGTGTGTGTGTGTGTGTGTGTGTGTGTGTGCGTGCGTGCGTGCGTGTGCGTGTGTGTTAGAAGAGAGATAATTTAGATTAAGGGGATAGAATGTAAGTTTGAGGTGAGCAAAAAAAAAGCATGGGTAAGAGATGCTTATTTCCTAGTCAATCACAAGAAGTTAGTCAAAAAAAAAAAGGGAAATAAAATAAAAATACAGTTAAATCCATACCTGCCAATAGTATACCCAATTACTAAAGCTTTGTGGAAAATAGCAAGACAGTGAATTGTGGGAAGGGAAAAAATGAATAAAATGATCTTGCTATTAGTACAATGTTAGATTTGTTGTTTGATGCAATATAAAACTAGAAATACTATCAGACAAAACACAACTACACCAATAACAGACGGCAGGGTCTAGTATCAGACAACACTACTATCTATTCCTGTGTTTAGTATCAGACAACACTACTATCTATTCCTGATGTCCCTAGTATCAGACAACACTACTATATATTCCTGATGTGTCTAGTATCAGACAACACTACTATCTATTCCTGATGTGCCTAGTATCAGACAACACTACTATCTATTTCTAATATGCCTGGTATCAGACAACACTACTATCTATTTCTGATGTGTCTAGTATCAGACAACACTACTATCTATTTCTGATGTGCCTATTTTCAGACAACACTACTATCTATTTCTGATGTGTCTAGTATCAGACACCACTACTATCTATTTCTGATGTGTCTAGTATCAGACACCACTATTATCTATTCCTGATGTGTCTAGTATCAGACAACACTACTATCTATTTCTGATGTGTCTAGTATCAGACACCACTACTATCTATTTCTGATGTGTCTAGTATCAGACACCACTATTATCTATTCCTTATGTGTCTAGTATCAGACACCACTATTATCTATTCCTGATGTGTCTAGTATCAGACACCACTATTATCTATTCCTGATGTGTCTAGTATCAGACACCACTACTATCTATTTCTGATGTGTCTAGTATCAGACACCACTATTATCTATTCCTGATGTGTCTAGTATCAGACACCACTATTATCTATTCCTGATGTGTCTAGTATCAGACAACACTACTATCTATTCCTGATGTCCCTAGTATCAGACAACACTACTATATATTCCTGATGTGTCTAGTATCAGACACCACTACTATCTATTTCTGATGTGTCTAGTATCAGACACCACTATTATCTATTCCTGATGTGTCTAGTATCAGACAACACTACTATCTATTTCTGATGTGTCTAGTATCAGACACCACTACTATCTATTTCTGATGTGTCTAGTATCAGACACCACTATTATCTATTCCTTATGTGTCTAGTATCAGACACCACTATTATCTATTCCTGATGTGTCTAGTATCAGACACCACTATTATCTATTCCTGATGTGTCTAGTATCAGACACCACTACTATCTATTTCTGATGTGTCTAGTATCAGACACCACTATTATCTATTCCTGATGTGTCTAGTATCAGACACCACTATTATCTATTCCTGATGTGTCTAGTATCAGACAACACTACTATCTATTCCTGATGTCCCTAGTATCAGACAACACTACTATATATTCCTGATGTGTCTAGTATCAGACAACACTACTATCTATTCCTGATGTGCCTAGTATCAGACAACACTACTATCTATTTCTAATATGCCTGGTATCAGACAACACTACTATCTATTTCTGATGTGTCTAGTATCAGACAACACTACTATCTATTTCTGATGTGCCTATTTTCAGACAACACTACTATCTATTTCTGATGTGTCTAGTATCAGACACCACTACTATCTATTTCTGATGTGTCTAGTATCAGACACCACTATTATCTATTCCTGATGTGTCTAGTATCAGACAACACTACTATCTATTTCTGATGTGTCTAGTATCAGACACCACTACTATCTATTTCTGATGTGTCTAGTATCAGACACCACTATTATCTATTCCTTATGTGTCTAGTATCAGACACCACTATTATCTATTCCTGATGTGTCTAGTATCAGACACCACTATTATCTATTCCTGATGTGTCTAGTATCAGACACCACTACTATCTATTTCTGATGTGTCTAGTATCAGACACCACTATTATCTATTCCTGATGTGTCTAGTATCAGACAACACTACTATCTATTCCTGATGTGTCTAGTATCAGACACCACTATTATCTATTCCTGATGTGTCTAGTATCAGACAACACTATTATCTATTCCTGATGTGTCTAGTATCAGACAACACTATTATCTATTCCTGATGTGTCTAGTATCAGACAACACTATTATCTATTCCTGATGTGTCTAGTATCAGACAACACTATTATCTATTCCTGATGTGTCTAGTATCAGACAACACTATTATCTATTCCTGATGTGTCTAGTATCAGACACCACTATTATCTATTCCTGATGTGTCTAGTATCAGACACCACTACTATCTATTTCTGATGTGTCTAGTATCAGACACCACTACTATCTATTTCTGATGCCAGACTGACCTGACTGGCCCCTCTCCTGATCTCCACTTCACGCTGGCATTCATTCAACTGAAGCTGCAACTGCTTCACTTCAGCTGCAAGGTTCAAGTTACTCTCCTGTTGCTGCTGCACTGGCATGATGCTCAATTTCTCCTGCAGAAAGAACAGTCCCACACCATAAAAGCGGATTTGTGGGGGGGGGGGGGGGGAGATGTTCATATCTAGTTATGTACAACCTTTAGACAACCTCTCTGTTCACAATTACATATATGTACAACCTTTAGACAACCTCTCTGTTCACAATTACATGTATGTACAACCTTTAGACAACCTCTCTGTTCACAATTACATGTATGTACAACCTTTAGACAACCTCTCTGTTCACAATTACATGTATGTACAACCTTTAGACAACCTCTCTGTTCACTATTACATATATGTACAAACTTTGGACAATATCTCTGTTCACAATTACATATATGCACAACCTTTAGATAACCTCTCTATTCACAATTACACATATGTACAACCATGGGAGAATCTCTCTGTTCACTATTACACATATGTACAACCTTGGGAGAATCTTTCTGTTCACAATTACACATATGTACAACCTTGGGACAATCTCTATATTCACAATTACACATATGTACAACAACCTTGAGACAATCTTTATGTTCACAATTACACATACGTGCAACCTTGGGACAATCATTCTATTCACAATTATACATATATGTACAACCTTGGGACAATCTTTATATTCACAATTACACATATGTACAACCTTGGGACAATCATTCTATTCACAATTATACATATATGCAACCTTGGGACAATCATTCTATTCACAATTATACATATGTGCAACCTTGGGACAATCTCTATATTCACAATTACACATATGTACAACAACCTTGAGAGAATCTTTATATTCACAATTACACATATGTGCAACCTTGGGACAATCATTCTATTCACAATTACACATATATACAACCTTGGGACAATCATTCTATTCACAATTACACATATATACAACCTTGGGACAATCATTCTATTCACAATTACACATATGTGCAACCTTGGGACAATCATTCTATTCACAATTACACATATGTGCAACCTTGGGACAATCTTTCTATTCACAATTACACATATGTACAACCTTGGGACAATCATTCTATTCACAATTACACATATGTGCAACATTGGGACAATCTTTCTATTCACAATTACACATATGTGCAACCTTGGGACAATCATTCTATTCACAATTACACATATGTGCAACCTTGGGACAATCATTCTATTCACAATTATACATATGTGCAACCTTGGGACAATCTCTATATTCACAATTACACATATGTACAACAACCTTGAGAGAATCTTTATATTCACAATTACACATATGTGCAACCTTGGGACAATCATTCTATTCACAATTACACATATATACAACCTTGGGACAATCATTCTATTCACAATTACACATATATACAACCTTGGGACAATCATTCTATTCACAATTACACATATGTACAACCTTGGGACGATCTTTCTATTCACAATTACACATATGTACAACAGCCTTGGGACAATCATTCTATTCACAATTACACATATATACAACCTTGGGACAATCATTCTATTCACAATTACACATATATACAACCTTGGGACAATCATTCTATTCACAATTACACATATGTGCAACCTTGGGACAATCATTCTATTCACAATTACACATATGTGCAACCTTGGGACAATCTTTCTATTCACAATTACACATATATACAACCTTGGGACAATCATTCTATTCACAATTACACATATGTGCAACATTGGGACAATCTTTCTATTCACAATTACACATATATGTGCAACCTTGGGACAATCTTTCTATTCACAATTACACATATATACAACCTTGGGACAATCATTCTATTCACAATTACACATATATGTGCAACCTTGGGACAATCATTCTATTCACAATTACACATATATACAACCTTGGGACAATCATTCTATTCACAATTACACATATATACAACCTTGGGACAATCATTCTATTCACAATTACACATATATGTGCAACCTTGGGACAATCATTCTATTCACAATTACACATATATACAACCTTGGGGCGATCTCAGTTCATACCTACAAACATAAACAGACTTGAGACAATCTCTCTACTTACAAATGTATCAAAATAAATATATATGGCATATTTTTGGTGATTAGTTCACAGCACTAGAGACTGACATACACACACAGGTAAAGTGAGGCATGTATGGTATGGTTAGGTGACAGTTTTACCTACACCACACCCCCGCCCACCCAATCATCCACCCACACACACATACTCACACACATACACACTCTTGCACATATACAGAGGTATTGATTAAGAAAGGTATGTATGGTTAGGTCAGGTAATAGTTTTACCTACTCCCCCAACCACACACCCACTCACACACACATACTGAGGTATTGGTTAAGAGAGGTATGTATAGTTAGGTCAGGTACTAGTTTTACCTACTCCCCCAACCACACACCCACTCACACATACTGAGGTATTGGTTAAGAGAGGTATGTTTGGTTAGGTCTGGTAATAGTTTTACCTACTCCCCCAACCACACACCCACTCACACACACACCCACTCACACATACTGATGTATTGGTTAAGAGAGGTATGTATGGTTAGGTCTGGTAATAGTTTTACCTACTCCCCCAACCACACACCCACTCACACATACTGATGTATTGGTTAAGAGAGGTATGTATGGTTAGGTCTGGTAATAGTTTTACCTACTCCCCCAACCACACACCCACTCACACACACACCCACTCACACATACTGAGGTATTGGTTAAGAGAGGTAAGTATTGTTAGGTCAGGTGATAGTTTTACCTACCCCCCCCCCAACCACAAGCACGCACACACACAGGTATTGGTGAAGATAGGTATGTATGGTTAGGTCAGGTGAAAGTTTTACCCCCCCCCTTCCCCACCCACCCACACTCACTCGCGCACACACTCTCACTCACACACAGAGGTATTGGTTAAGAGATGTATGTATAGTTAGGTCAGATGAAAGTTTTACCTACCCCTCCCCCCCCCATATCATTCACCCCCACCCGCACTCACTCACATGCAATCACACTAACACACATACAAACACACACACAGAGGTATTAGCTAAGAGAGGTATGTATGGTTAGGTCAGGTGAAAGTTTTACCTACCCCCTCCCCCCACACAATCACGCTCACTCACACACAGAGGTATTAGTTAAGAGAGGTACATATGGTTAGGTCGGGTGCTAGTTTTACAACACAGTAGGCTGTTGGAACAACCAGGGGGCAACTACAGATTGAGTTATCACAGAGCTGATAATTACTCTCAGCTGGGCAGATATTTTCTCCTTCTCCTGGAAAGCGTTCTTGGCATTCTGTGCCTCCTTCTCCAGCTGCACCAGCAGGTCATTCTCTGTCTTCATGAGCTCCTCAAGCTGGAACAAGTGTTGCAGTAAATGTTAGTCATCAATAATAGCAAATGGTTTACCAGAGGAAAAGCTCACATTGTGTAGGTTTTAAAATGTCAAATGATAGCAGCTGTGTCTTACTTCTTGTACAGAGACCACACCTCCAGATGTTTGTAGTTAAACAAAATATTTATATCTATCATCATCAAGCAATAACATTAAATAATAACATGATGATGATGATCAAATACCACGCCTGCTGGCGTAGGTGATCATATCTCTCCACAACTTTCGATCTCGACAGTTATTTATCATTTCTGTTGTTGACCTTCTGCCAAGCTATTCTCTTAAGTTGTCTGGTATCTTTTCTCTTTGCTCCCCTCTATCTCTTCGTCCCTCAATTTTTCCAGTTGTTACAATATATTCCAGTTGTTCTCTTCTCATTACATGACCAAAAAATTATGATGGTTTCTTCCTAATATTGGAAATTAGCTCTCTTTTTGCTTTAACCTCTCTCAGAACATCTTCATCAGAAAACATCAGAAAAAATGGTATGGTAACAACATAAAATAGCTAAGGGACAACACAAAGTCAAAACAACATTGCAGCTCGGTAGGCCTTCTTTTAGAATAGTATATAAGTATGTGTGTGTGTATATATACATATATATATATACACACACACTCTCACACACATAATATAATACATAATATTTCAGCCCTTTCATTAACTTCAACCTTACAGCAGTTTCACATTTTTTTACCTTTATCCCTTATCGCAGAAAACACTGACTGATTACAAGAAACTAACAAACAATAATCTGTGAAACATTCCAGGGGAAGAGGTGTGTTTACAGCACTTGAGGAAAAAAATCCACAAATAATCAACAACAGAAAAAAACAAAGAACAATAGACAGCCTGAAGCAGGATTTGCTTTTTCTGTTGTTGATTATTTGTGAATTTTTTTTCCCCAATGTTGTAAACATGCTTCTTCCCCTGGAAGAATTCGCTGATCTATCGCCTCGGAAGTATTCCTTCATAATAATTAATATTCATTTATTATTATTTTATCCAAATAATCTAATCTCTGTACGTAATTCTGCCAGACTGAGTGTTTCAACCTGTTCATGTTTTTGTTGACAACACTGAGAGATTATAAGTAAACAAACAGAAGACTTATCAACCAACACAGAACTGGAGTCGTCAGTCTCTGGACACAGCGGGAATTGCTGAGGAGAGGATCTGAGCACCTATGGACATGTTCGGAGTGCAATAATGATAACCCGCAAATAACTCAAGTAAACAAACAACAGTCTAACCTCTGTAAGTAGTTCTGTCAGACTGAGTGTTTCTACCTCTAGATGTTTGTTGTTGACAACACTGAGGGATCATAAGTAAACAAACAACAATCTAACCTCTGTAAGTAGTTCTGCCAGACTGAGTGTTTCTACCTCTAGATGTTTGTTGTTGACAACACTGACGGATCATAAGTAAACAAACAACAATCTAACCTCTGTAAGTAGTTCTGCCAGACTGAGTGTTTCTACCTCTAGATGTTTGTTGTTGACAACACTGAGAGATCATAAGTAAACAAACAACAATCTAACCTCTGTAAGTAGTTCTGCCAGACTGAGTGTTTCTACCTCTAGATGTTTGTTGTTGACAACACTGAGAGATCATAAGTAAACAAACAACAATTTAACCTCTGTACGTAGTTCTGCCAGACTGAGTGTTTCTACCTCTAGATGTTTATTGTTGACAACACTTAGGGATCATAAGTAAACAAACAACAATTTAACCTCTGTACGTAGTACTGTCAGACTGAGTGTTTCTACCTCTAGATGTTTGTTGTTGACAACACTGACGGATCGTAAGTAAACAAACAACAATCTAACCTTTGTAAGTAGTTCTGCCAGACTGAGTGTTTCTACCTCTAGATGTTTATTGTTGACAACACTTAGGGATCATAAGTAAACAAACAACAATTTAACCTCTGTACGTAGTTCTGCCAGACTGAGTGTTTCTACCTCTAGATGTTTATTGTTGACAACACTTAGGGATCATAAGTAAACAAACAACAATTTAACCTCTGTACGTAGTTCTGCCAGACTGAGTGTTTCTACCTTTAGATGTTTGTTGTTGACAACACTGAGTGATCATAAGTAAACAAACAACAATCTAACCTCTGTACGTAGTTCTGCCAGACTGAGTGTTTCTACCTCTAGATGTTTATTGTTGACATTCCTTAGGGATCATAAGTAAACAAACAACAATTTAACCTCTGTTAGTAGTTATGCCAGACTGAGTGTTTCTACCTCTAGATGTTTGTTGACAACACTGAGAGATCATAAGTAAACAAACAACAATCTAAACTCTGTACGTAGTTCTGTCAGACTGAGTGTTTCTACCTCTAGATGTTTATTGTTGACAACACTTAGGGATCATAAGTAAACAAACAACAATCTAACCTCTGTACGTAGTTCTGCCAGACTGAGTGTTTGAACTTCCAGCTTTGAGTTAAGCTGCTCTATCTCTCTCTGTTTGTCTGTCAACTCCACATTTAGCCGGGAGATTTGTTCTGTCTGATCTCTAGTCAACGTTTCCAACTCATCAATTTTTTTTTTGTTCTGTTTGAAACAATCAATTTATAAATAAATTCAATATTTACTTGAAACTTTACTAGAATCTATTAAAGTGAAATATGAAATCTTCCATTCTTTACTTTAAAACACTTCAATATTTACTTGAAACTTTACTAGAATCTATTAAAGTGAAATATGAAATCTTCTATTCTTTACTTTAAAACACTTCAATATTTACTTGAAACTTTACTAGAATCTATTAAAGTGAAATATGAAATCTTCCATTCTTTACTTTAAAACATTTCAATATTTACTTGAAACTTTACTAGAATCTATTAAAGTGAAATATGAAATCTTCCATTCTTTACTTTAACACATTTCAATATTTACTTGAAACTTTACTAGAATCTATTAAAGTGAAATATGAAATCTTCCATTCTTTACTTTAACACATTTCAATATTTACTTGAAGCTTTACTAGAATCTATCACACCAAATTGAGGGACGAAGAGATAGAGGGAAGCAAAGAGAAAAAATACCAGACAGCTTAAGAGAATGGCTTGGCAGAAGGTCAACAACAGAAATTATAAATAACTGTCAAGATCGAAAGTTGTGGAGAGACATGATCACCTACACCAGCAGGCCTGGTACTTGATGATGATCAAACCAAAATATGAAATCGTCCATTCTTTGCTTTAAAACACAGCAAATACTTTGATGTAATATCAAACAAAAATACATGAAACTTGTGCAACATTAATTTCAGTAAAACAAGTGAAGCGAGTGATATTGATTTATTTTATATTGACTAACGATTGACACTCTACAGTGTTCTTACTTAATCACTTAAAATGTCAGCACTACAACAAATTATATACCTTCAAAATATCAACTCAATTACTTTATATCTCAAAAACATCAACTCAACTACTTTATATCCTCAAAATATCAACTCAACTACTTTATATCTTCAAAAAATCAACTCAACTACTTTATATCCTCAAAATAACTCAACTACTTTATATCCTCAAAATATAAACTCAACTACTATATACCCCTCCAAACATCACCACACTCAACATACCAAACATTAACATACCCCTCCTAACATCATCACACTACACATACCAAACATTAACATACCCCTCCTAACATCACCACACTCCACGTACTAAACATTAACATACCCCTCCAAACATCACCACACTCCACGTACCAAACATCAATATACCCCTCCTAACATCACCACCATCAATAGCCAGCAAAATTGGGCTTGAGGTCAATCATGAAAAGACTAAAGTCATGAAAAGTTTAATTCCAACAAGTGACAAAATATACATGGAGAACAAACCAGTAGAAGAGATCGATCACTTCATCTATCTTGGAAGTCACATTGATCGAGAAGGGGATACGAGCAAAGAAATTAGAATCAGACTGGCTAAAGCAGCAATGTCTTTCAGAAGCCTTGAAAAGTTGTGGAAATCAAAACTCATTAGCACAAACACAAAACTTAGGCTATTCAAATCAAATGTACTATCAACCCTTACGTATGCGTGTGAAAGCTGGAAAACAACAAGAGATATAGAAACAAAGTTGAACGCATTCGAAAATAAATGTCTAAGGAAAATACTTGGTATAGAATGGAACGAATTCAAAACAAACGAGGAAATTAGAGAAATCGCCAATCAACCACTAATATCTTCAGTAATAAAGAAAAGACGATGGTCATACGTTGGACATGTGATGAGAAGAGATAATAATCGAATAGCAAAGCAAGCCCTCATATGGGAAACAACAGGTAAAAGAAAAAGAGGAAGACCCAGGGAGACACTGAGAAGAACATTGATGAGAGAGGCAAGAGCAGCAGGAATCGGCTCCCTCAATGAGATAGAACTGCTTGCACAGAACAGAGACAGATGGCGAGATTTGATAAAATATCTTTAAAAGAAAACTGCTAGAACAAAAATTCATATAGGAGAAGGTGTATCTTGGTCTACGCCCTATGGGCCGGTTACGGCTCGAAAGGTCAATAGATAGAACATCACCACACTCAACATTCCAAACATTAACATACCCCTCCAAACATCACCACACTCCACGTACCAAACATTAACATACCCCTCCTAACATCACCACACTTCACATACCAAACATTAACATACCCCTCCTAACATAACCACACTCCACATACCAAACATTAACATACCCCTCCTAACATCACCACACTCCACGTACCAAACATTAACATACCCCTCCTAACATCACCACACTGCACGTACCAAACATTAATATACCCCTCCAAACATCACCACACTCCGCGTACCAAACATTAACATATCCCTCCTAACATCGCCACACTCCGCGTACCAAACATTAACATACCCCTCCTAACATCGCCACACTCCGCGTACCAAACATTAACATACCCCTCCTAACATCACCATACTCCGCGTACCAAACATTAACATATCCCTCCTAACATCACCACACTCCGCGTACCAAACATTAACATACCCCTCCTAACATCACCACACTCCGCGTACCAAACATTAACATACCCCTCCAAACATCACCACACTCCACGTGCCAAACATTAACTTACCCCTCCTAACATCACCACACTCCACATACCAAACATTAACATACCCCTCCTAACATCACCACACTCCGCGTACCAAACATTAACATACCCTCCAAACATCATCACATCCCTTCACATCTCAAATGCTAACACCGTCCCCCCCCCCAACTTCCCCCCAAAAAATAAAAACATCATCAACATCTGTCAATAGCAGCTAATTAAATAGTAGGTAATGATATTATTCCTAAAATATAATTATAATAGTATTCCTAAAATATATATCCTGAAGATCTACAACAATTACTCAATGAAATAAACATGACAAGCAAAAAATATGGACTAGATATGAATATCAAAAAGACTAAAACTATGATCATAAACAAAGAAAATACTCAAAACCCACAATTGGATATCACAATTGAAGGAATAGACCTGGAGACAGTTCAGAACTACAACTACCTTGGACATACTATAACCAGTGATGGAAAATGTACAACTGAAATAAACAAAAGAATAGGAATGGCAAAAAGTAATTTTAATGTCATGAAGAACATACTAACATCAAAACAAATAACACCAGGGCTAAAACTAAGAATAGCAAAATGTTACATCTTCTCAATATTCCTATATGGTGCAGAAACATGGACATTAGACCAGAAAACAGAACAGAGAATTGAAGCCTTTGAAATGTGTATATATAGAAGAATAGGTAGAATTGGATGGAAGGAAAAGAAAACAAACGATGAAGTCTTATAACAACTAAAAATGAAAAGAGAACAACTAAACACGATTCAAACAAGACAAATGCGATTTTTGGGCCATGTTAAAAGACACAACAGCCTGCTAAAAGTAATCTTGGAGGGGAAAATACAAGGTAAAAGAGGCAGAGGCAGACCAAGACTAACATGGATGAATAACATCAAAAGATGGACAAATCAGCCTATGACAACCTGCACCATCAAAACAAGAGGCAGAGCAGAATGGTGCTCCTTGGTAGCCAACCTTCGTTGCGGCACTCGATGATGATCATGATGAACAATATTATTAAACATTTATTTGTAATGTTTTGTCAAAGATGTTTTAATAGTTTTAATGTGTTATCAAAGATGTTTTAATGTGTTGCCAAAGATGTTTTAATGTGTTGCCAAAGATGTTTTAATGTGTTGTCAAAGATGTCATTAGTATGTTGTCAAAGATGTCATTAGTATGTTGTCAAAGATGTTTTAATGTGTTGTCAAAGATGTCATTATTATGTTGTCAAAGATGTTTTAATGTGTTGTCAAATGTTTTAATGTGTTGTCAAAGATGTTTTAATGTGTTGTCAAAGATGTTTTAATGTGCTGTCAAAGATGTTTTAATGTGTTGTCAAAGATGTTTTAATGTGTTGTCAAAGATGTTTTAATGTGTTGTCAAAGATGTTTTAATGTGTTGTCAAAGATGTTTTAATGTGTTGTCAAAGATGTTTTAATGTGTTGTCAAAGATGTTTTAATGTGTTGTCAAAGATGTTTTAATGTGTTGTCAAAGATGTCATTATTATGTTGTCAAAGATGTTTTAATGTGTTGTCAAAGATGTCATTATTATGTTGTCAAAGATGTTTTAATGTGTTGTCAAATGTTTTAATGTGTTGTCAAAGATGTTTTAATGTGCTGTCAAAGATGTTTTAATGTGTTGTCAAAGATGTTTTAATGTGTTGTCAAAGATGTTTTAATGTGTTGTCAAAGATGTTTTAATGTGTTGTCAAAGATGTTTTAATGTGTTGTCAAAGATGTTTTAATGTGTTGTCAAAGATGTCATTATTATGTTGTCAAAGATGTTTTAATGTGTTGTCAAATGTTTTAATGTGTTGTCAAAGATGTTTTAATGTGCTGTCAAAGATGTTTTAATCTGCTGTCAAAGATGTTTTAATGTGTTATCAAAGATGTTTTAATGTGTTATCAAAGATGTTATAATGTGCTGTCAAAGATGTTTTAATGTGCTGTCAAAGATGTTTTAATCTGCTGTCAAAGATGTTTTAATGTGTTATCAAAGATGTTTTAATGTGCTATCAAAGATGTTTTAATGTGCTGTCAAAGATGTTTTAATGTGTTATCAAAGATGTTTTAATGTGCTGTCAAAGATGTTTTAATGTGCTGTCAAGGATGTTTTAATGTGTTGTCAAAGATGTTTTAATGTGCAGTCAAAGATGTTTTAATGTGCTGTCAAAGATGTGAGTATAGTGTTATCAAAGATGTTTTAATGTGCTGTCAAAGATGTTTTAATGTGCTGTCAAAGATGTTTTAATGTGTTGTCAAAGATGTTTTAATGTGCTGTCAAAGATGTTTTAATGTGTTGTCAAATGTTTTAATGTGTTGTCAAAGATGTGAGTATAGTGTTATCAAAGATGTTTTAATGAGTTATCAAAGATGTTTAATGTGTTGCCAAAGATGTTTTAATGTGTTGTCAAAGATGTTTTAATGTGTTGTCAAAGATGTCATTAGTATGTTGTCAAAGATGTCATTAGTATGTTGTCAAAGATGTTTTAATGTGTTGTCAAAGATGTTTTAATGTGCTGTCAAAGATGTTTTAATGTGTTGTCAAAGATGTGAGTATAATGTTATCAAAGATGTTTTAATGTGTTGCCAAAGATGTTTTAATGTGTTGTCAAAGATGTGAGTATAGTGTTATCAAAGATGTTTTAATGTGTTGCCAAAGATGTTTTAATGTGTTGCCAAAGATGTTTTAATGTGCTGTCAAAGATGTGAGTATAGTGTTATCAAAGATGTTTTAATGTGTTGTCAAAGATGTGAGTATAGTGTTATCAAAGATGTTTTAATGTGTTGTCAAAGATGTGAGTATAGTGTTATCAAAGATGTTTTAATGTGTTGTCAAAGATGTGAGTATAGTGTTATCAAAGATGTTTTAATGTGTTGTCAAAGATGTGAGTATAGTGTTATCAAAGATGTTTTAATGTGCTGTCAAAGATGTTTTAATGTCAATGTGGTGGCGTTTGAGTGTTTGGTGTAAATATGGCCATTAACCCTACCAGACCGCCGTCCCTAGTTTCCGGTAATTTTCGAATCTGCTGCTATGCCACTGTCCCTAATTTTTGGTACTTTGCCTAGTGCGTGAAAAAAATGCATCAGACTAAAAATAACCAACCAATCATGGTCAAACCTCATAGTTAGCCATTGCAAATGGCTGCCTCCTGTGTATGAATTGACTTTGTGTGGTTTGACATGAACAAATTATGCAAATTGACAATGAAACGAGCGGCTGATGAACCAAGCACTTCAACAGGAAAGTGAAGTAGGTCTAGGCTTTTCACATTCCAACAGGAGATCGATACTTTGGTTGATTCAGACTTTGAGGAGTCAGATTTTCATAAAAAATATGTTTCCAGTACAAGTGACACAGACAGAGAGAGCTCGATTGATAGGAGAATCTTGAACCTAATAGATCTAGAGCTAAATCGATAGTAAGTGGTGTTGGGCGTGTCCCTCAAATAGATGATGGGGGTACCTTAGTGTGAAACAAGACTCATCCTGCTTGGTGGATTGACACACAAAGGTGGAATATTGGTGCTAGATGAAAGGTAGACCTATTTTCTACAATGTCTCCAAGTTCCATCTTATTCTTATAGAACTTGTTTGCATGTATGTAACTAATATTTTTCTATCTCATGTGTTGGTTTTTCTCTTTAATACTCAGGAGCCCAGGTATATGGGATGGTTAGCTTCAGGGTCTCAGGTCTGGTAGGGTTAAAATTAAGAATATCAAACTCAATGTTTCCCAATAGAAATTGGGGTTAAACAGGGATGTATTTTATCGCCCTTGTTATTTGGAATTGTTATGAACTTCATAATGAAGAAATGCTGCACTGGTAATAAAGGCATCGAATGGATACAAGGAGACCATTTGGAGGACCTCGACTTTGCTGATGACATAGTTCTCATCAGCAGCCAGATAAAAACGATGCAGGAAAACACAAATGAACTATTATCAATAGCCAGCAAAATTGGGCTTGAGATCAATCATGAAAAGACTAAAGTCATGAAAAGTTTAATTATAACAGACGACAAAATATACATGGAAAACAAACCAGTAGAAGAGATCGATTACTTTACCTATCTTGGAAGTCACATTGATCGAGAAGGGGATACAAGCAATGAAATTAGAATCAGAATAGCTAAAGCAGCAATGTCTTTCAGAAGCCTTGAAAAGTTGTGGAAATCAAAACTCATCAGCACAAACACAAAACTTAGACTATCCAAATAAAATGTACTACCAACCCTTACGTATGCGTGTGAAAGCTGGAAAACAACAAGAGATATAAAAACAAAGTTGAACGCATTCGAAAATAAATGTCTCAGGAAAATACTTGGTATAGCGTGGAACGAATTCAAAACAAACGAGGAAATTAGAGAAATCTCCAATCAACCACTAATATCTTCAGTAATAAAGAAAAGACGATGGTCATATGTTGGACATGTGATGAGAAGAGATAATAACCGAATAGCAAAGCAAGCCCTCATATGGGAAGCAACAGGTAAGAGGAAAAGAGGAAGACCCAGAGAGACACTGAGAAGAACATTGATGAGAGAGGCAAGAGCAGCAGGATTCGGCTCCCTCAATGAGATAGAGCTGCTTGCACAGAACAGAGACAAATGGCGAGATTTGATAAAAGATCTTTGAAAGAATTGAAAACTGCTAGAACAAAAATTTAGATAAGAGAAGGAGTATCTTGATCTATGCCCTTAAGGGCCGGCTACGGCTTGAAAGGTCAATAGATAGATAGTACAAGAATAAAAATATGACCAGTGAGTTAATCAATAAGTAACCAAGAATAAGAAAATGATCAGTGAGTTAATCAATAAGTAACCAAGAATAAGAAAATGATCAGTGAGTTAATCAATAAGTAACCAAGAATAAGAAAATGATCCGTGGGTTAATCAATAAGTAACCAAGAATAAGAAAATGATCAGTGAGTTAATCAATAAGTAACCAAGAATAAGAAAATGATCAGTGAGTTAATCAATAAGTAAACAAGAATAAGAAAATGATCAGTGAGCTAATCAATAAGTAACCAAGAATAAGAAAATGATCAGTGAGTTAATCAATAAGTAACCAAGAATAAGAAAATGATCCGTGAGTAAATCAATAAGTAACCAAGAATAAGAAAATGATCCGTGAGTTATTCAATAAGTAACCAAGAATAAGAAAATGATCCGTGAGTTAGTCAATAAGTAACCAAGATGGAGATGACGTCATGGGACGCACCAAAATGGCAGCTTATTTATATTCGAGCTATGGACTAAGCAATGTTTATTTTGAATACCACGATAAATGTTATTGCAGCGAGTTCGCAGATGTTTGAAAATGTATTCAGGGGTTTGAACATAAATGTTTGTTCACAGTTCGTTAACCTTCGCTGTAGATAAAGTCGTTAATTTGATGGCTTCGTGTGACCTTGGTCGCTAAGGACCTAACTTGTGCAAACGGATGGTATTGGCAGGGATCATTTTGAATCTATGAAGTGGGCTCATTTTGTGTTTAACTCAAAAGCATATGTGCTTTTTAACCAAAGAATTTTTTTTTTGGGACTCAATGAAGATATCCCCGATGGAAGAATAAATTGTACTATTAGTCCCATAAATGATTCGCTTCCAGAGGTTTATGATGTAAACAAAGCAGTTTTGTCATTGCAAGTGAATAATGTCCACATCTATAATTGGTCAGGATTGGGTAGCAGCAACAGTTTTATAGCGAACACAGAAAACATCACAGGATTGTGCTGTTCTGAAACAGCTATGCCATACTACCCTAGAATTGCCTTTAATGGGATTACTGTGACCACAAACCACTCTCCATGTGTGTGCCACGTATTTACACCGCTGAAAGAAATTCTGAATATAACAACATCATGTGCCGTCTGTGATATTAATGACCACATACCAGGAGCCTCCACTATGATTGATACAACTGTTGCACCAAGCACTTCATCAGCAAAGCCATATCTATGGAATGTTCATCTGACATTGTTCTTGAATGATGTCCAAGTTAATGAGACATCAGAATCGTGTGGCGGCAGCTACAAGAAGGTAGCGGAGAACATCATCAATTGTGTTTTTACTAACTACAGGTCATGTGGCTTCTGTTGGATTGGAAATGATAACTTACCACCACTGTGTGTCTATATGTTTGGAATTGGAGTCATCAATGATGGCCTAACATCATCAAGTGCTATGACGATCATCATTTTCGGGAGGACGTAAACTCCCATGGTATATGGTGGATAGGCGGCAGGAACCATTGAAGGCTATGTCTGAAAAGTGTTCCTTCTTGCAGTTTCCTCATATTCCAAGTCCGGCTTGTTGCAGGAGCTACTGAGTTAAGTGCTCTGTGCACACCGTGAGCTGTGTGTCTCATCCGTTTTCATCCTGCTTCGATATCCCGCTTGTTTACGATGAATGATGATATCGTGTGACGGGGAACAGTTGGCTGTGTTCACTTTCTGCGCGGTTTCGCCTTATGTCTTTTGGCGTGTGCTGAGACTGCTACGATGGGACTACAGTTACCTTTCTTTGTTTGGGAGATGAGTTAGTAATTCGGATGATTCCACTGGCACGGGCGGTTGAGCAATTATGGATTTTAATTCGTTTGCTGTGAGACCGAGGCCTTCCATAACCAATAACCAATAACCAAGAATAAGAAAATGAATCCGTGAGTTAATCAATAAGTAACCATGAATAAGAAAATGATCAGTGAGTTAATCAATAAGTAAACAAGAATTTAAAAAATGACCAGTGAGTTAATCAATAAGTAACCAAGAATAAAAAAATGATCAGTGAGCTAATCAATAAGTAAACAAGAATTTAAAAAATGACCAGTGAGTTAATCAATAAGTAAACAAGAATAAGAAAATGATCAGTGAGCTAATCAATAAGTAAACAAGAATTTAAAAAATGACCAGTGAGTTAATCAATAAGTAACCAAGAATTTAAAAAATGACCAGTGAGTTAATCAATAAGTAACCAAGAATTTAAAAAATGACTAGTGAGTTAATCAATAAGTAACCATTAGTCCAAGATTGACAGCAAAAGAATTTCAAAACAGGCTTTTCTATGTGAAACATCAGGATACAGAAAAAGATCTAGAAAGACACTGAAAAGAACACTTATAAGAGAAGCAAAGTTGCCAGGCATTGACTCTTTGGAAAAGATCAAACGTATTTCCCAAAATAGAGATGGGTGGTGAAAAGCGCTACAAGTACAAGGAGATGTCTAGCGGCACTGGAAAGATGAAGATCAAGAACAAGAAAATAACCTTACCTGCTCTTCACTTGGCTGTTTAATCGGCTGTAGTGAGACCTTGCTTAGTCTTCCGGCAACATTTTTGCTGCCCTCTATTGCAGCTTTCTCCAAACGCTGAACTTGTTTCTGAAGATCGAATTTTTCTTGCTGGAGTTTGTCAATAAGAGAGCCTTTTATTTCTGCGCTAGTTCTTTTTTTGTCGGCTTCTTTAGTCTTGTCATTTTCCAGCTTGTCCACGAGTATTTTTAAACGATTAATTTCTGAGCTCAGCCTATCTACCTCAGGTCTACTATTCTGTTCTGTCAGAACTCCCAGTTGTTTTTCCAGTCGACCCACTTCTTTATGGAGACTACTGATATGACCATCAGAAACTGCTTTCTCTTTTACCAACTCGGCTAATTTGTCTTCAGCTATTTTCTTTTCCTTTTCAAATGCTCCTTTATGTCTCTCTATACCTTTCTTCTCTGCTTCCATTTTCCGCAACTCTTCTCTCAAACTTTCCACCCGTAACTTCTCCCCTTCAGCTTCAGCCTTCTCTTGCCGAACAAGTTTCAACTCCTCCTCCAGAGTACATTTCTCTTTCTCCAAAGCACCTCTCTCTTTCTCCGCAGTCTCCATCAGAGTTATCTTCATCTTCAACTGTACAATTTCTTCATTGATATCTGTGACTTTGTTATTTTGCAAATTAACCAGTTTCACCTCCAGACTTTTCTTGTCTGCACTCAGGGACTCGTTGGTGATCTTTTCCTTACGGAGATCCATCTGCAGCTTATCCAGCTTCTCTTCCAGATTCAATTTGTCTTTCTCCAACCCAGGCAAGCGATCAAGCTGAAACAGAACACAGAGTACACTCATTTTGGTGATGGTTTAGAATAGTTCAGCTGACAGATCACCTTCATTACACATGAACTATTACAAGTGCCCAGATCTTACCTCAAAGCATCACAAGACACGCAGGCAACAATATAAAGAAACAAAAGCATCACAAGACACACAAGCAACAATATAATAGAAACAAAAGCATCACAAGACACACAGGCAACAATATAATAGAAACAAAAGCATCACAAGACACACAGGCAACAATATAATAGAAACAAAAGCATCACAAGACACACAGGCAACAATATAATAGAAACACAAGCATCACAAGACACACAGGCAACAATACACTACAAACAAAAGCATTACAAGACACACAGGCAACAATACACTAGAAACAAAAGCATCACAAGACACGCAGGCAACAATATAATAGAAACAAAAGCATCAAAAGACACACAGGCAACAAAATATTAGAAACACAAAAGCATCACAAGACACACAGGCAACAATATAATAGAAACAAAAGCATCACAAGACACATATACAACAGACACAAAACATCACAAGTCTCACATACAACAAACACAAAACATCACAAGTCTCACATACAACAGACACAAAACATCACAAGTCTCACATACAACAAACACAAAACATCACAAGTCTCACATACAACAGACACAAAACATCACAAGTCTCACATACAACAAACACAAAACATCACAAGTCTCACATACAACAGACACAAATCTTGCTACCTTGAGCTCCAGTCTCCGGTTATCCCTTTCTATGGTGGACATTTTTTCAACCCTGACCTCCAGCTCTCGTTTCTCTTGCTCTACAACTTCTAACCTCTTGATCCTCCGTTCCAGCCTCTCCTTCTCACGCTCAGAGAGAGCGGCCTTGTCATCCAAGCTCTGCTTGTCTCTGAGGACAGCTGTTACCCTCCGCTCTAGATCCGCATTCTGCTGCTTCAGTCGGCTCACTTGGAAGTTTAGCTCTGCTGCTGACTGTTTCTGGTCACTACTTTCCACAGACACCTTCTGGAGAGACTCCACCTGAACCTTGACAGACAGAAAACATATCAGCTGTCAGGGTGGAATTGTTGAAACTGCCTGTCAGTGTAGATTCTTTGTTTGAAGGATTGAGTCATGTTTAACTTCATTTTTTTATCAAAGAAATTTGACTCTACAGCAATCTCAATTTGGCTACAAACACTAGAATGAATAGAGGGCAAATACTGGAATAATTAGAGAACAGACACTGGAGTAACTAAATAACAAATACTGGAATAATTAGAGAACAGACACTGGAATAACTAGAAAACAAATAATGAAATAATTAGAGAACAGACACTGGAATAACTTGAAAATAAATACTGGAACAATTAGAGAACAGATACTGGAATAACTAGAAAACAAATACTGGAATAATTAGAGAACAGACACTGGAATAACTAGACAAAAAATACAATAATAATTAGAGAACAGACACTGGAATAAC
Source organism: Megaustenia siamemsis (assembly GCA_032433765.1). NCBI lineage: Eukaryota > Metazoa > Mollusca > Gastropoda > Stylommatophora > Ariophantidae > Megaustenia > Megaustenia siamemsis. The sequence continues at coordinate 15,523,047 of JAVIAB010000049.1, read as the reverse complement.
TAAATAACAAATACTGGAATAATTAGAGAACAGACACTGGGATAACTAGAAAACAAATAATGAAATAATTAGAGAACAGACACTGGAATAACTTGAAAATAAATACTGGAACAATTAGAGAACAGACACTGGAATAACTAAATAACAAATACTGGAATAATTAGAGAACAGACACTGGGATAACTAGAAAACAAATAATGAAATAATTAGAGAACAGACACTGGAATAACTTGAAAATAAATACTGGAACAATTAGAGAACAGATACTGGAATAACTAGAAAACAAATACTGGAATAATTAGAGAACAGACACTGGAATAACTAGAAAACAAATACTGGAATAATTAGAGAACAGACACTGGAATAACTAGACAAAAAATACAATAATAATTAGAGAACAGACACTGGAATAACTAGAAAATAAATACTGGAACAATTAGAGAACAGATACTGGAATAACTAGAAAACAAATACTGGAATAATTAGAGAACAGACACTGGAATAACTTGAAAATAAATACTGGAACAATTAGAGAACAGATACTGGAATAACTAGAAAACAAATACTGGAATAATTAGAGAACAGACACTGGAATAACTAGAAAACAAATACTGGAATAATTAGAGAACAGACACTGGAATAACTTGAAAATAAATACTGGAACAATTAGAGAACAGATACTGGAATAACTAGAAAACAAATACTGGAATAATTAGAGAACAGACACTGGAATAACTAGAAAACAAATACTGGAATAATTAGAGAACAGACACTGGAATAACTAGACAAAAAATACAATAATAATTAGAGAACAGACACTGGAATAACTAGAAAATAAATACTGGAACAATTAGAGAACAGATACTGGAATAACTAGAAAACAAATACTGGAATAATTAGAGAACAGACACTGGAATAACTAGACAAAAAATACAATAATAATTAGAGAACAGACACTGGAATAACTAGAAAATAAATACTGGAACATTTAGAGAACAGATACTGGAATAACTAGAAAACAAATACTGGAATAATTAGAGAACAAACACTGGAATATATAAACAGATACTGGAATGAATAGAGAAGAAACGCTGGAATAAATCTATCTATCTATCTATTGACCTTTCGAGCCGTAACCGGCCCATAGGGCGTAGACCAAGATACACCTTCTCCTATATGAATTTTTGTTCTAGCAGTTTTCTTTTAAAGATATTTTATCAAATCTCGCCATCTGTCTCTGTTCTGTGCAAGCAGTTCTATCTCATTGAGGGAGCCGATTCCTGCTGCTCTTGCCTCTCTCATCAATGTTCTTCTCAGTGTCTCCCTGGGTCTTCCTCTTTTTCTTTTACCTGTTGTTTCCCATATGAGGGCTTGCTTTGCTATTCGATTATTATCTCTTCTCATCACATGTCCAACGTATGACCATCGTCTTTTCTTTATTACTGAAGATATTAGTGGTTGATTGGCGATTTCTCTAATTTCCTCGTTTGTTTTGAATTCGTTCCATTCTATACCAAGTATTTTCCTTAGACATTTATTTTCGAATGCGTTCAACTTTGTTTCTATATCTCTTGTTGTTTTCCAGCTTTCACACGCATACGTAAGGGTTGATAGTACATTTGATTTGAATAGCCTAAGTTTTGTGTTTGTGCTAATGAGTTTTGATTTCCACAACTTTTCAAGGCTTCTGAAAGACATTGCTGCTTTAGCCAGTCTGATTCTAATTTCTTTGCTCGTATCCCCTTCTCGATCAATGTGACTTCCAAGATAGATGAAGTGATCGATCTCTTCTACTGGTTTGTTTTCCATGTATATTTTGTCACATGTTGGAATTAAACTTTTCATGACTTTAGTCTTTTCATGATTGACCTCAAGCCCAATTTTGCTGGCTATTGATGATAGTTCATTTGTGTTTTCCTGCATCGTTTTTATCTGATTGCTGATGAGAACTATGTCATCAGCAAAGTCCAGGTCCTCCAAATGGTCTCCTTGTATCCATTCGATGCCTTTATTACCAGTGCAGCATTTCTTCATTATGAAGTCCATAACAATTCCAAATAACAAGGGCGATAAAATACATCCTTGTTTAACCCCAGTTTCTATTGGGAAACATTCGCTCAGTCCTTCCTCTGTTCGAACTGCACATGTGTAACCATCATACATGTCTTTGATAATATTTATGATTTTTGATGGTAAGCCATATTGCTTCAGAATTTTCCACAAAGAATCTCTATGAATACTATCAAATGCTTTTTGAAGTCGAATAGAATAGAGAACAAATATTGGAACTAATATAGAGGAAATACTTGAATTAATATAAAACACAATAAATAGATACGTGATAGTATAATTATTTTATTTCACACATGGTACCATCTGTATGTAGACACCTGAGCTTAATCCCAACCAAACCTTTGGTTAACATCTAAAGGAAAGCTGTCTTACTTATATAGAAAATGAAGCACTTCATCTCAAGAGACCTTCAACTATTTTGCTGTGTCTTTTGCACAGATCTCTCTATTGCTTGATTACACAAGATCTCCTACAACGCACAGCTCTATTTATTGCCTGATTACAGTAGATCTCATACAACGCACAGATCTCTTTATTGCCTGATTACAATAGATCTCATACAGCACATGGATCTCTTTATTGCCTGATTACACAAGATCTCATACAGCACATGGATCTCTTTATTGCCTGATTACACAGGGAGGTCTCATATAGAGGACAGATTTCTTTATTGCCTGATCACACAAGACTCATACAGCACATGGATCTCTTTATTGCCTGATTAAATAGGAAGGTCTCATATAGAGTAGAGATCTCTTTATTGCCTGATAACACAGGACGGTCTCTTTATTGCCTGATAACATAGGAAGGTCTCATATAGAGTAGAGATCTCTTTATTGCCTGATAACACAGGAAGGTCTCTTTAGTGCCTGATAACATAGGAAGGTCTCATATAGAGTAGAGATCTCTTTATTGCCTGATAACACAGGAAGGTCTCTTTATTGCCTGATAACACAGTATGGTCTCATACAAAGCAGAGATCTCTTATCTGTGCTCAAATTTTATTTGAACAGGATGTCACATGATTATAAGGATGCCAGAACTGATTTCCATACGAGGAGAGATTCATTCTCCAATATAAAAATGGTAGCAGCAAGAATTCCTGTTTTTTTTTTATATTTTTTTTTTTAGATATTTATGCTTAGTCAGATTATATTTTTTCATTTTGCACCTAAATTAAAGAAAGCTAAGTTCATTTGGAATGAATATTTAGATTCAGCATCTAATTTTACATAAGTGTGATAAATTTCAAGGTGATATCCGCTGCCAAATTCTTGCTAACGCGATTAGCACCCATTGACATAAAATTAACTTGATCTCACTGAGCCACTTAAAATAGAGCGCAAAACCTAGTTGTCAGTGAGTGGAATTTAGCATAAATTATAAAAAAAAAAAAAAAAAAAGTAAAGTACCCCCGTCACGCCAAGTGACACCATAGGGAATATGGTGTTAGTGACCATAAATTTTACAGACCTTCGGCACATGATTTTTGGGGTAATGTGGTCGGTATTATGCCCGTGCCGCTTTACTTTCCCAGAAAAAAATCTGGTACTCATTTAAGGCTGGGTGAACCCGGAAGCCGTCGGTTGGGATCGAACCCTACCTCTTGTCCTTTATACATTAGTTTTCCACTAACCACTGAGCTATCGCGGCTCACAAAATCAGAAGAAAGCTCAGATAAAATGGAATGGATATTTAGATTTGTTGTCCATTTTTACATAAGTGTGATAAGTTTAAAAGTGATATCTCCTACCAAATGTTTGCTACCAGCAATTAAATGACCTCGTCATTTTCTTTTTATTATTTGCAGCAATTAGCTTTCGTCACAGATGTCTTGCCTAGCAGGGAGCGTGACAAAGATTGTGACCATATCAATTTACTTTTGTTTTGTATGACATGTTTTGACACCTGATTTGACACAGACAACAACAAAAAAACACAAAAAACTTTTAAAAATTCATAACTTTTAGAATAATTTAAATATAGACATAAATGATTATTTTTGGATTTCTATCGTCAAGGGCTAGATATTGTATTGAATGTTTTTTTTTTAATTTTTAAATGTTTGTGAAAGTGCCTATTTAGGCTGCGTAAATCTAGAAAATGACTAATTTCAATAACAATCAGAATGTGTCAGCTAAAACCTGAAGGTCTGTGTTTCTCTGCTGCAGCTGTTGTAGGTGAGACTGGATGTCCATGTTGCGCCTCTCTAACTTCTCCATCTCCAGATTCCTGTCATCAAGTAAGCTCTGCAGTGTCTCTACCTACAAAAGAAAACCAAAGTAAATCAGCAACTCAATAGAAACATGGCTTTCTAATGTCGTTAATTTTAATTGCGGTGGGCTGAGCTTATGCTCTGTTAGAATTAATGGGGTCAAGACGCAGGACAATATCTGAGCTGAAAGTGGTCTGTGACTCATAGCTGACTACTTGCATCAGTACTGCCGACAACAGAGAGCTAATTATTACCTGCAGTAATTTTTTTTCTTCTGCCAGTTTTCACCTCTGGTGAAATCACAGACTAGGAACTGAATTTTGTGGTAATCCGTTTTTTTTCCTCGGCAGTCATATGCATAGGGGTTCCTCACCGCACAGGCAGATAACTCAGCTTCGCAGGTACTCATATTTTTTTTACATCAATGAGTAATTAACACTTCAAGCTGAGTCTTACTGCTGACCTCTTATCTGTGTTGTTTAGTGTAGCCTCCCTTCTCTGACTTTTTACCCGTGTAGTTTAGTGAAACAACAGGTAAAAGAAAAAGAGGAAGACCCAGGGAGACACTGAGAAGAACATTGATGAGAGAGGCAAGAGCAGCAGGAATCGGCTCCCTCAATGAGATAGAACTGCTTGCACAGAACAGAGACAGATGGCGAGATTTGATAAAATATCTTTAAAAGAAAACTGCTAGAACAAAAATTCATATAGGAGAAGGTGTATCTTGGTCTACGCCCTATGGGCCGGTACGGCTCGAAAGGTCAATAAATAGATAGATAGATAGTTTAGTGTAGCCTCCCTTCTCTGACTTCTTACCTGTTTAGTTTAGTGTAGCCACCGTTCTCTCTGACCTCTTACCTGTGTAATTTAGTGTAGCCTCCCTTCTCTCTAGACTTCTTACCTGTGTAGTTTAGTGTAGCCACCGTTCTCTCTGACCTCTTACCTGTGTAGGTTAGTGTAGCCTCCCTTCTCTCTGACTTCTTACCTGAGTAGTTTAGTGTAGCCACCATTCTCTCTGACCTCTTACCTGTGTAGTTTAGTGTAGCCCCCTTCTCTCTGACCTCTTCCCTGTGTAGTTTAGTGTAGCCACCGTTCTCTCTGACCTCTTCCCTGTGTAGTTTAGTGTAGCCACCGTTCTCTCTGACCTCTTACCTGTGTAGTTTAGTGTAGCCACCGTTCTCTCTGACTTCTTACCTGTGTAGTTTAGTGTAGCCTCCCTTCTCTCTGACCTCTTACCTGCATAGTTTTAGTGTAGCCACCTTTCTCTGACCTCTTACTTATGTAGTTTAGTGTAGCCTCCCTTATCTCTGACCTCTTACTTATGTAGTTTAATGTAGCCTCCCTTCTCTCTGATTTATGTAGTTTAGTGTAGCCTCCCTTCTCTCTGACCTCTTACTTATGTAGTTTAGTGTAGCCTCCCTTATCTCTGACCTCTTACTTATGTAGTTTAATGTGGCCTCCCTTCTCTCTGACCTCTTACTTATGTAGTTTAGTGTAGCCTCCCTTCTCTCTGACCTCTTACTTATGTAATTTAGTGTAGCCTCCCTTCTCTCTGTCCTTTTACCTGCGTAGTTTAGTGTAGCCGCCCTTCTCTGACCTCTTACTTATGTAGTTTGGTGTAGCCTCCCTTCTCTCTGTCCTCTTACTTATGTAGTTTAGTGTAGCCTTCCTTCTCTCTAACCTCTTACTTATGTAATTTAGTGTAGCCGCCCTTCTCTCTGTCCTCTTACTTATGTAATTTAGTGTAGCCTTCCTTCTCTCTGACCTCTTACTTATGTAATTTAGTGTAGTCTTCCTTCTCTCTGACCTCTTACTTATGTAATTTAGTGTAGCCTCCCTTCTCTCTGACCTCTTACTTATGTAATTTAGTGTAGTCTTCCTTCTCTCTTACTTATGTAATTTAGTGTAGCCTCCCTTGTCTATGTCCTCTTACTTATGTAATTTAGTGTAGCCTTCCTTCTCTCTAACCTCTTACTTATGTAATTTAGTGTAGCCTTCCTTCTCTCTAACCTCTTACTTATGTAATTTAGTGTAGCCTCCCTTCTCTCTGTCCTCTTACTTATGTAGTTTAGTGTAGCCTTCCTTCTCTCTGACCTCTTATGTAGTTTAGTTTAGCCTCCCTTCTCTCTGACCTCTTACTTATGTAGTTTAGTGTAGCCTTCCTTCTCTCTGACCTCTTATGTAGTTTAGTTTAGCCTCCCTTCTCTCTGACCTCTTACTTATGTAGTTTAGTGTAGTCTCCCTTCTCTCTAACCTCTTACTTATGTAGTTTAGTGTGGCCTCCCTTCTCTCTGACCTCTTACTTATGTAATTTAGTGTAGCCTCCCTTCTCTCTAACCTCTTACTTATGTAGTTTAGTGTAGCCTCCCTTCTCTCTAACCTCTTACTTATGTAATTTAGTGTAGCCTCCCTTCTCTGTCCTCTTACTTATTTAGTTTAGTGTAGCCTTCCTTCTCTCTGACCTCTTATGTAGTTTAGTTTAGCCTCCCTTCTCTCTGACCTCTTACTTATGTAGTTTAGTGTGGCCTCCCTTCTCTCTGACCTCTTATGTAGTTTAGTTTAGCCTCCCTTCTCTCTGACCTCTTATGTAGTTTAGTTTAGCCTCCCTTCTCTCTGACCTCTTACTTATGTAGTTTAGTTTAGCCTCCCTTCTCTCTGACCTCTTACTTATGTAGTTTAGTGTGGCCTCCCTTCTCTCTGACCTCTTATGTAGTTTAGTTTAGCCTCCCTTCTCTCTGACCTCTTATGTAGTTTAGCCTCCCTTTTCTCTGACCTCTTACTTATGTAGTTTACTGTAGCCTGCCTTCTCTGACCTCTTACCTGTGTAGTTTGCGTCTAGCCTCCCTTCTCTCTGACCTCTTACTTATGTAGTTTAGTTTAGCCTCCCTTCTCTCTGACCTCTTACTTATGTAGTTTAGTGTGGCCTCCCTTCTCTCTGACCTCTTATGTAGTTTAGTTTAGCCTCCCTTCTCTCTGACCTCTTATGTAGTTTAGTTTAGCCTCCCTTCTCTCTGACCTCTTACTTATGTAGTTTAGTGTGGCCTCCCTTCTCTCTGACCTCTTATGTAGTTTAGTTTAGCCTCCCTTCTCTCTGACCTCTTATGTAGTTTAGCCTCCCTTCTCTCTGACCTCTTACTTATGTAGTTTAGTGTGGCCTCCCTTCTCTCTTATGTAGTTTAGTGTAGTCTCCCTTTTCTCTAACCTCTTACTTATGTAGTTTACTGTAGCCTGCCTTCTCTGACCTCTTACCTGTGTAGTTTAGTGTAGCCTCTCTTCTGATCTGTGTAGTTTGCGTCTAGCCTCCCTTCTCTCTGACCTCTTACCTGTGTAGTCAAGTGTAGCTTACCTTCTCCCCAAATGCTTGCTTGCAAAGTCGGTGTTTCATTCCGACTCTTCAACTGCTTACTGGTGTAATTTAATGTAACTTTTGCTTTTCAAATGCTTACATGCGTAATATGTGTAGTCTACCTTCTCTTCAAATGTATACGTGTGTAGATAATGTAGCCTACCTCCTCTCATACCACTTCCCTATATAGTGAGTAAGGTATCTCTTCTCTTCAATTGCTTACCTGTGTAGTTAGTGTAGCCTCCCTTCTCTCCAACCGCTGTCGATCAGATGTCACTTTGGCTAATTCTGTCTCAACTGAACGCAGCTTCTCTTCTGTAGCTTCCATCTGACTGTCATAATGTTGTCTGATAACAAAAGTTAATGCCACGGTTACGTCAGTCACACAGTTCAAGGCTGTATTTTAAACAGCCAAACAAAAAATAATAATGTCAGATGTATATAAATAAAGCCAAACAAAGATAAATAACGTCAACCAAATATTAATAAAATTAAGCAAATGTAAATAAAACCAAACAAATATATATAAAGCCAAACAAAGATTAATAAAGTCAAACAAAGATTAATAATCCCCACCACAGAATATATAAAGAAACAACAGATAAAATGGTTTGGCCACGAGACAAGGCAGAAAGAGCAAAACACAACACAATTAGTCTTCAACAAACACTGCGAGAACACCAAACCCAGGGGCCGACTATGAAAAAGATGAATTGATGGTATACTAGAAACACTAGGAAACAGAACAGCAGCAGATGCAAACAGAAGAGCAAAAGACTGCAAATTATATCTCCCCTCAACACCGAAAGGCAAATGAGGAAGGGAAGAAGAAATAATAATAAACTTAAACCAAGATGAATAAAACCAACAAAATATAAAAACCAAACACAAACAAATAGTTGGATCCCGAACACATTGACTTTGATAACAAAATGATATTGACATGTTTAATGATTTGATTGAAGACTGTTCTAGAAAACAGAATGTGATTATGATCAACAACTAGAGTACATGGTCAACTAATAGGTTAGTTGGCCATGTGCTCTAGCATTTGGTTTTTTGTAGCAAAACGCTGTGGCGAGGAGTAAGGGTTCGATCCTGCTTCAGACCATATATTGTTTTTTTTCTGTTGTTGATTGTTTGTGTTTTTTCCCCCCAAGTACTGTAAACACACTAATATCTTCAGTAATAAAGAAAAGATGATGGTCATATGTTGGACATATGATGAGAAGAGATAATAACTGAATAGCAAAGCAAGTCCTCATGTGGGAAACAACAGGTAAGAGGAAAAGAGGACCCAGAGAGACACTGAGAAGAACATTGATGAGAGAGGCAAGAGCAGCAGGAATCGGCTCCCTCAATGAGATAGAGCTGCTTGCACAGAACAGAGACAGATGGTGAGATTTGATAAAATATCTTTAAAAGAATTGAAAACTGCTAGACCAAAAAAATTCAGATAAGAGGAGTATCTTGATCTACGCCCTATGGGCCGGCTACGGCTCAAAAGGCCAATAGATATATAGATAGACTGTAAACACACCTCGTCCCATGAAATGATTCGCTGATCTATCGCCTTGGAGGCTTCCCTCCATAATAATATTCATTTATTTTTATTTGTCTCCACAACTTTTACTGCATCTTTGTAAATCTATCTAACAATGTACACAGTTTAACAAATAACAAATCAGGAAACGATGACTAATCACGGGTCACTGGGGGGAACAATTAGGAAGGTGCAAGGCAGGGGACAAAGATGTGAGCACAGAAACTTGAATTTTTTAAAATGTGTTTTGAAGCAGTCATTTTTACAAGAGGCTTCAGTAGCCTAGTTAGGAAAACCATCCAACTGGACTACCAACGTTCGGACAACCCATGTTCAATTACCGTTGAAACTAGTGGGAATTGTACTCATGGTTGGGGAAAAGCAATCCAGTCAGATCCGAGCAGTCAATCTCAGGTCATAAATTAACCTGAGCCAGGAAATCCGAGCCCCTGTGACTCTACTTTGGTAAACACACAGCTCTGTGTCAAAAATTCAATGAAAATACTATTTTTGGTTCTGTTAAAGTTACAATTAAGTGGTTGTAATTTGCACTACAGAATATAATGACGCGACTCTCGGGGGGTATCGTTATCTAGGATTATCTAACTCTGTTCAGCCCAAAAACAAAAAAAAACCTACTTGCAATTTTGAGCAAGAGCCCCCTGCTCCTCCAGCTGTTGAATGGTTTCCTTCATCTCACTTAACTTCTCAGCAGCAGCCTGTCGGGAGCTCTCACTTTCCTCCTTCAATGTCAGCAACTGTGCCTCCAGCTCCAGTTTACACTGCTGCAGCTCCTGCATAGTTCAGAACACAATCAATTACAGTTTAGTGTAGTGTCTGTAGAAATGTGGTTTTATAGAAGGGGGTTAAGGCAAAGAAATGCAAATGAATGCATAAAAATGTGAAGCTGCAGTAAAGCTAAATGTGAGGGAGAATTGAAAAAATAAATAATAGAAAAAAATGGCATGGTAAAAGCTTTACGTAATTAGTAGACGACACAGATTTGATCAAATCAAATCAATGTCGACAACACTCAACCAATGCTCAAATCTGTGTCGTCTACTAATCACGTAAAGCTTTTACTATACCATTTTTTTCTTCTTTTTTTTTTTCAATTCTCTCTGGTTTTATAGAATAATGTTGAGAATACCTTGGACAGCCAAGAAGAGTAATGGAAACATTCTGAAAGAAGCCAAAGCAAAAAGAGAGCTAATTTCCAATATTAGGTAGAAACAATCATCATTTTTTGGCCATGTAATGAGAAGGGAACGGCTGGAATATATTGTGACAACTGGGAAAGTTGAGGGATGAAGAGATAGAGGGAAGCAAAGAGAAAATATACCAGACAGCACAAGAGAATGGCTTGGCAGAGGATCAACAACGGAAATGGTAAATAACTGTTGTGATCAAGGGTTGAGGAGAGACATGATCGCCTAGGCCGGCAGGTATGGTACTTGATGATGATGTAGTGTCATTGCTGAGGCACCAGACATACCAACATGTAGGGCTTTTTTCTCAGCCTGAAGGCAAACAAAGAACATAACAGAGCTACTGATAAAATTTACCATTGAAACATATTATTTTATCTCTCCCGATGGTTTACGGCATCAACATGATATACAGGTATGGGTCAAATCAACCATCAAAACTTTTTATTATTTTATCTCACCCGATGGTTTATGGCATCAACATGACATACAGGTATGGGTCAAATCAACCATTAAAACTTTTTATTATTTTATCTCTCCCAATGGTTTATGGCATCAATATGATATGCAGGTACGGGTCAAATCTACCATCAAAACTTGTTATTATTTTATCTCTCCCGATGGTTTATGGCATCAATATGACATGCAGGTACGGGTCAAATCTACCATCAAAACTTGTTATTATTTTATCTCTCCTAATGGTTTATGGCATCAATATGACATGCAGGTACGGGTCAAATCTACCATTAAATCTTTTCGTTTATTGATCTAACCCTTCCAAAGGACTGAAGATAATAATTCAACACACACCAAAAATGCAGAGGGTACCTTCAAGTTCTTCTCTTTATCTGAGAGAGTGGAACTCCTGTTGAGAAAGGTCCTCAGTGTTTCCTGAAGTTCTCTGATGACCCCCTTCTGAGTTTGAACTTCTTGCTGGTAGCTGGTCACCTGCCAACACCAGATTGTGATAACAAATAAAAGATTTGGCTGTCAACACCAGATTGTGATAACAAATAAAAGATTTGGCTGTCAACACCAGATTGTGATAACAAATAAAAGATTTGGCTGTCAACACCAGATTGTAATAACAAATAAATATGTTGTGTACATACACTCTGTGATGTTATCCCTCCAAGTGTGTCTTGTCTATGTTGTGTTTGTAATATCAAAGGTATCAATTTGACTCTGGTGTTTGCTTTTTACTTGTTTTTTATACAATCAATATGACAACTACACTGAGCTATGTGACCTCTACTCATGTCATGTACATCACCAACATAGAGTCACACCTTGCAGCATGTAAAATGACTCAAATTATCTAGATCAGCTAAATCTCACACTTACAAGATGGCAGAATAAGAGGAGGCACTGACATCAGAGCAGGGCAGTTGCCAATACCACAGACAACTGTGACCACTAAACAATTATTATGACCATCAGAAAACACTAAGACACATAAGCAAAAAATTTTTTTTTGACCCTATCATGTTGATGAAGATATCATAATCTAGGGTTAATCTAGGTAAGTGAAATCGTAGCAATGTGTCACAGACTTGAAAAGCAGAATAAAACAATGGAAAAAAAGAAGGGAAGAAGAGAGCCCCGTGTTGGAGTGAAAGAGTCCATGAAGCAGTACGAGAGAAGAAATTATACAAATACTAGGATGAACAGAAGACACAAGAAGAATATATGCCCTTGCATGGAAAGAAGTACACTTGAGAGATGAACAAGCAGGTTTTAGGAAGAAACAGATCATGTGCTGATCAAATAACTACTCTACGTATAATAGTTGAACAAAGTTTAGAACTAAAATCCCCACTTTATATTGGATTCATAGATTACGAAAAGGCATTTGATAGTTTAGACAGAAGAATGCTTTGGAAGTTGCTGAGTCATTATGGAATCCCCATAAAGTTTATTAACCTGATAAAAACAATGTATGAAGGAACAAAATGTAGTGTGGTGCATGAAGGACAGCTTACAGAAGCATTTGAAATAAGAACAGGAGTAAGGCAAGGATGCCTTCTGTCTCCATTTCTCTTTCTATTGGCCATAGATTGGATTATGAAAATAACTCAAAACAACAGAAATGGGATCCAGTGGTCACTGACCAAACAACTTGATGATTTAGACTTTGCTGATGACATAGCTCTCCTATCACACAGCCACCAACAGATGCAAGATAAAATGAGTATATTAGATGAGAGATCACAACAGCTAGGACTAAAGATTAATAGAGATAAGACCAACATTATGAGAATTAATGCAGTTGGCAATAACCAAATAAAACTAGGAGAAATACCTCTACTAGACGTACAATCTTATATATATCTGGGCAGTAATATTGTAACAGAGTATGCTAAAGAGAGCAGATACTGAATCGTTACCGCTCTTTGAATGGACGAGAGCAGTATCATATAGTGGCGACCAGCAGATTTTAACTATGGTAATTTTCCAGGAATAACAGTTAGTCAGAGTGAGGAAGGAGAGAGGTAGAATAGAGGACGACACGATGAGAGTTAAGAGCCCATGGAATTTTCCATGCAACAGAAGATAGCGCAGTGTCTGCAGGGGTAGGGGTAGGACACCCACCAAACTAAGTTAGATGTCCATGCCAGGTTCACAAGAGCAAAGTTGTTGGAAAGGACCAGGTATGACTAGTAACATGCAACGACCTCGTGGTGTTATTGTCAGAGCTCCACGAGTGTCCATCATGTTCACAACAACTAGTGGTTGTTATTGTGATGAGCATGCGTTGATCCCATGACTTTGGCCGGCTAATAAATAAGTGGTCATCCAACTTCCAGGAGAGGTCATTGTCATGAGGTAACATTATGTCGCCAAGTAGGCGAAAAACAGGATGCTTTGTCCAAAAGATGGGAAAGTTCAGGTGAGTCACAGATGGTGGACACTGGACACGTAAACATTGAGTGACCAGATCACGTTGGAGTGGTCAATTTGCGATGATCTTATTGGTCACCATCTCGCAGGTAGAAGAGAGTTGAGGGTATTTAAAAGAACAAGGAGTTAGGACAAGGAAGTGAAGCCAGAGAATTAGAAGAAGTAGAATGTAGACTGAGTCAGTTAAAACGGCTTCGGCCGAACTGCTAAAGGCAGTTAGCCAGTTAACAGTTAGAGTCAGAACAGTTAGAAAGTTAAGTTAGAAGTGTAGTAATAAGTTTTGATGGAGTTAGTAAGAACAGTTAGAAATCTACAAGTTACAGTCATAAGTCAGTAATAGATTATTAAGACACTAGAGAAGTTATCAGTAGAAGTTGTTTTACAAGTGTCCAAGAATTGTGTTCCATTGTGTTACATATATTCTACATGTCGTAAGTAGACTCACAAGTTTGTAAGAAAATGAAGATGTTGATGAACAATGTTCCATTTCCAATAAACATTAATAGTTGAACATTGAAGAGAGACTTATGTGCAAGTCTATTATATATCATATTGTGTGTTGTGATCATTGAAGTACTAGCCACTATAGAAAGATAAAGAACAAAGAACATCACAACTCTATAACAATATAGATAAAGAGGGAGGAACAGAAAACGATACCAAAATAAGGATATCAAAAGCAAGAGGAGCTTTCATTGCACTGGGAACATATGGAAATCCAAAGAAATTAGGCTAAATACAAAAATACAAATTTTCAACTCCAATGTTAAGTCGGTTCTATTATATGGCTGTGAAACATGGAGAATAACAAAATTGACAATCACGAAGGTACAGACTTTCATTAATGGATGCTTGCGCAGAATAAAGGGATGGAAATGGCAGGACAAAGTCACAAACGTGGAATTATGGAAATGTACCGGTCAAATACCAGTGGATAAAGAAATACAGCGAAGACGATGGCGATGGATAGGACACACACTACGGAAACCAACTGAGAGTATTACACAACAGGCCCTTTTTGGAATCCCCAGGGGAAAAGACAAAGAGGAAGACCAAGGAATTCTTGGAGAAGACAGATTGAAGCAGAGATGAAGATGATGGGGAAGACATGGAATGATCTTAAAAGAATTGCAAAAAACAGAACGACTTGGAAAGTGTTTGTTGAAGACCTATGCTCCACTGGGAGCTAAAAGGTAGAAGAATGGAAAGAAGTGAAGAACATCAAAGAAGCAAAAACCAAACAACGTGAAGAAACATCAGACAAGATGGGGCAGGGACAAGACAGCCACAAGGGAATTTAACAAACCTGTAATAGTGGAGAATTGTCTTCAGTCAGAGGAATAGGAATGAAATATCAATGGCAATCAAGAAAATAATACTGACTGAACTTATGACAAGATATAACCAAAACATGTCACAGAGATGGAAAGATTACTTTGAAGACCTACTGAATATGTACGCGGCTGGGACCCGAAAGGGGAGTAAAGAATTGTGGCACTGTGCCCTACCAGGCATGATCATAAGAGGCGATTAAGGAGGCTTGGGCATGGGACTGGCTATCATGTACTGTAAAGAAATATGCCGCAAAAACTTCACAAACATGGACAAGTCAAAGAAAAGAATAAAAGTAAATCTGATATCCAGGAAAGATGAACATAAAAGGATGGAAATGGCAGGACAAAATCACTAACATAGAATTATGGAAATGTGTACCAGTCAAATACCAGTGGATAGAGAGATACAGTGAAGATGATGGCGCTGGACAGGACACACACTGCGAAAGCCAACTGAGAGTATTACACAACAGGCCCTTTTTTTTGGAATCCCCAAAGAAAAAGATAAAGTGGAAGACCAATTCTTGGAGAAGACAGATGTAGGCAAAGATGAAGATGATGGGGAAGACATGGAATGATCTTAAAAGAATAGCAAGGAACAGAACAGCTTGGAAAGTGTCTGTTAAAGACCTATGCTCCACAGGGAGCTGAAAGGTAGAAGAAGAAGACTGAATATGACACCAACTGCCAGTAAAGTGACACCAATTGCCATTAAACTGACAAAAACCACGCAAGAATGCAAAAACAGAAAATAATATCATAAAAGAAGTCATAAAATATGCACCAAGAAACAAGAAAGCAACATACATGTAGAAATAATAGCAACCATAGAGGAAGTACAAGTTACATGGCTACAGAATATTTGATGCTGCATAGAGAAAATTGTTACATAAATCATACGTTGTCCATCAGGCTGTCCTTAATTTTGCGGCCCATTCCCTCCTTTTGTTTGAGAATGTGATTCTCTGACTCAAGGTCAGCAACCTTGACAGTCAGCTCTTCCTCTCTCTTCTGCCACTCACGACCTCTCTGGGAATACTTGTCAACCATTTTCTGCAGCTCCTGAATAACAAAGAGAAAGAATCAATCTTTTGATATACATCATTTTTCATTAAAAATACATCATTTTTCATGACTTTCTGGCAGTCAGTGTCAGCAAATGGGTCCTCGGTAGCCTAGTTGGGAAAACTACCCGACTGGGCTACCGAAGTTTGGACAACCTGCTTTTGATTCCTGCTGGAAGCAGCATGAATTGTACTCGTGGTTTGAAGAAAAAAATACTCCCGCGGTCAACCCAGCCACTGGCAGAACTGGCTACCAAGATAGTACTCAGGGAAGGTGAGGAATGACGCCTCACATTGTGAGTTTTGATGCTTGAAGGGACACTTTCCAGAAGAACACTTCTGATAGGCAGCCGAGCATATATGATTGAAAACTCACATGCTAAGACACTGATTGAAGTCTCGTACTTTCATCATCATCATCATGTGCCAAACCGGTTAGCGTAGGCGATCATGTCCTTCCACAATCTTCTATCTATCAGTTCTGTTGTTGACTGCTTTCCATGCCATGACACCAAGCTATCCAGTATTTTCTCTCTTTGTCGTCCGCGATCACTCTTTTGTTTGCCAGTTGTAACCAAGTGTTCCAACTTTCCTCTTCTCATGATGTGCCCGAAAAATGTTGATTGCTTCTTTCTGATGTTTTTTAGGAGCTGCCTTTTTGTGTTGGCCTCTTTGAGAACTTCCTCATTGGTCTTTTTAGCTGTCCAGGGAACTTTCAACATTCTTCAGAGAAATCCCATCTCTGTGGCCTCTAATTGTCTTTCCATTTGTTTGTCTACTGTCCATGATTCGCTTCCATAGGTCAGAATTGGTTCTATATAGCATCGATGAACTCTATTTCTCATTTCTATTGACACAGATTTGTTGCATAAGATATTTTTCATTTTCTGAAATGCTATTTTGGCCTGAGCTATTCTACTTTTTATTTCCGTGGTGCATCTTGTACTTTACCTTTAAAATTACAACCAATCAGCAATTTTACAACAATTTCTGACAGTCAGAGTAGTCAGCCAGGCCATAACAAGTATTTATGTGTAGTGAGACTTTGATGCAAGCAAGATGTATTAATAAATATTTGAACACAATCAAGACTGTCTTTGAGTCATCACCACGGCAGCAGTGAGGGGACAAGTGTTATTATTCATCACCAACATTCTTCTTCTTCTTCAGTATTAAACTTTTATCATCATATCAACTTGACTCTTTGTCCGGGGAACTGGTTGGTCTCGAGGGAAGAAGTGTCTCGGGACAAAGAGGTTGTGAGTTCAAATCTCGGCTACACCAGTTGGGATTTTTATTCACGATTTCACTCTACGGCAACCACCCCTGGTCTCAGCAGTGAGGCTCGGTTTGAAATGTTAATTACTCATCGGCAGAAAAAATATGAGTACCTCAGAAGACAGTGTTATCTGCATGTGCTACGACTGACCCTAGTGCACACAGCTGCCAAGGGAAAAGTGGATAAACACGCAGAATTCAGTTCATAGACTCTAGGGACTTCACTAGAGGTGAAACTTGGCAAACGTAAAAATAAAAAAGACTGTCCTATTTTATGATGGAGGGGTAAGAAATAACATCGTAATACACAATGAGATGGTCACATGGTCAGTAACCATATATCTATCTATCAATCTATTGACCTTTCGAGCCATAGTCGCCCCATAGGGCGTAGACCAGATACTCCTCTTATCTAAATTTTTATTCTAGCAGTTTTCAATTCATTTAAAGATATTTTAGCAAATCTCGCCATTTCTCTCTGCTCTGTGCAAGCAGCTCTATCTCATTGAGAGTCGATTCCTGCTGTTCTTGCCTCTCTCATCAATGCTCTTCTCAGTGTCTCTCTGGGTCTTCCTCTTTTCCTCTTACCTGTTGTTTCCCACATGAGGGCTTGCTTTGCTATTCGGTTATTATCTCTTCTCATCACATGTCCAACATATGACCATCATCTTTTCTTTATTACTGAAGATATTAGTGGTTGATTGGCGATTTCTCTAAATAATAATAGTCATATATTGGGGGGTAAGAAATAACATCATGATACACAATGAGATGGTCACATGGTCAGTACTCATATATGGAGGTGTAGGAAATAACATCATGATACACAATGAGATGATCACATGGTCAGTATTCATATATGGAGGTGTAAGAAATAACATCATGACACACAATGGGATGATCACATGATCAGTACTCGTATATGGAGGGATAAGAAGTAACATCATGACACACAATGAGATGATCACATGGTCAGTACTCATATATGGAGGTGTAAGAAATATCATGACACACAATGAGATGATCACATGGTCAGTACTCATATATGGAGGTGTAAGAAATAACATCATGACACACAATGAGATGATTATATGATCAGTACTCGTATATGGAGGGATAAGAAGTAACATCATGACACACAATGAGATGATCACATGGTCAGTACTCATATATGGAGGTGTAAGAAATAACATCATGACACACAATGAGATGATCACATAGTCAGTACTCATATATGGAGGTGTAAGAAATAACATCATGACACACAATGAGATGATCACATGGTCAGTACTCATATATGGAGGTGTAAGAAATAACATCATGACACACAATGAGATGATCACATGGTCAGTACTCATATATGGAGGTGTAAGAAATATCATGACACACAATGAGATGATCACATGGTCAGTACTCATATATGGAGGTGTAAGAAATATCATGACACACAATGAGATGATCACATGGTCAGTACTCATATATGGAGGTGTAAGAAATATCATGACACACAATGAGATGATCACATGGTCAGTACTCATATATGGAGGTGTAAGAAATAACATCATGACACACAATGAGATGATTATATGATCAGTACTCGTATATGGAGGGATAAGAAGTAACATCATGACACACAATGAGATGATCACATGGTCAGTACTCATATATGGAGGTGTAAGAAATAACATCATGACACACAATGAGATGATCACATAGTCAGTACTCGTATATGGAGGTGTAAGAAATAACATCATGACACACAATGAGATGATCACATGGTCAGTACTCATATATGGAGGTGTAAGAAATAACATCATGACACACAATGAGATGATCACATGGTCAGTACTCATATATGGAGGTGTAAGAAATATCATGACACACAATGAGATGATCACATGGTCAGTACTCGTATATGGAGGGATAAGAAGTAACATCATGACACACAATGAGATGGTCACATGGTCAGTAACCATATATGGAGGTGTAAGAAATAACATCATGACACACAATGAGATGGTCGCATGGTCAGTACTCATATATGCAGGTGTGTTATGATTTCCCCCCTTATCCTGTACAGTAACTCACACACTCTATCTTCAGCAGGCACCATCGCCCGAGTCTTAGACCATGCAAACTTGCCTTTGTCATGATTCCTGACCAAGAGGTGGGAACAACATCAAGAAATCATTTTAGCTGCTCGCATGGTCTGTCCTCATTATGTGTGTGTCCTGATTATTCTCCCAAACGTGCCATGGCTGACACACTGTCTTCGGCAGGATAGTGTTATTGTTACGTTGCAATCAGCAACATCATGACTTTCTGAAAGTCAGCGTTAGCACAATCACAACCATCAACAACTGTGGCAGTGACAAACACACAGCATGGACTGATAAATAGCAACAAGTGTTTTATGATGACCGTTTAAAAAAAAGGTGACAGTGTGAACAACTTATTGTAAACATTATTAATACAAGAGTCAAACAAAATAACTTAGTGTAAACATCACTAACACAACTGTTCATACAAAACAACTTAGTGTAAACATCACTAACACAAGAGTTCATACAAAACAACTTATTGTAAACATCACTAACACAAGAGTTCATACAAAACAACTTATTGTAAACATCACTAACACAAGAGTTCATACAAAACAACTTATTGTAAACATCACTAACACAAGAGTTCATACAAAACAACTTATTGTAAACATCACTAACACAAGAGTTCATACAAAACAACTTATTGTAAACATCACTAATACAAGAGTTCAAACAAAACAACTTATTGTAAACATCGCTAACACAAGAGTTCAAACAAAACAACTTATTGTAAACATCACTAACACAAGAGTTTATACAAAACAACTTATTGTAAACATCACTAATACAAGAGTTCAAACAAAACAACTTATTGTAAACATCACCAACACAACAAGAGTCATACAAAACAACATTAAACATCAGCAACATACAATAAACAGGTATTCATTCATCAGGTATTTGTCAATACAATAAACATCCTAAAGAGACTATTTCTTACAGATAATGGACATCCTACAGAGACTATTTCAGACAGATAATGGACATCCTAAAGAGACTATTTCGGACAGATAATGGACATCCTACAGAGACTATTTCAGACAGATAATGGACATCCTACAGAGACTATTTCAGACAGATAATGGACATACTACAGAGTCTATTGCAGACAGATAATGGACATCCTACAGAGACTATTGCAGACAGATAATGGACATCCTACAGAGTCTATTGCAGACAGATAATGGACATCCTACAGAGTCTATTGCAGACAGATAATGGACATCCTACAGAGACTATTTCAGACAGATAATGGACATCCTACAGAGACTATTTCAGACATATAATGGACATCCTACAGAAACTATTGCAGACAGATAATGGACATCCTACAGAGACTGTTTCAGACAGTTAATGGACATCCTACAGAGACTATTTCAGACAGATAATGGACATGTTACAGCGACTATTTCAGATAGATAATGGACATTCTACAGAGACTATTTCAGATAGATAATGGACATCCTACAGAGACTATTTCAGACAGATAATGGACATCCTACAGAAACTATTTGAGACAGATAATGGACATGTTACAGCGACTATTTCAGACAGATAATGGACATTCTACAGAGACTATTTCAGATAGATAATGGACATCCTACAGAGATTATTTCAGACAGATAATGGACATCCTACAGAAACTATTGCAGACAGATAATGGACATCCTACAGAGACTGTTTCAGACAGATAATGGACATCCTACAGAGACTATTTCTTACAGATAATGCGCATGTTACAGAGACTATTTCAGACAAATAATGGACGTCCTACAGAGACTGTTTCAGACAGATAATGGACATCCTACAGAGACTATTTCAGACAGATAATGGACATGTTACAGCGACTATTTCAGACAAATAATGGACGTCCTACAGAGACTATTTCAGACAGATAATGGACGTACTACAGAGAATATTTCAGACAGATAACGGACATCCTAAAGAGACTGTTTCGGACAGATAATGGACATCCTACAGAGACTATTTCTTACAGATAATGGACATCCTACAGAGACTATTTCAGACAGATAATGGACATCCTACAGAGACTATTTCTTACAGATAATGGACATCCTACAGAGACTATTTCTTACAGATAATGGACATCCTACAGAGACTATTTCTTACAGATAATGGACATCCTACAGCGACTATTTCAGACAGATAATGGACATCCTACAGAGACTATTTACAACAGATAATGGACATCCTACAGAGACTATTTCAGACAGATAATGGACATCCTACAGAGACTATTTACAACAGATAATGGACATCCTACAGAGACTATTTCAGACAGATAATGGACATCCTACAGAGACTATTTCAGACAGATAATGGACATCCTACAGCGACTATTTCAGACAGATAATGGACATCCTACAGAGACTATTTACAACAGATAATGGACATCCTACAGAGACTATTTCAGACAGATAATGGACATCCTACAGAGACTATTTCAGACAGATAATGGACATGTTACAGAGACTATTTCAGACAGATAATGGACATCCTACAGAGACTATTTCAGACAGATAATGGACATGTTACAGAGACTATTTCAGACAGACACTGTAAAACAGACCTGGAGTTTAACAAGTGTACCATTGTCCACAAAAGAGCAGCGTCCAGCCTTGACTGTTACATGAAGGGTCAGCTTTTTGTTTGAATGGCACAATCTATGGTGGAAATGGTCTAGATCAACCTGTTCAAATAAACAACAGTCCAAATTGTACAATGCTCAATAGCGTTTTTGTTAAATAGTCCAAATTGTACAATGCTCAATAGCGTTTTTGTTAAACAGTCCAAATTGTACAATGCTCAATAGAGTTTTTGTTAAACAGTCAAAATTATACAATGCTCAATAGCGTTTTTGTTAAACAGTCCAAATTGTACAATGCTCAATAGCGTTTTGTTAAACAGTCCAAATTGTACAATGCTCAATAGCGTTTTTGTTAAACAGTCCAAATTATACAATGCTCAATAGCGTTTTTGTTAAACAGTCCAAATTGTACAATGCTCAATAGCGTTTTTGTTAAACAGTCCAAATTGTACAATGCTCAATAGCGTTATTGTTAAACACTCCAAATTGTACAATGCTCAATAGTTTTATTGTTAAACAGTCCAAATTGTACAATGCTCAATAGTTTTATTGTTAAACAGTCCAAATTGTACAATGCTCAATAGTTTTATTGTTAAACAGTCCAAATTGTACAATGAGCAATAATTTTGTTGTTAAACAGTGCAAATTGTACAATGCTCAATAGTTTTATTGTTAAACAGTCCAAATTGTACAATGCTCAATAGCGTTGGGAGCCGCGATAGCGCAGTGGTTAGTGAACTGGACTACAAAGGACAAGGGGTAGGGTTCGATCTCAACCGACGGCTTTCGGGTTCACCCAGCCTTAAATGGGTACCGGATTTTTTTCTGGGAAAGTAAAGCAGCACGGGTGTAATACCGACCACATTACCCCAAAAACCATGTGCTGAAGGTCTGTAAAATATAGGGTCACTAACACCTTATTTCAATATACGCCACTTGGCGTGACGGGGGTACTTTACTTACTTACTTCAACAGCATTATTGTTAAACAGTCCAAATTGCACAATGATCAATATTTTTATTGTTAAACACTCCAAATTGTACAATGCTCAATAGTTGTATTATTTAACAGTCCAAATTGTACAATGCTCAATAGTTTTATTGTTAAACAGTCCAAATTGTACAATGATCAATAGTTTTATTGTTAAACAGTGAAAATTGGTACAATGCTCAATAGTTTTATTGTTAAACAGTCCAAATTGTACAATGCTCCATAGTTTTATTATTATTCAGTCCAAATTGTACAATGATTAATAGTTTTATCGTTAAACAGTCCAAATTGTACAATGCTCAATAGTTTTTGTGTTTATAAACTATCTTTACAGCATTATCCCAGTACTGGCGTATGGTTGGTGACATACAGGACCGGAGAATAAAGGTTGCTTGTCCTGAGCAGTCATCATGAGGTGTTCAAGACTGGGCTTTTATTTTTCTCCCAAAAGAAAAAACTGACGCTACCAGGACTCGAACCTGTGTTCTCCCTGGCTTGGAGCATGACAGGTTATCAATTTGGCCACCCCCTCTCCTTTTATAGTAGAACAGTCCAAATTGTACAGTAAATAATAGTTTTATTGTGTTGTATTGCCATTTCTATATCAGCACTTACCACTGCCACTCCTATATCAACATTTATCACTGTCACCCCTTTATCAACACATACTACTGTCACACTTATATCAACACGTACCACTGTCACTCTTATATCAACACGTACCACTGTCACACCTATATCAACACGTACCACTGTCACACCTATATCAACACGTACCACTGTCACACCTATATCGACACGTACCACTGTCACACCTATATCGACATGTACCACTGTCACTCCTATATCAACACGTACCACTGCCACCCCTATATCAACACGTACCAGTGTCACCCCTAAATCAACATGTACCACTGTCACCCCTATAACAACACGTACCACTGTCACTCCTATATCAACACTACCACTGTCACTCCCATATCTGCACTTACCACTGCCACTCCTATATCAACATTTATCACTGTCACCCCTATTTCAACATGTACCACTGTCACTTATGTATCAGCAGTTACCACTGCCACTCCTATATCAACACTTACCACTGCCACTCCTATATCAACATGTACCACTGCCACTCCTATATCAACACTTACCACTGCCACTCCTATATCAACACTTACCACTGCCACTCCTATATCAACACTTACCTTTGCCACTCCTATATCAACATGTACCACTGCCACTTCTATATCAACATGTACCACTGCCACTCCTATATCAACACTTACCTTTGCCACTCCTATATCAACACTTACCTTTGCCACTCCTGTATTCCCAGAAACTATCACATCTGTGGTCAATGTTGAGGACAACTCTGGAAGTGAAGTGTTCATCTTGTGCTCCAGCTGCTGAACCTCCGTGGCCTGCTTCTCCTCACTGTCCTCATAAGCCTCCACAAGTTTCTCCAGCTCTTGCAGCCGAGCGTTCAGTTCATCAATCAGTGCCTGCTTCTCTTCCAGCAAGTTCTCCCATGTCTCATTACGAAGCTCCAGTAGCAACAAGTCCTTATGTTGGCCCTCACGAGATTTACGTCTCTCCTTATCGAGCTTCATCTGTTGATACTACAACATAAGGCACTTGTTACAACAATATACAGAAACAGTGAACAGCCAAAAGTATACACTTCCAAACCTACAATTTTCCCAGTACAATAAATACCTCAATAACAAACGTTTTTGTCAGTGGAATGAAGATATCTCCAATTTTACAAGAAACATATACAAATATATATTGTAATGCAATACAATCAGCAATAATAATAATAATACAACAATAACTGGGTAAAGAGTGTTACAGTGCCAAAGCTTCTAGTCACAAAGGCTACAGCACTCAAATAACTTGGTAAAGAATGTTACAGTATCAAAGTTTCTAGCCACAGAGGCTCCAGCACTCAAATAACTTGGTAAAGAATGTTACAGTATCAAAGTTTCTAGCCACAGAGGCTCCAGCACTCAAATAACTTGGTAAAGAATGTTACAGTATCAAAGTTTCTAGCCACAGAGGCTCCAGCACTCAAATAACTTGGTAAAGAATGTTACAGTATCAAAGTTTCTAGCCACAGAGGCTCCAGCACTCAAATAACTTGGTAAAGAATGTTACAGTATCAAAGTTTCTAGCCACAGAGGCTCCAGCACTCAAATAACTTGGTAAAGAATGTTACAGTATCAAAGTTTCTAGCTACAGAGGCTCCAGCACTCAAAAAACTTGGTAAAGAATGTTACAGTATCAAAGTTTCTAGCCACAGAGGCTCCAGCACTCAAATAACTTGGTAAAGAATGTTACAGTATCAAAGTTTCTAGCCACAGAGGCTCCAGCACTCAAATAACTTGGTAAAGAATGTTACAGTATCAAAGTTTCTAGCTACAGAGGCTCCAGCACTCAAAAAACTTGGTAAAGAATGTTACAGTATCAAAGTTTCTAGCCACAGAGGCTCCAGCACTCAAATAACTTGGTAAAGAATGTTACAGTATCAAAGTTTCTAGCCACAGAGGCTCCAGCACTCAAATAACTTGGTAAAGAATGTTACAGTATCAAAGTTTCTAGCCACAAACTCCAGTACTAAAATAACTGTTTGAGATGTACACACCAAAATCTGATGACTGACCTCCAACATACATATTTGTGGATGTACACACCAGTAATTGATGACTGACCTCCAACATACATATTTGTGGATGTACACACCAGTAATTGATGACTGACCTCCCACAAACACATTAGCAGACCCACTCACCTGTAACTGATGACTGACCTCCCACAAACACATTAGCAGACCCACTCACCTGTAACTGATGACTGACCTCCCACAAACACATTAGCAGACCCACTCACCTGTAACTGATGACTGACCTCCCACAAACACATTAGCAGACCCACTCACCTGTAACTGATGACTGACCTCCCACAATACATTAGCAGACCCACTCACCTGTAACTGATGACTGACCTCCCACAAACACATTAGCAGACCCACTCACCTGTAACTGATGACTGACCTCCCACAAACACATTAGCAGACCCACTCACCTGTAACTGATGACTGACCTCCCACAAACACATTAGCAGACCCACTCACCTGTAACTGATGACTGACCTCCCACAAACACATTAGCAGACCCACTCACCTGTAACTGATGACTGACCTCCCACAAACACATTAGCAGACCCACTCACCTGTAACTGATGACTGACCTCCCACAAACACATTAGCAGACCCACTCACCTGTAACTGATGACTGACCTCCCACAAACACATTAGCAGACCCACTCACCTGTAACTGATGACTGACCTCCCACAAACACATTAGCAGACCCACTCACCTGTAACTGATGACTGACCTCCCACAAACACATTAGCAGACCCACTCACCTGTAACTGATGATTGTTCTCCTCTAGGGCAGCATTAGCTCTAGCAAGCTCTTGCTCTCTAGTCCTCAACTGTGATGACAGCTTCTCAAGCTGACTCTCCAGCAGGATTATCTGCCCATTCATTTCCTCAAACTTCACCGCCAGCAACTCTTCCTCTGTGGACAAATCACACAAGACAACGCTGGGTCACTATGACTTGTCCCAGACAGCTAGAAGGGAACAACTGACAGGAACAAATATTCTAAACAGGCAGACCAACAGATTTTGAACAAAGCACTCAAAAGAATACTCTCTGTAACAGGTCATGGGAAAATACATTTATCATATTAAACATCCGTCCGTCCGTCCGTCCATCCATCCATCCATCTATCTATCTATGTATCTATTGTCCTTTCGAGCAGAAGACGGCACATAGGGCAGAACCACAATCTCAAAAACAGAAACCGTGCATTACCGGGGCCTCATTATGAGGGAAGTAAAGAATAGTGACACTGCGACCTTCCAGGCATGTCGTAAGAGGCAACTAAGGAGATTGATCCATGGCTTGACAAGCTGTCATTGTAAAATGTATTGTTAAGGAAACATATATTTATACATACATACATACATACATATATATACAGTAAAGTCTCGATTATGCGGTACTCAATAATCCGGAATTCTCAATTTAACGGACTTTTTTTTTTTTTTAATTATTATAGGGAGAAAGCTTGAATCATGTTTTGTTCAGTTAAATTAAATGCCTTTATCCGGAAATCGAAAACGCTACAACACGGTTTGTGCGCTGCGCTTACTTCTACAGGCTCTATCATTACACAATATTGCGTTTACAATAGTGTATTTACAGTAATATACTTCAAATAGGAGCGAACATATTTTATTCAATCCAGACATTGTGTCTCCAAATATTCCAAGTAAAAGCGACAGACAGTCTATATCTTCACTTTTTCCCCCGACTAAATGTTTTTGACGGGAAATCTTAGTCGTGCCAAAAACACTTATCTACATGATTTTACAAATGTGCTTAATTTTCTCATAGCCTGCTTTAGATCTAAAGTTGGTCATGAATGTGTCAAAAATATGGCGTTTGACAGTCTGACCGAACATTAGAAGCAGACGTATTGTTTGTGAAAATTGAAGAGCCCATAACTTTGATGATTATAAATCAAAGGTTGAGCAGCCGGCGTGCAGTGACATAGAGATGGTGAGAAGAAAGGAGAAAGGGGGAGGGGTTCAAAAATTACCGACTGGAAATTCAAAAAGAGTAAGATACAGAGTTTGACGTTAGTTTGTCTCAGACATTTGTGCAAGCTGAAATTCGTTCCATCAGTATAAATTATACATGATATGCTATAAACGCATGTGTGCATACTTTTTAACGGAATACATTTTTGTGTTAAATAATGGCCTCTGCGAGTGCAAACCACACCTCAATTTCCCGCAAAGGTAAACGCAAGCGAACTGTATTGACACTGAACCAGAAGATTGAAATCGCTAGTAGACTTGAAAAAGGCGTTAATCGCAACGTTTTGATGACTGAATTTGGCATAGCCTCTTCAACATTATATGACATACGAAATCAAAAAGATGAGTTGTTTAAGTTTGCGTCGGAGTCTGAAAGCAGCAACAATATACACCAGAGACGAAGTATGAAACAGCCAAAATTTGAAAAACTCGACGACGTCCTTTATGTGTGGTTTTTAGAAAGAAGAAGAAAAGGAATGCCAATATCAGGACCCATGTTGATAGAGAAAGCTAGTGAATGTCACACGAATTTAAATATTTCTGAGCATTGCAATTTTTCAATCATGTTTTTTCATAAATTTTGAGTTTGGTTTTCTTACTCTCGATTATCCAGAAAAATTCAATTATCCAGAATGGGTTCTTCCCCGAGCATTCCGGATAATCGAGACTTTACTGTATATATATATATATATATATAGGCGGCAGGTACCATTGAGGCTCAGTCTGAAGTGTTCCTTGTTGCAGTTTTCTCATAGTCCAAGTCTGGCTTGCTGCCGGAGCTACTGAGTTTGGTGGTGCTCTGTGCATACCATGAGCTATAATTTTCATCCAGATCGTGTGTCGATATTCTGATTACTTATGATGAATGATGATATCGTATGACGAAGGACAGTTCAACTGTGTTCACTTTCGGTGCCGCTTGGCCTTATGTCTATTGGCATGTGCTGTAGCTGCTATGATGGGGACTCCAGCTGCCTTTCTTTGTTTGGATCCTTCAATGAGATGAGCTTTAATTCGGATGATTCCACTGGCACAGGCAGTTGAGCAATTATGGATTTTAATTCACTTGCAGTGATACCAGGGCTTTCGACTAACCGTAGCCATCATACAAACCTATGCAGGGCAGGAGATAAGGTTAAGCAGGCTTTCATGTGCATTGCCTTTCAAGATTGTGGACATCAAATGGCAGCACAAAGTAACTAACTCTAGCATCTTAAAACAAGCCAAACTCCCATCCATCATGGCAACAGTTAGGAGATGGAGACTGAGGTGACTGGGTCATGTAAGAAGAATGGAAAACAATCATATTCCTAAACAAATATTGTATGGCAAACTTAGGTACAGAAAGAGAAAAAATGGCAGAACAGTACTGACATATAAGGATGTTTGCAGGACTTCCTTGAGTGAATTCTCTATCAGCAAAAGAAACTGGGAAAATCTGGCTGCAGATTGTAGCACATGATGAACAAAAATAAAAATGGCACAGCAATATTCAAGGAAATGTTGATGTAAAATTCAGAAAGACAAAAGGCGCTGAAGAAAGAAGATGAAGCCAGGCACCACAAATACATCTTGTTTAAAGCTAGGTACCACAAATACATCATCTTCATTCTACAGCCAGATCTGTCTACTATCCAATATTGGAAGATTCAGTCACGAGAGAAGCTGTTCAGTAATACAGCATAAGAATTAAACACTAATATTTACCAAACTACTGACCAATCTTGATTGCTTGTTACCAGTCGTCTGTCAAGACACCAAAGGCCATACATGCATAAAAACCTTAATTATTAATTATTGTAATAAAATTAAAGTGATAAAAAAAAATTAGATGTATTTGAAAACAAATTTCTCTAGAAAATACTTTGTATCCCATGGAATGAACACAAGACTGGTGCAGAAATAAGAGAAATGGCAAAGCTTCCAACAATATCATCTATAATCAAGAGAAAAAGGTGGTCACATAGTGGCCATATGATGAGAAGAGAGAATCTCAAAGCAAGCATTCAAATGGGAAATAGAGGGACAAAAGAAAAGATACCAACGTAGAGAAATGCTAAAAATAACACTGAGGCAAAAACAGCAGGCACCAGCTCCCCTGCCGAGGTGGAGAGGCTCATCCAGAACAGGGACAAGTGGCAAGATATAATGCGGGTCCTGTGCAAAGCCTGGCACTTAATAGCAAAGATTGTTAGACATTGAGAGTTTGGAATTTCTGCTCTTTGTGCCGTCTTCAGCTCAGAACGGCAATAGATAGAATTTTACAAATAGTTTATTAAGTGATTATCCTCATGAATTGAGTAATCCATGATAAGACTTGCTTGAGAGGCGAGCCTAAGAATCATAATTAAGCACTCGACAGCTCTGGCTAGCATTCACTCCAGGAGAAGGAAAACTGCTACGTCGAACCAAGATCAAGCAAGCCAAAAATGGAGTATGTCAGCCACCGTACAGGTTATGGGGGGAAAATAAAAACAAAAACGCATACTAGTACCAGCTATATGAGTGAATCAATTCAGAGGAAGAGGTATGTTTACAGCACTCGGAAAAAATGACAAATAATCAACAGAAAAAATTATGGACCAAGGCAGGATCGAACCCGTACTCAGTGGCACAGCGCCTTGCCACGAAAAGCCAAACGCCAGGGAACACTGCCACTCAGCTAACTAAAAAATTAGCTTCGTAGGCAATGTCTTTTCGCGAAGGCTTACCCATGACTATAGTATAAGGCTGCGATCACAGCTCGGAAATATTTTTCCTGTTAAGACAAGTATCTCCCGGATAGGGTAGGGCTGAATACTTGCGTTGGAGACAAACATTTAGGACAAAACAGCACGAAAAGTAGTTTCCAGTGGTTTTAGACTGGAGACAAATAATAAAAAATGAATATTATTATAGAGGGAAACTTGCGAGGCGATAATCAGTAAATCAATTCAGAGGAAGAGGTATGTTTACAGCACTCGGGAAAAAATGACAAATAATCAACAACAGAAAAAAATATGGACCAAGGCAGGATCGAACACGTATGGTGTTCCTACTCCTCCATCATGAGAGAAGACAGAGTCAAGTTCACATGATCAAAAGACTTGAATGCTGAAGAAGTAGTAACTTGGTAGTTTACTAAGGATGGATATGTAAGAGGTTTGTCTGGAACAAATGGAATACATCATCATCATCAAGGCCTGCTGGCGTAGGTGATCATGTCTCTCCACAACTTTCGATCTCGACAGTCATTTATCATTTCTGTTGTTGACCTTCTGCCAAGCCATTCTCTTAAGCTGTCTGGTATCTTTTTTCATTGCTTCTCTCTATCTCTTCCTCCCTCAATTTTCCCAGTTGTTACAATATATTCCAGTTGTTCTCTTCTCATTACATGACCAAAAAATGATGATTGTTTCTTCCTAATATTGGAAATTAGGTCTCTTTTTGCTTTGGCCTATTTCAGAACGTTTTCATTACTCTTCTTAGCTGTCCATGGTATTCTCAACATTCTTCTGTAAAACCACATTTCTACCGACTCCAGTGATTTTCTTGTCTGTTGTCCTATTATCCATGACACAGAACACTATGTAAAGTAAAGTACCCCCGTCACGGCAAGTGGCGTACAGGGAAATATGGTGTTAGTGACCCTATGTTTCACAGACCTTCAGCATATGATTTTTGGGGTAATGTGGTCGGTATTACGCCCGTGCTGCTTTACTTTCCCAGAAAAAAATCCAGTACCCATTTAAGGCTGGGTGAACCCGGAAGCCGTCGGTTGGGATCGAACCCTACCCCTTGTCCTTTGTAGTCCAGTTCACTAACCACTGAGCTATCGCGGCTCCCACAGAACACTATGGCTACCAGAAAAATGGTGCTTACTACCAGCTCAACAGAAAAGAACAAGTAACAACTGTTAGACTCCGAACAGGTTACAACTGATTGAAGTATCACCTTTTCAACATTCTAATGATAGAAACCTCTGATTAATATGAGTGTAAAAGTTAAAAGTAAAGTACCCCCGTCACGCCAAGTGGCGTACAGGGAAATATGGTGTTAGTGACCCTATATTTTACAGACCTTCAGCACATGATTTTTGGGGTAATGTGGTCAGTATTACGCCCGTGCTGCTTTACTTTCCCAGAAAAAAATCTGGTAACCATTTAAGGCTGGGTGAACCCGGAAGCCGTCGGTTGGGATCGAACCCTACCACCCCTTGTCCGTGGTAGTCCAGTTCACTAACCACTGAGCTATCGCGGCTCCCTAATATGAGTGTGGCATAGGCAAAATGACTACTGAACATCTACTACATTCAAGCTCAACATGTGATAATAGTGAAGGCTCGTTTGGCCATCACTGGTACCATAGCAGGACAAGCTGTATGGAGATGTCATTAGCCTTGAGCTAACAAATGCTTTCTTTGAACTTAAAATTGATGTCTAGATGTGTGGCCATCACTGATACCATAGCAGGACAAAATGTATGGAGATGTCATGAGCCTTGAGTTAACAAATGCTTTCTTTGAACTTAAAATTGATGTCTAGATGTGTGGCCATCACTGGTACTATAGCAGGACAAGCTGTATGGAGATGTCATTAGCCTTGAGTTAACAAATGCTTTCTTTGAACTTAAAATTGATGTCTAGATGTGTGGCCATAACCAGTACCATAGTGGGACTAGCAGTGTGGAGATGTCACCAGTATTGAGCGAACGAATGCTTTCTTTGAACTTAATATTGACGTATTTAATACTGGCAGATTTAGCCACGAGAGAAGCTGTTCGGCAAAGCAGCACCCAATAAGAGACACTAATATTTGACCAAACTACTGACTTTTGATTATGATTGCTTGCTACCAACTGTCTGTCAAGATGCCAAAGGCCATATATATATATATATATATAATATTGACGTCTAGATGTGTGGCCATCACCTGTACCGTAGCAGGGCAAGCTGTGTGGAGATGTCACCAGCCTTGAGCAAACGACTGCTTTCTCT
This sequence comes from Megaustenia siamemsis, assembly GCA_032433765.1. Lineage (NCBI taxonomy): Eukaryota > Metazoa > Mollusca > Gastropoda > Stylommatophora > Ariophantidae > Megaustenia > Megaustenia siamemsis. Next base: position 15,490,732 of record JAVIAB010000049.1, on the reverse strand, counting down.
GAACTTATGCTCCCCTTACACAATCTATGAAAATCTCAAGAGTACATGACAATTATGCTCCACTTACCCGATCTATGAAAATCTGAAGGGTACATGACAATTATGCTCCACTTACACAATCTATGAAAATCTTAAGGGTACATGACAATTATGCTCCACTTACACAATCTATGAAAATCTCAAGAGTACATGACAATTATGCTCGACTTACCTAAACAACGAACCTCAGCGTTCATAGAAAACAGATTGTTCAGCATGGATACCGATTGTTCTTCTGTACTGTCCCAGTGTCTCCTTTCCTTGCTCAACAAGCTCCTTAGTTGCTTGATCTCTACATCCTTCTCAGCCAACAAATGTAGCTCATGTGTTCCCATGCCTGCCACTGAGGCATTTCCAAATACCTTGACTTTGTCATGGTCCTTGCTCAGATTTGATGCATCCATGCTGTGGCTGTAGTTGTCTGTCCCAAACCTATCAGACCTACAGAAGGTGAAGCCCACAAATGGCAAGTCTCGACCAGAAAAATCTTTGTGTTTTGTCAAGGACTCAATGTCTGGCTGGCGTCGAACTTTTTCCACCTCATCAAAATGGGATGTATCATCCAGGCCATTGATGGATGGTACATAGAATGCAGCATCTGAGGATTTATTTCAGAACAATGAGTGACAATTATAAATAATAACAGTCAATTATAAATAATAACAGACAATTATAAATAATAACAGACAATTATACATAATAACAGACAATTATAAATAATAACGTTTATAAATTTCACGTGAAAAAGATAAATGTAAATCGTAAAATGTACTGAAAAAAAAAAAACAAATTTTACATGAAAATATAAGACCTGACAATCCTAGTATCCTGTCACCTATAGCATGGTGGTCGATTGGTCATTTCTTATGAGTCTACTCATTTGAGATGTTTGGAGGCACACCTTTTAACACAGATCATAAATCATAAATTCCAACAGAGAGAACAATGGCTGGATGGATGGGTCATAGGAAAAACAGGGAGAAAACATTTTAGATACATGACAAGGCCAAACCGCTATGACAACATTGACAATATAAAAACAGATCAAATCACCATCTTCAGACAAAGAATTGGTCATGTACCTCTGAACAATCACATCAACAGATTACAATAAAACCACTGAACAACCACATGAATAGATTACAACAAAACCACTGAACAACTACATCAATAGATTACAATAAAACCACTGAACAACCACATCAATAGATTACAATAAAACCACTGAACAGCTACATCAATAGATTACAACAAAACCACTGAACAACCACATCAATAGATTACAATAAAACCACTGAACAACTACATCAATAGATTACAACAAAACCACTGAACAATTACATCAATAGATTACAACAAAACCACTGAACAATTACATCAATAGATTACAACAAAACCACTGAACAATTACATCAATAGATTACAACAAAACCACTGAACAACCACATCAATAGATTACAATAAAACCACTGAACAGCTACATCAATAGATTACAACAAAACCACTGAACAGCTACATCAATAGATTACAATAAAACCACTGAACAACTGCATCAATAGATTACAATAAAACCACTGAACAACTACATCAACAGATTACAATAAAACCACTGAACAATTACATCAATAGATTACAATAAAACCACTGAACAACTACATCAATAGATTACAACAAAACCACTGAACAACCACATCAATAGATTACAACAAAACCACTGAACAACCACATCAATAGATTACAACAAAACCAAACTCCAGCATGTCTGCTTTGAGAACACCTACAACACACAGTAGAACAACACATGTTTGACTGCCCAAACCGAAATCAGAGCAATTCTACTTTAAAAGGTTTCATAAATGGAATATCTTGTATGGACAAGGAATCTCAGAAATACCTGCAGGATATCTATACAGGGCATTGGGTGTAGGTCTCATAGGTCACTGGATTCATAAAAACAATAAAAACAGATGAGCACCAACCATCTAAACATATGTAAACATAATGAACTATACACTTTTTATATGCTATATGAAGTGTAGAAAGAGTGAAAATGAGTTACAAGAAATGTTAGACATTAGAGTAAAGAAAACAAAAATAAAGAACTCAGCCTTAATAACAAAAGGACAGAAGTAATGGTAGCAACAAAATAAGAAGACACCGCCATGATGCGTAATAAAGACAAGTGGAAAAATATTAAAACAGGTAAATGAATTTGAATTTTTGGGAACATTGTTAACCTCAGATGGTAGATGTACAACAAAGGTGAGATGCAGAATAGGTCAGGCAAAAGCTGGTTTCCAAAAATAAAGAAGATACAAGAAAAAGAGTTCTTAAATGTTATGTAGAGCAAGTCTTAACATATGGATGTGAATCATGGACAATAGGACAACCGACAAGAAAATCACTGGAGGCTGTAGAAATGTGGTTTTACAGAAGAATGTTGAGAATACCATGGACAGCTAAGAAGAGTAATTTGAGACAGCATAAGAGAATGACTTGGCAGAAGGTCAACAACAGAAAGGATAAATAACTGTCAAGATTGAAAGTTGTAGAGAGACATGATCACCTACGCCAGCAGGCATGATACTTGATGATGATGAAGTATATAATGTTATGATGTCATTTCTCTCCATTCACACCCCCCTCCCACCAATTTAAAAAAATTGTTGGTTTAGTTTATTACACATTGAATCAAAGTAATAAGCATATCAAAAAGTAAAGTAAAGTAAAGTAAAGGTTCCCTCCAGCATATGGACAATATGTTGTTAGCGACCATATATTTCCATGGCAACTGCACATTTTTGAGTAATGTGATCAGTATCATGCCAATCCATCTTTATTTCCCCTCAAACAAAAATCTCTAGTACCAATTTTTAAAGGCTGGGTGAACCCTGGAGCCTTGTCCATCCACATAAAAAATCCACCACTTCTGGGGATCCTTCCTAGACCCTTCTGATCAGGAAGTAAGTAGTATAATCATCATCAAGTACCGGGCCTACTGGCGTAGGTGATCATGTCTCTCCACAACTTTCGATCTCGGCAGCTATTTATCATTTCTGTTGTTGACCTTCTGCCAAGCCATTCTCTTAAGCGGTCTGGTATTTTTTCTCTTTGCTTCCCTTTATCTCTTCGTCCCTCAATTTTCACACTTGTTACAATATATTCCAGCTGTTCTCTTCTCATTACATGGCCAAAATATGATGATTGTTTCTTCCTAATATTGGAAATTAGCTCTCTTCTTGCTTTGACCTCTATCAGAACGTTTTCATTACTCTTCTTAGCTGTCCATGGTATTCTCAACATTCTTCTGTAGAACCACATTATGTAGTATAACAAACAAAAAAAAAAGTAAAGTACCCCCGTCACGCCAAGTGGCGTATAGGGAAATAAGGTGTTAGTGACCCTAAATGTTAATCCATGCTTACGTTTTCTAATGGAATCCCAGTCTATCCCAGAGAAGAATGGATGTGCCTTGATATCTGTCCAGTGAAGTCTCTCCTGGGAGCAGGCCAGCAGTTTCTGGATCAGATCTTTGGCCACCACTGAGACATCACTATCTGCAGGAAACTGTAGGGCTTTCTGGCAAGTAAATGACAGTTCACGCTTAGTTCACACAGCTGCTAGATTCAACTCTTAATTACGATACCTACCTGTGGCACACTTCGTTACATTCTGTAGTACAAAGTACTACTACTTAATTGTAACATTATGAGCACAAAAAAATAGTATTTTCTTTGAAATTCTTATACACAACTGTGTGTTTACTGATTAGACACACAGGGAACATGGATTTCATGTCTCAGGTCGATATATGATCCGAAATTTACCGCTTGGACCGGATATGTTATTTGTCTATTCAGACAGTCACCATAAGTTTGGCAGTATATTAGGCTACCTCAAAGCATTATTTCGCTGAGTTTCCCAAATCACAAAGGGTTGTTTGATGTTGCAGATGGCCGAGGAAATTTCCCTGGTCAAAAGGGGAAAAAAAATAAAGTAAAATAAAAAAACAACCAATTTGTTGAAATTTGATTAATTTTTTCCACATTATAGGGTCGTATCTCACGAAATGGATAAAAATATCCTACATTTAAAAAAAAAAAAAAAACACTCAGGGGTCACAGGAAGTAGTAAATAGGAAGGTACATGGAGGGGGGTAATGTGTGAATACCGCAAACTATCAAATTTGGAAAAATGTGTGTTTTGATGCGGTAATTTTTACTATGGTATTGTAATTTAATTAGAGGTCACAGAGATGGCATTTCTCAGAAGAATGTTGAAAGTTCCCAGGACATCTAAAAAGACCAATGAGGAAATTCTCAAAGAGGCCAACACAAAAAGGGAGCTCTTAAAAAACATCAGAAAGAAACAATCAACATTTTCCGGGCATATCATGAGAAGAGAAAAGTTGGAATACTTGGTTACAGCTGGCAAAAAAAAAGGAAAAAGAGATCGCGGACAACAGAGAGAGAAAATACTGGATAGCTTGATGTCACGGCATGAAAAACAGTCAACAACAGAACTGATACGATGCACTGTACTTAGAAAATTGTGGAAGGACATGATCGCCTACGCCAACCGGTATGGCACATGATGATGATGATTGTAATTTAGGATTAATTTCAAAGTAGTGTTTTAGTTATGACCATAAAAATGTTGCTACATGTCTACATGAAGATGTCCTGATGTAACTACACTCCACTCATTCTTGCAATAGATATTTTATTGGAGTGGTTCAATTTTGTGTCACTGTACAAAAATATGAATATTGTAGAATAGCTAATGTGTATGCTATTGATATTTTAATGCAGTAGCATTTATGAGTAGAAATAGTTCAAAACTGGACCCCTTTATGGTGTAAAATAACCCTAATTTAACCACAAATATAAACATAAGTTTTACTAAATTTTTACTATGGTATCATAATCTATGGTGCCAATGATTTTAGAAGCAGTGATCTCTGTAATATGTGCCACTTTGGCATGCAAGGTTTCTGTTTTTGAGATTGTGGTTCTGCCCTATGTGCTGTCTTCGCTCAAGAGGACAATAGATAGATCATAATCTAGAGTTAATTTAAAGAACAGAACATAACAAAGAATATAAATGACAACATATGTTCACTGTCAGAAAAGACAGAACTAGTCCTGTAGTGGATACCAGCACACTGTGACATCCCTGGAAATGAGAAAGCAGATGAACTTGCAAAAGCAGGTGGGAGCCTTCAACAGTACAACCAACCCCAGAGCCTCAAAGAAATAGATACAATCCTGAAGCAAGCTAGGAAAGCAGAATGGAAAGTTGTATGGAAAACATGAGCCAGAACATGCCAGTTTGGACAAACTCAGTCGACATAAGCAGACCAAGATATTCAGACTCAGAACACGTCATTGTGGCCTCAGAGCACACCTACAAAAGATCTGAGTCTGTGATCTAGCAACATGCGACTGTGAAGCATCCAGACAAGCTCAGAGCATATATAACATGAATGCAGCACTCTCAACACACTAAGAACACAAATATGTTCCACAGAAACAAACCTGCATGACAAGTTATGGGGAACCAGTGACAACCTCAAATGCACATCTTGTTCATGACCCATACTGGTCTAAATATTTAAATGCCTAGGAGACCTTGGTAGCCTAGTTGGGAAAACCACCCAACTAGGTTACCGGAGTTCGGACAAACCCGTGTTTAATTCCCGCTGGAAGCGGTGTTGAGTCGTACTCGTGGTCGTACAAAAATAAAAATACCCCCACAGTCGACCCAGCCGCTGGCAGAAATAGGTACCAGGGTATTACTCTGGGAAGGTGAGAGGAATGCCACCTCGCATCATGAGTTATGTGGCTTGAGGCGACACTATCCAGAAGTCTCTGAGCATTTCTGGAAAGGCGGCCAAGCACATATTGGTGAAAACTCACGTATTAAAATGTCGATTCAATTCTCATACTTTACCTTTAAATGCCTAGCAATAGCTGAAGAAGAAAAGTTAATCTAGCATTCGGGCGAAGCAGAACAGGTGAGGGTGCATGGGTTTGTTGACATCTGATGAGAAGATGAATTGATTTACAAACTGAATTATTTTAACTAACGTAGTTCCTCACTAAATTATTCAACTTAAATGATGGGGATTCATTCACATTTTAATTTGAAATGACATTGTCGTTTCGAATCAGCTTTCTTGGTCACAGTTGAAAAGCTTATCCGAACAGTAAAGTACCAGCATTCAACCTGTACAGTCTTGACCGGAGATGTGTTGTAAAGGTTATTACATGATGACCTGGAAACAATCAGCATCCCCTTACAGACTTATATCCCTACCTTTGTTCATTAAGCATAAATTTCAAATTGTACTTCAGCTAACAACTTTTAATTTCAAACTCTTTATTCCCCCATTCTTTTTAACTATTATTTCGGATATGAAGGTTTAAAGACATTCACGTTTTAGATGATTCTAGAATATATAAGACTCAGATTCGGGAAAATTTAGGGTTCATCCCACCACTGTTCACATTATAGATCTTGAAGCATGAAAATGCGTACCGTACAACTTTTTAATAGACACATAAATTTATATTATAATTATTGGAGGGCAGTCAAATACTCACTTTGTAGTTCATAATGTTTGCATATGTTGAGATGGTGGATGTCTCGTCTGTGGTGAAAGGTGTCCCTCCAAACAACATCTCAAATGAGCAGACTCCAAGAGACCACCAATCAACCTCCACCCCGTAGGTGGCATGACAGCGACCCTTGTTCATGGCCAGCAGAAGTTCTGGGGCCACGTAGTCGGGCGTACCAACTGGCATTTTAGCCGACACCTGAATAGATGAAAGACATTGATGTAAGACAAGTTAGTCAATACCTGGACAGACAAAATATATTGATGTAAGACAAATTAGTCAATACCTGGACAGACAAAGATTTTGATGTAAGACTAGTTAGTCAATACCTGGACAGGCAAAAGATTTTGATGTAAGACCAGTTAGTCATTACTGGAACAAACAAGATATATTGATCTAAGACAAGTTAGTCAATAAAGGAACAGAAAAGAGATATTGATGTAAGACAACTTAATCAATACCTGGACAGACGAAAGATATTGATGTAAGACAACTTAATCAATACCTGGACAGACGAAAGATATTGATGTAAGACAACTTAATCAATACCTGGACAGACGAAAGATATTGATGTAAGAAAACATAGTCAATACCAATACAAGCGATGGTTAGATCAATGATACAGACATCACTACAACTATAATACTTGATTAAATCAGTGTTACAGAATATACTACAAGAGATAGATCAATGACACAAAGGGTACTGCAATGAGATAAACAGATCATAGCACAAGAGATAGATCAATGAAACATAACTTGATACAAGAGATAGACAGACTAATGTTAGAGAAAGAAGTACAAGAGAAAGACCAATGTTACAGAAAGTAGTACAAGAGACAGATCAATGTTACAGAAAGTAGTACAAGAGACAGACCAATGTTACAGAAGGTGGTACAAGAGACAGATCAATGTTACAGGAGGTAGTGCAAGAGACAGATCAATGTTACAGAAAGTAGTACAAGAGACAGATCAAAGTTACAGAAGGTAGTACAAGAGACAGATCAAAGTTACAGAAAGTAGTACAAGAGACAGATCAATGTTACAGAAAGTAGTACAAGAGACAGATCAATGTTACAGAAGGTAGTACAAGAGACAGATCATTGTTACAGAAAGTAGTACAAGAGACAGATCAATGTTACAGAAAGTAGTACAAGAGACAGATCAATGTTACAGAAGGTAGTACAAGAGACAGATCAATGTCACAGGAGGTAGTACAAGAGACAGATCAATGTCACAGGAGGAAGTACAAGAGACAGATCAATGTCACAGGAGGTAGTACAAGAGACAGATCAATGTTACAGGAGGTAGTACAAGAGACAGATCAATGTCACAGGAGGTAGTACAAGAGACAGATCAATGTTACAGAAGGTAGTACAAGAGACAGACCAATGTTACAGAAGGTGGTACAAGAGACAGACCAATGTTACAGAAGGAGGTACAAGAGACAGATCAATGTTACAGGAGGTAGTGCAAGAGACAGATCAATATTACAGAAAGTAGTACAAGAGACAGATCAATGTTACAGAAGGTAGTACAAGAGACAGATCAATGTCACAGGAGGTAGTACAAGAGACAGATCAATGTTACAGGAGGTAGTACAAGAGACAGATCAATGTCACAGGAGGTAGTACAAGAGACAGATCAATATTACAGAAGGCAGCATTAGAGACAGATCAATGTTACAGAAAGTAGTACAAGAGACAGATCAATGTTACAGAAGGTAGTACAAGAGACAGATCAATGTTACAGAAGGCAACATAAGAGACAGATCAATGTTACAGAAGGCAACATAAGAGACATATCAATGTTACAGAAGGCAACAGAAGAGACATATCAATGAATGTTACAGAAGGTAGCATAAGAGATAGATTAACATACAAAAGGCAGTACAAGAAATATATATATATATAACAAAGAAGGTATTTACAAGATATTTGAAATAGTGGAGGCATTAATATAACTCACTTTTCCAGATGGACCTAGCTTTGCAGCAGACCCAAAATCTGCCAACTTGACATGACCTGTATGGTCAAGAAGTACATTCTCTGGTTTGATATCCCTAGAAAAAAGTGTAATCGGCAATTATATCATGAAAAGGTGTCATAAAATGACATTTTCAAACAAAATACATGGCAAAAGATCATCAGTGTGTACCTTATCTGTCAGACAGAAAGATCATCAGTGTGTACCTTATCTGTCAGACAGAAAGATCAGTGTGTACCTTATCTGTCAGACAGAAAGATCATCAGTGTGTACCTTATCTGTCAGACAGAAAGATCATCAGTGTGTACCTTATCTGTCAGACAGAAAGATCATCAGTGTGTACCTAATCTGTCAGACAGAAAGATCACCAGTGTGTACATTATCTGTCAGACAGAAAGATCATCAGCGTGTACCTAATCTGTCAGACAGAAAGATCATCAGTGTGTACATTATCTGTCAGACAGAAAGATCATCAGTGTGTACATTATCTGTCAGACAGAAAGATCATCAGTGTGTACCTTATCTGTCAGACAGAAAGATCATCAGTGTGTACATTATCTGTCAGACAAAAAGATCATCAGTGTGTACCTTATCTGTCAGACAGAAAGATCATCAGTGTGTACCTTATCTGTCAGACAGAAAGATCAGTGTGTACCTTATCTGTCAGACAGAAAGATCATCAGTGTGTACCTTATCTGTCAGACAGAAAGATCATCAGTGTGTACCTTATCTGTCAGACAGAAAGATCATCAGTGTGTACCTAATCTGTCTGACAGAAAGATCATCAGTGTGTACATTATCTGTCAGACAGAAAGATCATCAGTGTGTACATTATCTGTCAGACAGAAAGATCATCAGTGTGTACCTTATCTGTCAGACAGAAAGATCAGTGTGTACCTTACCTGTCAGACAGAAAGATCAGTGTGTACCTTATCTGTCAGACAGAAAGATCAGTGTGTACCTTATCTGTCAGACAGAAAGATCAGTGTGTACCTTATCTGTCAGACAGAAAGATCATCAGTGTGTACATTATCTGTCAGACAGAAAGATCATCAGTGTGTACATTATCTGTCAGACAGAAAGATCAGTGTGTACCTTATCTGTCAGACAGAAAGATCATCAGTGTGTACCTTATCTGTCAGACAGAAAGATCATCAGTGTGTACATTATCTGTCAGACAGAAAGATCAGTGTGTACCTTATCTGTCAGACAGAAAGATCATCAGTGTGTACCTTATCTGTCAGACAGAAAGATCAGTGTGTACCTTATCTGTCAGACAGAAAGATCATCAGTGTGTACCTTATCTGTCAGACAGAAAGATCATCAGTGTGTACCTTATCTGTCAGACAGATAGATCAGTGTGTACCTTATCTGTCAGACAGAAAGATCATCAGTGTGTACCTTATCTGTCAGACAGAAAGATCATCAGTGTGTACCTTATCTGTCAGACAGAAAGATCATCAGTGTGTACCTTATCTGTCAGACAGAAAGATCATCAGTGTGTACCTTATCTGTCAGACAGAAAGATCAGTGTGTACCTTATCTGTCAGACAGAAAGATCATCAGTGTGTACATTATCTGTCAGACAGAAAGATCATCAGTGTGTACCTTATCTGTCAGACAGAAAGATCAGTGTGTACCTTACCTGTCAGACAGAAAGATCAGTGTGTACCTTATATGTCAGACAGAAAGATCAGTGTGTACCTTATCTGTCAGACAGAAAGATCATCAGTGTGTACCTTATCTGTCAGACAGAAAGATCATCAGTGTGTACCTTATCTGTCAGACAGAAAGATCATCAGTGTGTACCTTATCTGTCAGACAGAAAGATCATCAGTGTGTACATTATCTGTCAGACAGAAAGATCATCAGTGTGTACCTAATCTGTCAGACAGAAAGATCATCAGTGTGTACCTTATCTGTCAGACAGAAAGATCATCAGTGTGTACATTATCTGTCAGACAGAAAGATCATCAGTGTGTACCTAATCTGTCAGACAGAAAGATCATCAGTGTGTACCTTATCTGTCAGACAGAAAGATCAGTGTGTACCTTACCTGTCAGATAGAAAGATCATCAGTGTGTACCTAATCTGTCAGACAGAAAGATCACCAGTGTGTACCTTACCTGTCAGACAGAAAGATCACCAGTGTGTACCTTACCTGTCAGACAGAAAGATCAGTGTGTACCTTATCTGTCAGACAGAAAGATCATCAGTGTGTACCTTACCTGTCAGACAGAAAGATCAGTGTGTACCTTATCTGTCAGACAGAAAGATCATCAGTGTGTACCTTATCTGTCAGACAGAAAGATCATCAGTGTGTACCTTATCTGTCAGACAGAAAGATCAGTGTGTACCTTATCTGTCAGACAGAAAGATCATCAGTGTGTACATTATCTGTCAGACAGAAAGATCATCAGTGTGTACCTAATCTGTCAGAGAGAAAGATCATCAGTGTGTACCTTATCTGTCAGACAGAAAGATCATCAGTGTGTACATTATCTGTCAGACAGAAAGATCATCAGTGTGTACCTAATCTGTCAGACAGAAAGATCATCAGTGTGTACCTTATCTGTCAGACAGAAAGATCAGTGTGTACCTTACCTGTCAGATAGAAAGATCATCAGTGTGTACCTAATCTGTCAGACAGAAAGATCACAGTGTGTACCTTACCTGTCAGACAGAAAGATCATCAGTGTGTACCTTACCTGTCAGACAGAAAGATCATCAGTGTGTACCTAATCTGTCAGACAGAAAGATCACCAGTGTGTACCTAATCTGTCAGACAGAAAGATCACCAGTGTGTACCTTACCTGTCAGACAGAAAGATCACCAGTGTGTACCTAATCTGTCAGACAGAAAGATCACCAGTGTGTACCTAATCTGTCAGACAGAAAGATCACCAGTGTGTAGCTAACCTGTCAGACAGAAAGATCACCAGTGTGTACCTTACCTGTCAGACAGAAAGATCATCAGTGTGTACCTTACCTGTCAGACAGAAAGATCATCAGTGTGTACCTTACCTGTCAGACAGAAAGATCAGTGTGTACCTTACCTGTCAGACAGAAAGATCAGTGTGTACCTAATCTGTCAGACAGAAAGATCATCAGTGTGTACCTTACCTGTCAGACAGAAAGATCACCAGTGTGTACCTTAACTGTCAGACAGAAAGATCATCAGTGTGTACCTTACCTGTCAGACAGAAAGATCATCAGTGTGTACCTTACCTGTCAGACAGAAAGATCAGTGTGTACCTTACCTGTCAGACAGAAAGATCAGTGTGTACCTTATCTGTCAGACAGAAAGATCATCAGCGTGTACCTTACCTGTCAGACAGAAAGATCAGTGTGTACCTTACCTGTCAGACAGAAAGATCATCAGTGTGTACCTTACCTGTCAGACAGAAAGATCATCAGTGTGTACCTTACCTGTCAGACAGAAAGATCATCAGTGTGTACCTTACCTGTCAGATAGAAAGATCATCAGTGTGTTCCCTACCTATCAGACAGAAAGATCATCAGTGTGTTCCCTACCTATCAGACAGAAAGATCATCAGTGTGTTCTCTACCTATCAGACAGAAAGATCATCATCGTGTTCCCTACCTATCAGACAGAAAGATCATCAGTGTGTTCCCTACCTATCAGACAGAAAGATTATCATCATGTTCCCTAGCTATCAGACAGAAAGATCATCATCGTGTTCCCTACCTATCAGACAGAAAGATCATCAGTGTGTTCCCTACCTATCTGACAGAAAGATCATCAGTGTGTTCCCTACCTATCTGACAGAAAGATCATCAGTGTGTTCCCTACCTATCAGACAGAAAGATCATCATCGTGTTCCCTACCTACCAGACAGAAAGATCATCATCATGTTCCCTACCTATCAGACAGACAGATCATCATTATGTTCCCTACCTACCAGACAGAAAGATCATCAGTGTGTACCTTATCTGTCAGACAGAAAGATCAGTGTGTACCTTATCTGTCAGACAGAAAGATCATCAGTGTGTACCTAATCTGTCAGACAGAAAGATCATCAGTGTGTACCTTATCTGTCAGACAGAAAGATCATCAGTGTGTACCTTATCTGTCAGACAGAAAGATCAGTGTGTACCTTATCTGTCAGACAGAAAGATCATCAGTGTGTACCTAATCTGTCAGACAGAAAGATCACCAGTGTGTACCTTACCTGTCAGACAGAAAGATCATCAGTGTGTACCTTACCTGTCAGACAGAAAGATCATCAGTGTGTACCTAATCTGTCAGACAGAAAGATCACCAGTGTGTACCTAATCTGTCAGACAGAAAGATCACCAGTGTGTACCTTACCTGTCAGACAGAAAGATCACCAGTGTGTACCTAATCTGTCAGACAGAAAGATCACCAGTGTGTACCTAATCTGTCAGACAGAAAGATCACCAGTGTGTACCTAACCTGTCAGACAGAAAGATCACCAGTGTGTACCTTACCTGTCAGACAGAAAGATCATCAGTGTTTACCTTACCTGTCAGACAGAAAGATCATCAGTGTGTACCTTACCAGTCAGACAGAAAGATCATCAGTGTGTACCTTACCTGTCAGACAGAAAGATCATCAGTGTGTACCTTACCTGTCAGACAGAAAGATCAGTGTGTACCTTACCTGTCAGACAGAAAGATCAGTGTGTACCTAATCTGTCAGACAGAAAGATCATCAGTGTGTACCTTACCTGTCAGACAGAAAGATCATCAGTGTGTACCTTAATTGTCAGACAGAAAGATCATCAGTGTGTACCTTACCTGTCAGACAGAAAGATCATCAGTGTGTACCTTACCTGTCAGACAGAAAGATCAGTGTGTACCTTACCTGTCAGACAGAAAGATCATCAGTGTGTACCTTACCTGTCAGACAGAAAGATCATCAGTGTGTACCTTACCTGTCAGACAGAAAGATCATCAGTGTGTACCTTACCTGTCAGATAGAAAGATCATCAGTGTGTTCCCTACCTATCAGACAGAAAGATCATCAGTGTGTTCCCTACCTATCAGATAGAAAGATCATCAGTGTGTTCCCTACCTATCTGACAGAAAGATCATCAGTGTGTTCTCTACCTATCAGACAGAAAGATCATCATCGTGTTCCCTACCTATCAGACAGAAAGATCATCAGTGTGTTCCCTACCTATCAGACAGAAAGATTATCATCATGTTCCCTAGCTATCAGACAGAAAGATCATCATCGTGTTCCCTACCTATCAGACAGAAAGATCATCAGTGTGTTCCCTACCTATCTGACAGAAAGATCATCAGTGTGTTCCCTACCTATCTGACAGAAAGATCATCAGTGTGTTCCCTACCTATCAGACAGAAAGATCATCAACGTGTTCCCTACCTACCAGACAGAAAGATCATCATCATGTTCCCTACCTATCAGACAGACAGATCATCATTATGTTCCCTACCTACCAGACAGAAAGATCATCAGTGTGTACCTTATCTGTCAGACAGAAAGATCAGTGTGTACCTTACCTGTCAGACAGAAAGATCAGTGTGTACCTTATCTGTCAGACAGAAAGATCAGTGTGTACCTTATCTGTCAGACAGAAAGATCATCAGTGTGTACCTTATCTGTCAGACAGAAAGATCATCAGTGTGTACCTTATCTGTCAGACAGAAAGATCATCAGTGTGTACATTATCTGTCAGACAGAAAGATCAGTGTGTACCTTATCTGTCAGACAGAAAGATCATCAGTGTGTACCTTATCTGTCAGACAGAAAGATCAGTGTGTACCTTATCTGTCAGACAGAAAGATCATCAGTGTGTACCTTATCTGTCAGACAGAAAGATCAGTGTGTACCTTATCTGTCAGACAGAAAGATCATCAGTGTGTACATTATCTGTCAGACAGAAAGATCATCAGTGTGTACCTAATCTGTCAGACAGAAAGATCATCAGTGTGTACCTTATCTGTCAGACAGAAAGATCATCAGTGTGTACATTATCTGTCAGACAGAAAGATCATCAGTGTGTACCTAATCTGTCAGACAGAAAGATCATCAGTGTGTACCTTATCTGTCAGACAGAAAGATCAGTGTGTACCTTACCTGTCAGATAGAAAGATCATCAGTGTGTACCTAATCTGTCAGACAGAAAGATCACCAGTGTGTACCTTACCTGTCAGACAGAAAGATCATCAGTGTGTACCTTACCTGTCAGACAGAAAGATCATCAGTGTGTACCTTATCTGTCAGACAGAAAGATCACCAGTGTGTACCTAATCTGTCAGACAGAAAGATCACCAGTGTGTACCTTACCTGTCAGACAGAAAGATCACCAGTGTGTACCTAATCTGTCAGACAGAAAGATCACCAGTGTGTACCTAATCTGTCAGACAGAAAGATCACCAGTGTGTACCTAACCTGTCAGACAGAAAGATCACCAGTGTGTACCTTACCTGTCAGACAGAAAGATCATCAGTGTGTACCTTACCTGTCAGACAGAAAGATCATCAGTGTGTACCTTACCTGTCAGACAGAAAGATCAGTGTGTACCTTACCTGTCAGACAGAAAGATCAGTGTGTACCTAATCTGTCAGACAGAAAGATCATCAGTGTGTACCTTACCTGTCAGACAGAAAGATCATCAGTGTGTACCTTAATTGTCAGACAGAAAGATCATCAGTGTGTACCTTACCTGTCAGACAGAAAGATCATCAGTGTGTACCTTACCTGTCAGACAGAAAGATCAGTGTGTACCTTACCTGTCAGACAGAAAGATCATCAGTGTGTACCTTACCTGTCAGACAGAAAGATCACCAGTGTGTACCTAACCTGTCAGACAGAAAGATCACCAGTGTGTACCTTACCTGTCAGACAGAAAGATCATCAGTGTGTACCTTACCTGTCAGACAGAAAGATCATCAGTGTGTACCTTACCTGTCAGACAGAAAGATCAGTGTGTACCTTACCTGTCAGACAGAAAGATCATCAGTGTGTACCTAATCTGTCAGACAGAAAGATCATCAGTGTGTACCTTACCTGTCAGACAGAAAGATCATCAGTGTGTACCTTAATTGTCAGACAGAAAGATCATCAGTGTGTACCTTACCTGTCAGACAGAAAGATCATCAGTGTGTACCTTACCTGTCAGACAGAAAGATCATCAGTGTGTACCTTACCTGTCAGATAGAAAGATCATCAGTGTGTTCCCTACCTATCAGACAGAAAGATCATCAGTGTGTTCCCTACCTATCAGATAGAAAGATCATCAGTGTGTTCCCTACCTATCTGACAGAAAGATCATCAGTGTGTTCCCTACCTATCAGACAGAAAGATCATCAGTGTGTTCCCTACCTATCAGATAGAAAGATCATCAGTGTGTTCCCTACCTATCTGACAGAAAGATCATCAGTGTGTTCTCTACCTATCAGACAGAAAGATCATCATCGTGTTCCCTACCTATCAGACAGAAAGATCATCAGTGTGTTCCCTACCTATCAGACAGAAAGATTATCATCATGTTCCCTAGCTATCAGACAGAAAGATCATCATCGTGTTCCCTACCTATCAGACAGAAAGATCATCAGTGTGTTCCCTACCTATCTGACAGAAAGATCATCAGTGTGTTCCCTACCTATCAGACAGAAAGATCATCATCGTGTTCCCTACCTACCAGACAGAAAGATCATCATCATGTTCCCTACCTACCAGACAGAAAGATCATCATCATGTTCCCTACCTACCAGACAGAAAGATCATCATCGTGTTCCCTACCTATCAGACAGAAAGATCATCAGTGTGTTCCCTACCTATCTGACAGAAAGATCATCAGTGTGTTCCCTACCTATCAGACAGAAAGATCATCATCGTGTTCCCTACCTACCAGGCAGAAAGATCATCATCATGTTCCCTACCTATCAGACAGAAAGATCATCATTATGTTCCCTACCTACCAGACAGAAAGATCATCAGTGTGTTCCCTACCTATCAGACAGAAAGATCATCAGTGTGTTCCCTACCTATCAGACAGAAAGATCATCAGTGTGTTCCCTACCTATCAAACAGAAAGATCATCAGTGTGTTCCTACCTATCAAACAGAAAGATCATCATTATGTTCCCTATCTATCAGACAGAAAGATCATCAGTGTGTTCCCTACCTATCAGACAGAAAGATCATCAGTGTGTTCCCTACCTATCAGACAGAAAGATCATCAGTGTGTTCCCTACCTATCAGATAGAAAGATCATCAGTGTGTTCCCTACCTATCTGACAGAAAGATCATCATCATGTTCCCTACCTATCAGACAGAAAGATCATCATCATGTTCCTACCTACCAGACAGAAAGATCATCATTTTATGTTCCCTACCTACCAGACAGAAAGATCATCATCATGTTCCCTACCTATCAGACAGAAAGATCATCATTATGTTCCTTACCTATCAGACAGAAAGATCATCATTATGTTCCCTACCTACCAGACAGAAAGATCATCGTTATGTTCCCTACCTACCAGACAGAAAGATCATCGTTATGTTCCCTACCTACCAGACAGAAAGATCATCATCATGTTCCCTACCTACCAGACAGAAAGATCATCATCATGTTCCCTACCTATCAGACAGAAAGATCATCATTATGTTCCCTAACTATTTGACAGAAAGATCATCTTGTTCCCTACCTAACAGATAGAAAGATCATCAGTGTGTTCCCTACCTATCTGACAGAAAGATCATCATCATGTTCCCTACCTATCAGACAGAAAGATCATCAGTGTGTTCCCTACCTATCTGACAGAAAGATCATCATCACCATGTTCCCTACCTATCTGACAGAAAGATCATCAGTGTGTACCTTATCTGTCAGACAGATAGATCAGTGTGTACCTTATCTGTCAGACAGAAAGATCATCAGTGTGTACATTATCTGTCAGACAGAAAGATCATCAGTGTGTACCTTATCTGTCAGACAGAAAGATCATCAGTGTGTACCTTATCTGTCAGACAGAAAGATCATCAGTGTGTACCTTATCTGTCAGACAGAAAGATCAGTGTGTACCTTATCTGTCAGACAGAAAGATCATCAGTGTGTACATTATCTGTCAGACAGAAAGATCATCAGTGTGTACCTTATCTGTCAGACAGAAAGATCAGTGTGTACCTTACCTGTCAGACAGAAAGATCAGTGTGTACCTTATATGTCAGACAGAAAGATCAGTGTGTACCTTATCTGTCAGACAGAAAGATCATCAGTGTGTACCTTATCTGTCAGACAGAAAGATCATCAGTGTGTACCTTATCTGTCAGACAGAAAGATCATCAGTGTGTACCTTATCTGTCAGACAGAAAGATCATCAGTGTGTACATTATCTGTCAGACAGAAAGATCATCAGTGTGTACCTAATCTGTCAGACAGAAAGATCATCAGTGTGTACCTTATCTGTCAGACAGAAAGATCATCAGTGTGTACATTATCTGTCAGACAGAAAGATCATCAGTGTGTACCTAATCTGTCAGACAGAAAGATCATCAGTGTGTACCTTATCTGTCAGACAGAAAGATCAGTGTGTACCTTACCTGTCAGATAGAAAGATCATCAGTGTGTACCTAATCTGTCAGACAGAAAGATCACCAGTGTGTACCTTACCTGTCAGACAGAAAGATCATCAGTGTGTACCTTACCTGTCAGACAGAAAGATCAGTGTGTACCTTATCTGTCAGACAGAAAGATCATCAGTGTGTACCTTACCTGTCAGACAGAAAGATCAGTGTGTACCTTATCTGTCAGACAGAAAGATCATCAGTGTGTACCTTATCTGTCAGACAGAAAGATCATCAGTGTGTACATTATCTGTCAGACAGAAAGATCATCAGTGTGTACCTAATCTGTCAGAGAGAAAGATCATCAGTGTGTACCTTATCTGTCAGACAGAAAGATCATCAGTGTGTACATTATCTGTCAGACAGAAAGATCATCAGTGTGTACCTAATCTGTCAGACAGAAAGATCATCAGTGTGTACCTTATCTGTCAGACAGAAAGATCAGTGTGTACCTTACCTGTCAGATAGAAAGATCATCAGTGTGTACCTAATCTGTCAGACAGAAAGATCACAGTGTGTACCTTACCTGTCAGACAGAAAGATCATCAGTGTGTACCTTACCTGTCAGACAGAAAGATCATCAGTGTGTACCTAATCTGTCAGACAGAAAGATCACCAGTGTGTACCTAATCTGTCAGACAGAAAGATCACCAGTGTGTACCTTACCTGTCAGACAGAAAGATCACCAGTGTGTACCTAATCTGTCAGACAGAAAGATCACCAGTGTGTACCTAATCTGTCAGACAGAAAGATCACCAGTGTGTAGCTAACCTGTCAGACAGAAAGATCACCAGTGTGTACCTTACCTGTCAGACAGAAAGATCATCAGTGTGTACCTTACCAGTCAGACAGAAAGATCATCAGTGTGTACCTTACCTGTCAGACAGAAAGATCAGTGTGTACCTTACCTGTCAGACAGAAAGATCAGTGTGTACCTAATCTGTCAGACAGAAAGATCATCAGTGTGTACCTTACCTGTCAGACAGAAAGATCACCAGTGTGTACCTTACTGTCAGACAGAAAGATCATCAGTGTGTTCCCTACCTATCAGACAGAAAGATCATCAGTGAGTTCTCTACCTATCAGACAGAAAGATCATCATCGTGTTCCCTACCTATCAGACAGAAAGATCATCAGTGTGTTCCCTACCTATCAGACAGAAAGATTATCATCATGTTCCCTAGCTATCAGACAGAAAGATCATCATCGTGTTCCCTACCTATCAGACAGAAAGATCATCAGTGTGTTCCCTACCTATCTGACAGAAAGATCATCAGTGTGTTCCCTACCTATCTGACAGAAAGATCATCAGTGTGTTCCCTACCTATCAGACAGAAAGATCATCATCGTGTTCCCTACCTACCAGACAGAAAGATCATCATCATGTTCCCTACCTATCAGACAGACAGATCATCATTATGTTCCCTACCTACCAGACAGAAAGATCATCAGTGTGTACCTTATCTGTCAGACAGAAAGATCAGTGTGTACCTTATCTGTCAGACAGAAAGATCATCAGTGTGTACCTAATCTGTCAGACAGAAAGATCATCAGTGTGTACCTTATCTGTCAGACAGAAAGATCATCAGTGTGTACCTTATCTGTCAGACAGAAAGATCAGTGTGTACCTTATCTGTCAGACAGAAAGATCATCAGTGTGTACATTATCTGTCAGACAGAAAGATCATCAGTGTGTACCTAATCTGTCAGACAGAAAGATCATCAGTGTGTACCTTATCTGTCAGACAGAAAGATCATCAGTGTGTACATTATCTGTCAGACAGAAAGATCATCAGTGTGTACCTAATCTGTCAGACAGAAAGATCATCAGTGTGTACCTTATCTGTCAGACAGAAAGATCAGTGTGTACCTTACCTGTCAGATAGAAAGATCATCAGTGTGTACCTAATCTGTCAGACAGAAAGATCACCAGTGTGTACCTTACCTGTCAGACAGAAAGATCATCAGTGTGTACCTTACCTGTCAGACAGAAAGATCATCAGTGTGTACCTAATCTGTCAGACAGAAAGATCACCAGTGTGTACCTAATCCGTCAGACAGAAAGATCACCAGTGTGTACCTTACCTGTCAGACAGAAAGATCACCAGTGTGTACCTAATCTGTCAGACAGAAAGATCACCAGTGTGTACCTAATCTGTCAGACAGAAAGATCACCAGTGTGTACCTAACCTGTCAGACAGAAAGATCACCAGTGTGTACCTTACCTGTCAGACAGAAAGATCATCAGTGTTTACCTTACCTGTCAGACAGAAAGATCATCAGTGTGTACCTTACCAGTCAGACAGAAAGATCATCAGTGTGTACCTTACCTGTCAGACAGAAAGATCATCAGTGTGTACCTTACCTGTCAGACAGAAAGATCAGTGTGTACCTTACCTGTCAGACAGAAAGATCAGTGTGTACCTAATCTGTCAGACAGAAAGATCATCAGTGTGTACCTTACCTGTCAGACAGAAAGATCATCAGTGTGTACCTTAATTGTCAGACAGAAAGATCATCAGTGTGTACCTTACCTGTCAGACAGAAAGATCATCAGTGTGTACCTTACCTGTCAGACAGAAAGATCAGTGTGTACCTTACCTGTCAGACAGAAAGATCATCAGTGTGTACCTTACCTGTCAGACAGAAAGATCATCAGTGTGTACCTTACCTGTCAGACAGAAAGATCATCAGTGTGTACCTTACCTGTCAGATAGAAAGATCATCAGTGTGTTCCCTACCTATCAGACAGAAAGATCATCAGTGTGTTCCCTACCTATCAGATAGAAAGATCATCAGTGTGTTCCCTACCTATCTGACAGAAAGATCATCAGTGTGTTCTCTACCTATCAGACAGAAAGATCATCATCGTGTTCCCTACCTATCAGACAGAAAGATCATCAGTGTGTTCCCTACCTACCAGACAGAAAGATTATCATCATGTTCCCTAGCTATCAGACAGAAAGATCATCATCGTGTTCCCTACCTATCAGACAGAAAGATCATCAGTGTGTTCCCTACCTATCTGACAGAAAGATCATCAGTGTGTTCCCTACCTATCTGACAGAAAGATCATCAGTGTGTTCCCTACCTATCAGACAGAAAGATCATCAACGTGTTCCCTACCTACCAGACAGAAAGATCATCATCATGTTCCCTACCTATCAGACAGACAGATCATCATTATGTTCCCTACCTACCAGACAGAAAGATCATCAGTGTGTACCTTATCTGTCAGACAGAAAGATCAGTGTGTACCTTACCTGTCAGACAGAAAGATCAGTGTGTACCTTATCTGTCAGACAGAAAGATCAGTGTGTACCTTATCTGTCAGACAGAAAGATCATCAGTGTGTACCTTATCTGTCAGACAGAAAGATCATCAGTGTGTACCTTATCTGTCAGACAGAAAGATCATCAGTGTGTACATTATCTGTCAGACAGAAAGATCATCAGTGTGTACCTAATCTGTCAGACAGAAAGATCATCAGTGTGTACCTTATCTGTCAGACAGAAAGATCAGTGTGTACCTTATCTGTCAGACAGAAAGATCATCAGTGTGTACCTTATCTGTCAGACAGAAAGATCAGTGTGTACCTTATCTGTCAGACAGAAAGATCATCAGTGTGTACATTATCTGTCAGACAGAAAGATCATCAGTGTGTACCTAATCTGTCAGACAGAAAGATCATCAGTGTGTACCTTATCTGTCAGACAGAAAGATCATCAGTGTGTACATTATCTGTCAGACAGAAAGATCATCAGTGTGTACCTAATCTGTCAGACAGAAAGATCATCAGTGTGTACCTTATCTGTCAGACAGAAAGATCAGTGTGTACCTTACCTGTCAGATAGAAAGATCATCAGTGTGTACCTAATCTGTCAGACAGAAAGATCACCAGTGTGTACCTTACCTGTCAGACAGAAAGATCATCAGTGTGTACCTTACCTGTCAGACAGAAAGATCATCAGTGTGTACCTTATCTGTCAGACAGAAAGATCACCAGTGTGTACCTAATCTGTCAGACAGAAAGATCACCAGTGTGTACCTTACCTGTCAGACAGAAAGATCACCAGTGTGTACCTAATCTGTCAGACAGAAAGATCACCAGTGTGTACCTAATCTGTCAGACAGAAAGATCACCAGTGTGTACCTAACCTGTCAGACAGAAAGATCACCAGTGTGTACCTTACCTGTCAGACAGAAAGATCATCAGTGTGTACCTTACCTGTCAGACAGAAAGATCATCAGTGTGTACCTTACCTGTCAGACAGAAAGATCAGTGTGTACCTTACCTGTCAGACAGAAAGATCAGTGTGTACCTAACCTGTCAGACAGAAAGATCATCAGTGTGTACCTTACCTGTCAGACAGAAAGATCATCAGTGTGTACCTTAATTGTCAGACAGAAAGATCATCAGTGTGTACCTTACCTGTCAGACAGAAAGATCATCAGTGTGTACCTTACCTGTCAGACAGAAAGATCAGTGTGTACCTAACCTGTCAGACAGAAAGATCATCAGTGTGTACCTTACCTGTCAGACAGAAAGATCACCAGTGTGTACCTAACCTGTCAGACAGAAAGATCACCAGTGTGTACCTTACCTGTCAGACAGAAAGATCATCAGTGTGTACCTTACCTGTCAGACAGAAAGATCATCAGTGTGTACCTTACCTGTCAGACAGAAAGATCATCAGTGTGTACCTTACCTGTCAGACAGAAAGATCAGTGTGTACCTAATCTGTCAGACAGAAAGATCATCAGTGTGTACCTTACCTGTCAGACAGAAAGATCATCAGTGTGTACCTTAATTGTCAGACAGAAAGATCATCAGTGTGTACCTTACCTGTCAGACAGAAAGATCATCAGTGTGTACCTTACCTGTCAGACAGAAAGATCATCAGTGTGTACCTTACCTGTCAGATAGAAAGATCATCAGTGTGTTCCCTACCTATCAGACAGAAAGATCATCAGTGTGTTCCCTACCTATCAGATAGAAAGATCATCAGTGTGTTCCCTACCTATCTGACAGAAAGATCATCAGTGTGTTCCCTACCTATCAGACAGAAAGATCATCAGTGTGTTCCCTACCTATCAGATAGAAAGATCATCAGTGTGTTCCCTACCTATCTGACAGAAAGATCATCAGTGTGTTCTCTACCTATCAGACAGAAAGATCATCATCGTGTTCCCTACCTATCAGACAGAAAGATCATCAGTGTGTTCCCTACCTATCAGACAGAAAGATTATCATCATGTTCCCTAGCTATCAGACAGAAAGATCATCATCGTGTTCCCTACCTATCAGACAGAAAGATCATCAGTGTGTTCCCTACCTATCTGACAGAAAGATCATCAGTGTGTTCCCTACCTATCAGACAGAAAGATCATCATCGTGTTCCCTACCTACCAGACAGAAAGATCATCATCATGTTCCCTACCTACCAGACAGAAAGATCATCATCATGTTCCCTACCTACCAGACAGAAAGATCATCATCGTGTTCCCTACCTATCAGACAGAAAGATCATCAGTGTGTTCCCTACCTATCTGACAGAAAGATCATCAGTGTGTTCCCTACCTATCAGACAGAAAGATCATCATCGTGTTCCCTACCTACCAGGCAGAAAGATCATCATCATGTTCCCTACCTATCAGACAGAAAGATCATCATTATGTTCCCTACCTACCAGACAGAAAGATCATCAGTGTGTTCCCTACCTATCAGACAGAAAGATCATCAGTGTGTTCCCTACCTATCAGACAGAAAGATCATCAGTGTGTACATTATCTGTCAGACAGAAAGATCATCAGTGTGTACCTAATCTGTCAGAGAGAAAGATCATCAGTGTGTACCTTATCTGTCAGACAGAAAGATCATCAGTGTGTACATTATCTGTCAGACAGAAAGATCATCAGTGTGTACCTAATCTGTCAGACAGAAAGATCATCAGTGTGTACCTTATCTGTCAGACAGAAAGATCAGTGTGTACCTTACCTGTCAGATAGAAAGATCATCAGTGTGTACCTAATCTGTCAGACAGAAAGATCACAGTGTGTACCTTACCTGTCAGACAGAAAGATCATCAGTGTGTACCTAATCTGTCAGACAGAAAGATCACCAGTGTGTACCTAATCTGTCAGACAGAAAGATCACCAGTGTGTACCTTACCTGTCAGACAGAAAGATCACCAGTGTGTACCTAATCTGTCAGACAGAAAGATCACCAGTGTGTACCTAATCTGTCAGACAGAAAGATCACCAGTGTGTAGCTAACCTGTCAGACAGAAAGATCACCAGTGTGTACCTTACCTGTCAGACAGAAAGATCATCAGTGTGTACCTTACCTGTCAGACAGAAAGATCATCAGTGTGTACCTTACCTGTCAGACAGAAAGATCAGTGTGTACCTTACCTGTCAGACAGAAAGATCAGTGTGTACCTAATCTGTCAGACAGAAAGATCATCAGTGTGTACCTTACCTGTCAGACAGAAAGATCACCAGTGTGTACCTTAACTGTCAGACAGAAAGATCATCAGTGTGTACCTTACCTGTCAGACAGAAAGATCATCAGTGTGTACCTTACCTGTCAGACAGAAAGATCAGTGTGTACCTTACCTGTCAGACAGAAAGATCAGTGTGTACCTTATCTGTCAGACAGAAAGATCATCAGCGTGTACCTTACCTGTCAGACAGAAAGATCAGTGTGTACCTTACCTGTCAGACAGAAAGATCATCAGTGTGTACCTTACCTGTCAGACAGAAAGATCATCAGTGTGTACCTTACCTGTCAGACAGAAAGATCATCAGTGTGTACCTTACCTGTCAGATAGAAAGATCATCAGTGTGTTCCCTACCTATCAGACAGAAAGATCATCAGTGTGTTCCCTACCTATCAGACAGAAAGATCATCAGTGAGTTCTCTACCTATCAGACAGAAAGATCATCATCGTGTTCCCTACCTATCAGACAGAAAGATCATCAGTGTGTTCCCTACCTATCAGACAGAAAGATTATCATCATGTTCCCTAGCTATCAGACAGAAAGATCATCATCGTGTTCCCTACCTATCAGACAGAAAGATCATCAGTGTGTTCCCTACCTATCTGACAGAAAGATCATCAGTGTGTTCCCTACCTATCTGACAGAAAGATCATCAGTGTGTTCCCTACCTATCAGACAGAAAGATCATCATCGTGTTCCCTACCTACCAGACAGAAAGATCATCATCATGTTCCCTACCTATCAGACAGACAGATCATCATTATGTTCCCTACCTACCAGACAGAAAGATCATCAGTGTGTACCTTATCTGTCAGACAGAAAGATCAGTGTGTACCTTATCTGTCAGACAGAAAGATCATCAGTGTGTACCTAATCTGTCAGACAGAAAGATCATCAGTGTGTACCTTATCTGTCAGACAGAAAGATCATCAGTGTGTACCTTATCTGTCAGACAGAAAGATCAGTGTGTACCTTATCTGTCAGACAGAAAGATCATCAGTGTGTACATTATCTGTCAGACAGAAAGATCATCAGTGTGTACCTAATCTGTCAGACAGAAAGATCATCAGTGTGTACCTTATCTGTCAGACAGAAAGATCATCAGTGTGTACATTATCTGTCAGACAGAAAGATCATCAGTGTGTACCTAATCTGTCAGACAGAAAGATCATCAGTGTGTACCTTATCTGTCAGACAGAAAGATCAGTGTGTACCTTACCTGTCAGATAGAAAGATCATCAGTGTGTACCTAATCTGTCAGACAGAAAGATCACCAGTGTGTACCTTACCTGTCAGACAGAAAGATCATCAGTGTGTACCTTACCTGTCAGACAGAAAGATCATCAGTGTGTACCTAATCTGTCAGACAGAAAGATCACCAGTGTGTACCTAATCCGTCAGACAGAAAGATCACCAGTGTGTACCTTACCTGTCAGACAGAAAGATCACCAGTGTGTACCTAATCTGTCAGACAGAAAGATCACCAGTGTGTACCTAATCTGTCAGACAGAAAGATCACCAGTGTGTACCTAACCTGTCAGACAGAAAGATCACCAGTGTGTACCTTACCTGTCAGACAGAAAGATCATCAGTGTTTACCTTACCTGTCAGACAGAAAGATCATCAGTGTGTACCTTACCAGTCAGACAGAAAGATCATCAGTGTGTACCTTACCTGTCAGACAGAAAGATCATCAGTGTGTACCTTACCTGTCAGACAGAAAGATCAGTGTGTACCTTACCTGTCAGACAGAAAGATCAGTGTGTACCTAATCTGTCAGACAGAAAGATCATCAGTGTGTACCTTACCTGTCAGACAGAAAGATCATCAGTGTGTACCTTAATTGTCAGACAGAAAGATCATCAGTGTGTACCTTACCTGTCAGACAGAAAGATCATCAGTGTGTACCTTACCTGTCAGACAGAAAGATCAGTGTGTACCTTACCTGTCAGACAGAAAGATCATCAGTGTGTACCTTACCTGACAGACAGAAAGATCATCAGTGTGTACCTTACCTGTCAGACAGAAAGATCATCAGTGTGTACCTTACCTGTCAGATAGAAAGATCATCAGTGTGTTCCCTACCTATCAGACAGAAAGATCATCAGTGTGTTCCCTACCTATCAGATAGAAAGATCATCAGTGTGTTCCCTACCTATCTGACAGAAAGATCATCAGTGTGTTCTCTACCTATCAGACAGAAAGATCATCATCGTGTTCCCTACCTATCAGACAG
The DNA here is from genome assembly GCA_032433765.1 of Megaustenia siamemsis. NCBI lineage: Eukaryota > Metazoa > Mollusca > Gastropoda > Stylommatophora > Ariophantidae > Megaustenia > Megaustenia siamemsis. Next base: position 15,463,767 of record JAVIAB010000049.1, on the reverse strand, counting down.
AAAGATCATCAGTGTGTTCCCTACCTATCAGACAGAAAGATTATCATCATGTTCCCTAGCTATCAGACAGAAAGATCATCATCGTGTTCCCTACCTATCAGACAGAAAGATCATCAGTGTGTTCCCTACCTATCTGACAGAAAGATCATCAGTGTGTTCCCTACCTATCTGACAGAAAGATCATCAGTGTGTTCCCTACCTATCAGACAGAAAGATCATCAACGTGTTCCCTACCTACCAGACAGAAAGATCATCATCATGTTCCCTACCTATCAGACAGACAGATCATCATTATGTTCCCTACCTACCAGACAGAAAGATCATCAGTGTGTACCTTATCTGTCAGACAGAAAGATCAGTGTGTACCTTACCTGTCAGACAGAAAGATCAGTGTGTACCTTATCTGTCAGACAGAAAGATCAGTGTGTACCTTATCTGTCAGACAGAAAGATCATCAGTGTGTACCTTATCTGTCAGACAGAAAGATCATCAGTGTGTACCTTATCTGTCAGACAGAAAGATCATCAGTGTGTACATTATCTGTCAGACAGAAAGATCATCAGTGTGTACCTAATCTGTCAGACAGAAAGATCATCAGTGTGTACCTTATCTGTCAGACAGAAAGATCAGTGTGTACCTTATCTGTCAGACAGAAAGATCATCAGTGTGTACCTTATCTGTCAGACAGAAAGATCAGTGTGTACCTTATCTGTCAGACAGAAAGATCATCAGTGTGTACATTATCTGTCAGACAGAAAGATCATCAGTGTGTACCTAATCTGTCAGACAGAAAGATCATCAGTGTGTACCTTATCTGTCAGACAGAAAGATCATCAGTGTGTACATTATCTGTCAGACAGAAAGATCATCAGTGTGTACCTAATCTGTCAGACAGAAAGATCATCAGTGTGTACCTTATCTGTCAGACAGAAAGATCAGTGTGTACCTTACCTGTCAGATAGAAAGATCATCAGTGTGTACCTAATCTGTCAGACAGAAAGATCACCAGTGTGTACCTTACCTGTCAGACAGAAAGATCATCAGTGTGTACCTTACCTGTCAGACAGAAAGATCATCAGTGTGTACCTTATCTGTCAGACAGAAAGATCACCAGTGTGTACCTAATCTGTCAGACAGAAAGATCACCAGTGTGTACCTTACCTGTCAGACAGAAAGATCACCAGTGTGTACCTAATCTGTCAGACAGAAAGATCACCAGTGTGTACCTAATCTGTCAGACAGAAAGATCACCAGTGTGTACCTAACCTGTCAGACAGAAAGATCACCAGTGTGTACCTTACCTGTCAGACAGAAAGATCATCAGTGTGTACCTTACCTGTCAGACAGAAAGATCATCAGTGTGTACCTTACCTGTCAGACAGAAAGATCAGTGTGTACCTTACCTGTCAGACAGAAAGATCAGTGTGTACCTAATCTGTCAGACAGAAAGATCATCAGTGTGTACCTTACCTGTCAGACAGAAAGATCATCAGTGTGTACCTTAATTGTCAGACAGAAAGATCATCAGTGTGTACCTTACCTGTCAGACAGAAAGATCATCAGTGTGTACCTTACCTGTCAGACAGAAAGATCAGTGTGTACCTTACCTGTCAGACAGAAAGATCATCAGTGTGTACCTTACCTGTCAGACAGAAAGATCACCAGTGTGTACCTAACCTGTCAGACAGAAAGATCACCAGTGTGTACCTTACCTGTCAGACAGAAAGATCATCAGTGTGTACCTTACCTGTCAGACAGAAAGATCATCAGTGTGTACCTTACCTGTCAGACAGAAAGATCAGTGTGTACCTTACCTGTCAGACAGAAAGATCAGTGTGTACCTAATCTGTCAGACAGAAAGATCATCAGTGTGTACCTTACCTGTCAGACAGAAAGATCATCAGTGTGTACCTTAATTGTCAGACAGAAAGATCATCAGTGTGTACCTTACCTGTCAGACAGAAAGATCATCAGTGTGTACCTTACCTGTCAGACAGAAAGATCAGTGTGTACCTTACCTGTCAGACAGAAAGATCATCAGTGTGTACCTTACCTGTCAGACAGAAAGATCACCAGTGTGTACCTAACCTGTCAGACAGAAAGATCACCAGTGTGTACCTTACCTGTCAGACAGAAAGATCATCAGTGTGTACCTTACCTGTCAGACAGAAAGATCATCAGTGTGTACCTTACCTGTCAGACAGAAAGATCAGTGTGTACCTTACCTGTCAGACAGAAAGATCAGTGTGTACCTAATCTGTCAGACAGAAAGATCATCAGTGTGTACCTTACCTGTCAGACAGAAAGATCATCAGTGTGTACCTTAATTGTCAGACAGAAAGATCATCAGTGTGTACCTTACCTGTCAGACAGAAAGATCATCAGTGTGTACCTTACCTGTCAGACAGAAAGATCATCAGTGTGTACCTTACCTGTCAGATAGAAAGATCATCAGTGTGTTCCCTACCTATCAGACAGAAAGATCATCAGTGTGTTCCCTACCTATCAGATAGAAAGATCATCAGTGTGTTCCCTACCTATCTGACAGAAAGATCATCAGTGTGTTCCCTACCTATCAGACAGAAAGATCATCAGTGTGTTCCCTACCTATCAGATAGAAAGATCATCAGTGTGTTCCCTACCTATCTGACAGAAAGATCATCAGTGTGTTCTCTACCTATCAGACAGAAAGATCATCATCGTGTTCCCTACCTATCAGACAGAAAGATCATCAGTGTGTTCCCTACCTATCAGACAGAAAGATTATCATCATGTTCCCTAGCTATCAGACAGAAAGATCATCATCGTGTTCCCTACCTATCAGACAGAAAGATCATCAGTGTGTTCCCTACCTATCTGACAGAAAGATCATCAGTGTGTTCCCTACCTATCAGACAGAAAGATCATCATCGTGTTCCCTACCTACCAGACAGAAAGATCATCATCATGTTCCCTACCTACCAGACAGAAAGATCATCATCATGTTCCCTACCTACCAGACAGAAAGATCATCATCGTGTTCCCTACCTATCAGACAGAAAGATCATCAGTGTGTTCCCTACCTATCTGACAGAAAGATCATCAGTGTGTTCCCTACCTATCAGACAGAAAGATCATCATCGTGTTCCCTACCTACCAGGCAGAAAGATCATCATCATGTTCCCTACCTATCAGACAGAAAGATCATCATTATGTTCCCTACCTACCAGACAGAAAGATCATCAGTGTGTTCCCTACCTATCAGACAGAAAGATCATCAGTGTGTTCCCTACCTATCAGACAGAAAGATCATCAGTGTGTTCCCTACCTATCAAACAGAAAGATCATCAGTGTGTTCCCTACCTATCAAACAGAAAGATCATCATTATGTTCCCTATCTATCAGATAGAAAGATCATCAGTGTGTTCCCTACCTATCAGACAGAAAGATCATCAGTGTGTTCCCTACCTATCAGACAGAAAGATCATCAGTGTGTTCCCTACCTATCAGATAGAAAGATCATCAGTGTGTTCCCTACCTATCTGACAGAAAGATCATCATCATGTTCCCTACCTATCAGACAGAAAGATCATCATCATGTTCCCTACCTACCAGACAGAAAGATCATCATTTTATGTTCCCTACCTACCAGACAGAAAGATCATCATCATGTTCCCTACCTATCAGACAGAAAGATCATCATTATGTTCCTTACCTATCAGACAGAAAGATCATCATTATGTTCCCTACCTACCAGACAGAAAGATCATCGTTATGTTCCCTACCTACCAGACAGAAAGATCATCGTTATGTTCCCTACCTACCAGACAGAAAGATCATCATCATGTTCCCTACCTACCAGACAGAAAGATCATCATCATGTTCCCTACCTATCAGACAGAAAGATCATCATTATGTTCCCTACCTATCTGACAGAAAGATCATCTTGTTCCCTACCTAACAGATAGAAAGATCATCAGTGTGTTCCCTACCTATCTGACAGAAAGATCATCATCATGTTCCCTACCTATCAGACAGAAAGATCATCAGTGTGTTCCCTACCTATCTGACAGAAAGATCATCATCACCATGTTCCCTACCTATCTGACAGAAAGATCATCATCATCATGTTCCCTACCTATCAGACAGAAATATCATCATCATGTTCCCTACCTATGAGACAGAAAGATCATCATCATGTTCCCTACCTATGAGACAGAAAAATCATCATCATGTTCCCTATAGCAATTGGAAGTGAAGTAGAAGAAACTCATTTTCCCATGACCTCATCATTCAGCTCATGAGACAAAGTGTATTTCAATCTTCCTCCTTCTAGCACTCACACAATGACTACTAAAGGAATTGATTGTCCTCTTCGTCATCCGTCCTCAAAAGCACGTTAAGCAGCCATGAAACATTATGTTGTGGTTGCCAGTAGAACTTTGATATTTGCAACTTTCGGCCCAACACATCCAAATTCAGCACAGCATTTATGAGTACCAGGTTGTCTTCCCTCAATGTGTAGATGTGGGGGGACCAATATCACGAGAAAGGAGAGGAAGGGAGAAAGGGGGATTGTCTGAGGTGAAGGACAAGCAATCGGGAACGATAATGGTCCGCGAGATTTGCGGGGGTGTATTGGCGTGAGTTCAGAAATAGACGACAAGCAACTAGAAAAGAAAAAAAGATAGGAGAACAGACCATCTCGAGATTTGAGGGGGTGTATTAGTCGAGATGATTGTATCCAAGATGGAGAAATTATTTTTCTCCAGCTTGGTATAGAACCGTTGATCAGAGGTTTAACAAGCCGCTATCATAAAAATGATTTTGTTAATGAAACGTAGGCCGATACAGAATGTGTAAATTAGAACGAGGAAATTAGAGAAATCGCCAATCAACCACTAATATCTTCAGCAATAAAGAAAAGACGGTCATATGTTGGACATGTCATGAGAAGAGATAATAACCGAATAGCAAAGCAAGCCCTCATGTGGGAAACAACAAGTAAGAGAAAAAGAGGAAGACCCAGAGAGACACTGAGAAGAACATTGATGAGAGAAGCAAGAGCAGCAGGAATCAGCTCCCTCAATGAGATAGAGCTGCTTGCACAGAACAGAGACAAATGGCGAGATTTGATAAAATATCTTTAAAAGAATTAAAAACTGCTAGAACAAAAATTCAGATAAGAGAAGGAGTATCTTGGTCTACGCCCTATGAGCCGGCTACGGCTCGAAAGGTCAATAGATAGATAGATTAGTCGAGAAACTAAACTTGTGGATTGATTTGATTGGAGGAGCCGACAAATATTTCAAGAGGAGACACAAAAAAACGGGAGCATTTAGGAGAACATCAGGATGCCACACGTTGTTGTAGAGAATGTGGCCACATTTGTGGTCCGCCATAGGGGCTAACCATAGTCAACGTAGTAGCAGTGATGAGCTAAGTGTAGACTAAGAACCGTTAGATGTAGAGCGTTCTGAACAGTCATAGATGAAACCTCGAGTATTAGGTTAGGAGTTCCAGAGAACAGGCAAGTGTGTCGCCTGTCATATTGCACGGCCAAAGACCAGAGCAGCTGAGTATAACAGCTGATTCACGAGTGATTCTCCAGGTGATTGACCAGCTGTCAGCTGTAGCCATCCAAAAGTAGCTGTAGCTGTCAGTGATTCATCAGCCATCCAAAATTAGCTGTCCGTGGTGTGAACATAATACAACCTCCATCAGAAACGTCCTCCTCCTACTGAAGACAAAGCATCCTCCTGATACATTTGATCCCTACTTGCTTGACAAGACTAGATTGGTTAGTCTGTTTCTAGAAGCACCGTAAAAGAGGTGAAGTGGGGTCTGGATGGTTCTACTTCAGTGATCCATCAGCTATGAGTTGTGGACAGCTTCCAGCTCTGTTGTTGTTAGATGTCTTGCCTCTAAGTGAATTTAGTTCTACCGCTGATATTTGAAACACCATTACACTGACTTGTGAATAGGTTGAATAATGAACTGTAAAGATGATATCAAATGATACTGTAAAGATGATATCAAATGACACTGTAAATATGATATTAAATGACACTGTAAAGATATCGAAATGACACTGTAAAGATTGTATCTAATGACACTGTAAAGATTATATCAAATGACACTGTAATGACATCAAAAGACACTGTAAGGTGACATCATATGACACTGTAAAGATAATATCAAATGACTGTAAAGATGATTTCAATTGACTCTGTAAAGATATCAAATGATACTGTAAAGATGCTATCTAACGACACTGTAAAGATTATACCAAATGACACTGTAAAGATGATACTAAATGACACTGTAAAGATGATATCAAACTGACCTGTGGATGTAACCCATCTCATGTAAACTGTTGATTGCCAAAGCCATCTCAGCAATGTAGAACTTTGCCATCTCCTCCTCAAATATGTCATCATTTCTGTGGAGAATGTACAAAACTTTGGTTTTATTTTGTTGTTTTTTTTTGTTATTGTTTGACTACAGAGATAGCACTAACTTATTGTTTGTCTACACAGATAGCACTAACTTATTGTTTGTCTACAGAGATAACACTAACTTATTGTTTGACTACAGAGATAGCACTAACTTATTGTTTGACTACAGAGATAACACTAACTTATTGTTTGTCTACACAGATAGCACTAATTTATTGTTTGACTACAGAGATAGCACTAATTTATTGTTTGACTACACAGATAGCACTAATTTATTGTTTGACTACACAGATAGCACTAACTTATTGTTTGACTACACAGATAGCACTAATTTATTGTTTGACTACAGAGATAGCACTAACTTATTGTTTGACTACAGAGATAGCACTAATTTATTGTTTGACTACAGAGATAGCACTAACTTATTGTTTGACTACACAGATAGCACTAACTTATTGTTTGTCTACACAGATAGCACTAACTTATTGTTTGACTACACAGATAGCACTAACTTATTGTTTGACTACAGAGATAGCACTAATTTATTGTTTGTCTACAGAGATAGCACTAATTTATTGTTTGTCTACAGAGATAGCACTAACTTATTGTTTGACTACACAGATAGCACTAATTTATTGTTTGACTACAGAGATAACACTAACTTATTGTTTGACTACAGAGATAGCACTAATTTATTGTTTGACTACACAGATAGCACTAACTTATTGTTTGTCTACACAGATAGCACTAATTTATTGTTTGACTACAGAGATAGCACTAACTTATTGTTTGACTACAGAGATAGCACTAACTTATTGTTTGACTACAGAGATAACACTAACTTATTGTTTGACTACACAGATAGCACTAATTTATTGTTTGACTACAGAGATAGCACTAACTTATTATTTGTCTACACAGATAGCACTAATTTATTGTTTGACTACAGAGATAGCACTAACTTATTGTTTGTCTACACAGATAGCACTAACTTATTGTTTGACTACAGAGATAGCACTAACTTATTATTTGTCTACACAGATAGCACGAATTTATCGTTTGACTACAGAGATAGCACTAATTTATTGTTTGACTACAGAGATAGCACTAACTTATTGTTTGTCTACACAGATAGCACTAACTTATTGTTTGACTACACAGATAGCACTAACTTATTGTTTGTCTACACAGATAGCACTAACTTATTGTTTGTCTACACAGATAGCACTAACTTATTGTTTGACTACACAGATAGCACTAACTTATTGTTTATCTACACAGATAGCACTAACTTATTGTTTGTCTACACAGATAGCACTAACTTATTGTTTGTCTACACAGATAGCACTAACTTATTGTTTACCTACACAGATAGCACTAACTTATTGTTTGTCTACAGAGATAGCACTAATTTATTGTTTGTCTACACAGATAGCACTAATTTATTGTTTGACTACAGAGATAGCACTAATTTATTGTTTGTCTACACAAAGAGCACTAACTTATTGTTTGACTACACAGATAGCACTAACTTATTGTTTACCTACACAGATAGCACTAACTTATTGTTTGTCTACAGAGATAGCACTAACTTATTGTTTACCTACACAGATAGCACTAACTTATTGTTTGTCTACAGAGATAGCACTAACTTATTGTTTACCTACACAGATAGCACTAATTTATTGTTTGTCTACACAGATAGCACTAATTTATTGTTTGACTACAGAGATAGCACTAATTTATTGTTTGTCTACACAGATAGCACTAACTTATTGTTTGACTACACAGATAGCACTAACTTATTGTTTATCTACACAGATAGCACTAACTTATTGTTTGTCTACACAGATAGCACTAACCTATTGTTTGTCTACAGAGATAGCACTATAGCTCGTTTCAAAACATATGCCCAACTTCAAAACGCTATTACTCTCTAACCGTTTGTTAAATAATTTTGAAATTTTCCAAATGTTATTAGAATGCAAAAGACCCTTTAAATGTATATTTAACAAATATCTTGCAGCTGCAGTTTTCTTAAAGCGGCGATATTTCTTTGATGTTTGTCAAAATTGTAAATTGTGAAGCCCTAAAGAATAGAAATTACCGTAGTTGCTGGTCTACGATTAATTTACACTAGGTAAAGGCGTGGCCGTAATGGGGAAATAACTGGATAAAACAAAACACCAGGATAATTATTGTCTGCTCAGTTCGAGGACGGACGATAATATCAAGCTGTATGTCCAATTTTCATAGTTGTGTGGTCCTGAAAAGGACCGTTTGTTGAAATAATTTAAGGTAATATAGGGGCCAACATTGTGGGGGCTATATACTTTCATTCTGAATCAGACGAGTCTAAAAGATTAATAACTGTTTGGGGTTGAACATTCCACAAACCATCATTTTTCCAATATTCCTCTTCCTGTTTTAAGATGTGGTCTTCACATTTAGCCCAATAATCTTTGTCTATATTTAATAAAGCGAGATTAGCAAGAGTCTTTACATCGCATATTTTGAATGTTGTATTTTCATCTGCCACTTGTCCTTTTAATTTTGCCCAGATTAGTTCTATTGGATTTAAATGAGCATGGTAAGGTGGCAGCCTCAAACTTATATGACCGTGCTCTTGGATAATCTTATCTATTTGAAAAATCTTTGTCCTCTGTTTTGATTTACTAGAGATAGTAATTCAGGTTTTAAGTACATGTTATTAAATTGTATGTGCTCCTTTGTGAGCCATATCTTAATAGCATCTTTTGTACTGGATGACATCGGGACTTTATCTTCAAGTGCAACAATGTTGTGGTACGCTGCATTGTCCATTATTAGGCAAGATGGTCGATCTAGTGATGGGAGAACAGAATTTTCAATCCAATGTCTAAATATGTGACCATTCATCTCAGAGTGATAATCCCGATTGTCTATGGATTTTGAAAGAAAAATGAGCTCTGCATTCTGTATTAGTCCATGTTGTCGACTACCTGCATGAGCAATTATAAAGCACTGTCCTTTGCTGCTAGGTATTAATCTCTTAATCTTTCCATCTGATGACTGCCATTCCCTTTGGTTAGTGTGGTGAGCATTGATCCATGTTTCATCCAAGTACACAATATCATAACCTTGCTTGCGCACCTCTTTTACTTCACGTAAGTACTTGCTTCTCATGACTACTATATGTGGCTTCTCACAGATGATGTTTCGTCCATTGGAATACTTTCTGAATGTAAAGCCTGCAGCTCTCACATTCCTCCATAATGTAGACTTTGATATTTTAATACTGTTGTTCTTTTTCAGCGATACTTTTAATTTTCTTATTGTAACAGTTTCATTCATACCCAACATTTTGCGAATTTCACTTCTAATAAGTTCACTGTCGAAATTATCCAACATTTTTGCTCTTCCTTGTGATTTTGTATATTTGGAACATTGACGGTCACGTGCTTGAATCCAGCGATTAAATGACCGTTTAGATAAATCCAAAATGTGTCTTGTCCTATTCTCAGGGTTTTCTAAAGAATGAAATAATCTTCCTCGTTTAGCCTCTTTGCAAAAATAGTCATACATTTTTATTGCGATGTTTTGTAAACTGCAGAATTTCATTTTAAGACTCATGATAAATGTTAGCGTTCCACGTCTACACCTATGGATGAACGGAAATGGAACACACAATGCCTCGTGTTTTCTACAAGTGTCTAATTGTGTCAGACAGCTCACGTTTAAAGCGTGCAAAATCGTAAATTTGACCGTGTATAGATTTGTAATCGCTATTTTTAACTTAAATACTGTAAACACTAAGTTTTGACTACATCAATGGGTCGTTATAAATTTATATAAATCAAATAAGCAATAATAATAACCAAATGTTTGTTTTTAATGAAATTAATTCCCTGTTGGGTTCTAATCATTATAACTTTACATGCAAATTTTGAAAAAAATACAAAAAGCGGTTTAAAAGATATTGATTTTAAAAGTTGGGCACGACTTATGAAACAAGCTATAACTTATTGTTTGTCTACACAGATAGCACTAATTTATTGTTTGTCTACACAGATAGCACTAACTTATTGTTTATCTACACAGATAGCACTAATTTACTGTTTCAAACTATAAACAGATAGCACTAGTTTACTGTTTCGGACTATAAAAAGATAACACTAATGTAATAATGTTTAACTATACAGATAGCACTAATTTACTGTTTAACTACAGAGATAGCAATAATTTTACTATTTCAGAATTCAGACGCATACAACAGAAACAATGAGTGAACACACATCTCACTTTGGACTCAAAACTGCATCAACAAAAAAGTTCACCTTCTCAAGAGAGACAACAAATCTCCGCCGGCATGAAAGTCCATCACCAGGTACAGACTGCTGGAGTCTTGGAAGGCATAGTGTAACTGGGTGATCCAGGAACTCTCAGTGATAGCCATGATGTCTCGCTCCTCTTCATAGAAGGAGATCTATAAATCAACAGTGTTGAGTTTCAAATTAATCAGGCATCTGACTACACTAACATTAGAGCTTTACACAAACATCACATCACAATGTCTGGAGGAACAATCTGACCAGACCAATGTAACAGCTTTACACAAACATCACATCACAATGTCTGGAGGTACATCTGATGAGACCAATGTGACAGCTTTACAAAAACATCACATCACAATGTCTGGAGGAACATCTGATGAGACCAATGTAACAGCTTTACATAAACATAACAATGTCTGGAGGAACATCTGATGAGACCAATGTAACAGCTTTACACAAACATAACAATGTCTGGAGGAACATCTGATGAGACCAATGTAACAGCTTTATACAAACATAACAATGTCTGGAGGAACATCTGATGAGAAAAATGTAACAGCTTCATACAAACATAACGTCTGGAGGAACATCTGATGAGAAAAATGTAACAGCTTTATACAAACATAACAATGTCTGGAGAAACATCTGATGAGAAAAATGTAACAGCTTCATACAAACATAACGTCTGGAGGAACATCTGATGAGAAAAATGTAACAGCTTTATACAAACATAACAATGTCTGGAGGAACATCTGACCAGACCAATGTAACAGCTCTACACAAACATAACAACGTCTGGAGAACATCTGACTTTGCTGAAAATCTGAGAACTAACATGTTCCATATTACCCATAGATGTGTCGAATGTTATAAAAATCTGAGAACTAACATGTTCCATATTACTCATAGATGTGTCGAATGTTATAAAAATCTGAGAACTAACATGTTCCATATTACCCATAGATGTGTCGAATGTTATAAAAATCTGAGAACTAACATGTTCCATATTACCCATAGATGTGTCGAATGTTATAAAAATCTGAGAACTAACATGTTCCATATTACCCATAGATGTGTCGAATGTTATAAAAATCTGAGAACTAACATGTTCCATATTACTCATAGATGTGTCGAATGTTATAAAAATCTGAGAACTAACATGTTCCATATTACCCATAGATGTATCGAATGTTATAAAAATCTGAGAACTAACATGTTCCATATTACCCATAGATGTGTCGAATGTTATAAAAATCTGAGAACTAACATGTTCCATATTACCCATAGATGTGTCGAATGTTATAAAAATCTGAGAACTAACATGTTCCATATTACCCATAGACGTGTCGAATGTTATGTTATAAAAATCTGAGAACTAACATGTTCCATATTACCCATAGACGTGTCGAATGTTATGTTATAGAAATCTGAGAACTAACATGTTCCATATTACCCATAGATGTGTCGAATGTCATGTTATAAAAATCTGAGAACTAACATGTTCCATATTACCCATAGATGTGTTGAATGTTATGTTATAAAAATCTGAGAACTAACATGTTCCATCTTACCCATAGATGTGTTGAATGTCATGAAAATCTGAGAATTAATATGTTTCATATTACCCATAGATGTGTTGAATGTCATGAAAATCTGAGAATTAATATGTTTCATATTACCCATAGATGTGTTGAATGTCATAAAAATCTGAGAATTAATATGTTTCATATTACCCATAGATGTGTTGAATGTCATAAAAATCTGAGAATTAATATGTTTCATATTACCCATAGATGTGTTGAATGTTGTGAAAATCTGAGAACAAGCATGTTTCATACTACCCATGCATCAAACAAGGATAGACAGGCACATTTTCAAAAATCAATGACAAGACTACTGACCTCTGGCTGCGATAGCAATTCTGCCTTGCGAAGAACCTTCATAGCATAGACTTCATCTGTTGATTTTTCTGTCACAACACGAACCTCTCCAAAATGTCCTCGTCCTATGACAGCTTTGACCTCAAAATCTGAGGCTTTCATCCTTTCTGCTTTTGCACTTTTCACTGCCATGTCATCTACAAATAAAATAAAGCAGTGACTTCCACAAATAGGGTCTATGTATACCAATGCTGATGCTCATAACATAAACTGTTAAGTCACAGATGATAATAACAATCTGTCCAAGTCATAGATGACCATAACAATCTGTCCAAGTCACAGATGATAATAACAATCTGTCCAAGTCACAGATGATAATAACAATCTGTCCAAGTCACAGATGATAATAACAATCTGTCCAAGTCACAGATGATAATAACAATCTGTCCAAGTCACAGATGACCATAACAATCTGTCCAAGTCACAGATGACCATAGCAATATGTCCAAGTCACAGATGACCATAGCAATATGTCCAAGTCACAGATGATAATACCAATCTGTCCAAGTCACATATGACCATAACAATCTATCCAAGTCACAGATGATAATAACAATCTGTCCAAGTCATAGATGATAATAACAATCTGTCCAGGTCACAGATGATAATAACAATCTGTTCAAGTCACAGATGATAATAACAATCTGTCCAAGTCACAGTTAATAATAACAATCTGTCCAAGTCACAGATGATAATAACAATCTGCCCAAGTCACAGATGATAATAACAATCTGTTCAAGTCACAGATGATAATAACAATCTGTCCAAGTCACAGATGATAATAACAATCTGTCCAAGTCACAGATGATAATAACAATCTGTCCAAGTCACAGATGATAATAACAATCTGTCCAAGTCACAGATGACCATAACAATCTGTCCAAGTCACAGATGATCATAACAATCTGTCCAAGTCATAGATGACCATAACAATCTGTCCAAGTCACAGATGACCATAACAATCTGTCCAAGTCACAGATGATAATAACAATCTGTCCAAGTCACAGATGATAATAACAATCTGTCCAGGTCACAGATGATAATAACAATCTGTCCAAGTCACAGATGATAATAACAATCTGTCCAAGTCACATATGATAATAACAATCTGTCCAAGTCACAGATGATAATAACAATCTGTCCAAGTCACATATGATAATAACAATCTGTCCAAGTCACATATGACCATAACAATCTGTCCAAGTCACAGATGATAATAACAATCTGTCCAAGTCACAGATGATAATAACAATCTGTCCAAGTCACAGATGACCATAACAATCTGTCCAAGTCACAGATGATCATAACAATCTGTCCAAGTCATAGATGACCATAACAATCTGTCCAAGTCACAGATGACCATAACAATCTGTCCAAGTCACAGATGATCATAACAATCTGTCCAAGCCATAGATGATCCTAACAAAAATCTGTCCAGGTCACAGATGATCATTATAAACATTGCCTAAGTCATTTACCACACAAAACAATGTCCAAGTCACAGGGGACATGACCACAACAAAGAAAGCTAAAAACGTACACTAATCTTCACACAGATGTGATAAAGAAAGTAACAAATGGAGAAACAGAATAATGAATTGAAAGTACTCACATTTGCTCACAAATGAAGAAACATTCTTGATTTTTAACAAGTTCTCATGAGTGCACTCATCATACAGAGCCAGGAATCCATCAACAAGGCATTCCATATTCAGCTTGTCCTGCCACGGTGATTTATTTTCATGCACGATTTTCCTTCCATCAGTGGAAGGACAGTTTTTGTTTGCCATGTTGGAATGTCCAAATCGTCACAACAGTCTCAGCACACACAGACAGCACTCATTAGTAACTTCTTATTATTCAGTAAGAGTCATATCATGGCCAAGCTTTCATGACGATCAGAGTAGAAAGAGGAAAAGACAAAAGTTAGATCAGAGTAGAAAGAGGAAAAGACAAAAGTTAGATCAGAGTAGAAAGAGCAAAAGACAAAAGTTAGATCAGAGTAGAAAGAGGAAAAGACAAAAGTTAGATCAGAGTAGAAAGAGGAAAAGACAAAAGTTAGATCAGAGTAGAAAGAGGAAAAGACAAAAGTTAGATCAGAGTAGAAAGAGGAAAAGACAAAAGTTAGATCAGAGTAGAAAGAGGAAAAGACAAAAGTTAGATCAGAGTAGAAAGAGGAAAAGACAAAAGTTATGTCTAACAACAGATGCTACAGGGTGGGGGCGGGTGTAATCTAGAGGTAAGATGTCGGCTTCCAGACAAGAAGGTCCCGGGTACAATTCCTACCACAGACAATGAACATTTTTCTTTAATAAATAAAATTGAATCCATAGCTTTAAACTCCCCTGGTCTCCGGGCAGTGAGATCCAATGTCTAGTCCTCTAGGAAAACGGCCAAAAATTGGAGGTCCTGTGTGCACACATTAAAGAACCTTTGGCGGTTAAAAAAACAATCTTTACGACACATAGTACCATTGCTGGTGTATGTCGGGGGCAACGATAGAACCCAAGGGATAAAGGCCGCATGGTCAAGCAGTCGCCACGACATGTGAGATTCAGGATTTTTATTTCACCCCCGATAGAAAAAAATCCTTTCTGTCTACCACGGGCTTCGAACACCGTACGCCGGCTTTTCAGCCAGCGGAACAGTGGTTTTAGCCGCACGTTGGAAATCAAAAAGAGCAGGCGCAAAAAAAATGCCCACTGCTCAGGCAAAATTGATAGAAAAAATCCACCCAAAATGTTAATACTCTCAATGATAAAAATATGAGAGTACATCGGAAGTCGGATTATATCTGCCTGTATGGCAGGGGACATTATAGTCTAAGAAAGCAAAAATAAAGGACTCAGCCTTAATAGCAAAATGACAGAGGTAATGGTAACAACAAAGAAAAATACATCACCTCAGTGCAAAATAAAGACAAGTGAAACAATGTTAAAAAAGGTAAATGAATTTAAATATTTGGGAACTTTGTTAACCTCAGACGGAAGATGTACAACAGAAATGAGATGCAGAATGGCTCCGGCAAAAGCAGCTTTCAAAAAAGTGAGGAAGATACTATGCAATCCATTTTTGACAATAGAAACAAGAAAAAGAGTTCTTAAATGTTATGTAAAGCCAGTCTTAACATATGGATGTGAGTTATGGACAATAGGACAACAGACAAGAAAATCACTGGAGTCTGTAGAAATGTGGTTTTACAGAAGAATATTGAATACCATGGACAGCTAAGAAGAGTAATGAAAATGTTCTGAAAGAGGCCAAAGCAAAAAGAGAGCTAATTTCCAATATTAGGAAGAAACAATCATTTTTTGGCCATGTAATGAGAAGAGAACAACTGGAATATATTGTAACACTGGGAAAATTTAGGGACGAAGAGATAGAGGGAAGCAAAGAGCAAAAATACCAGACAGCTTAAGAGAATGGCTTGGCAGAAGGTCAACAACAGAAATAATAAATAACTCGAAATCGAAAGTTGTGGAGAGACATGATCACCAACGCCTGCAGGCCTGGTATTTGATCATCAACATCATGTTATTATTTAAAGCAGGCCCTCAAGTGGGAACCAGAGGGCACAATAAAAAGAGGTCGACCTAGAGAAACAGAAGAACACTCACTAAAGAGGCAACAACAGCAAGCATTATCTTGATAGCTGAAATAATTGAATAACTCGTCCAGAACAGAAACGGTATAACATGGTCCTGACATACAATAATGTAGGTTCTGAGCAAGATTGAAGATGTGATGCTTGATTATTTGATACTTTGATAACAAAGAAGATCATGGAACACAGACTAAACTGGTAGAATCTAAATCTACTCTTAGACTCAAAAGGACAATATTTTTTTTTATAGTAAGAGATAGGTATCTATCTTATATACAATCATTTACTTACTTAACTATGATTGATTCATGTTGTAAATTATTATGTAAACTAAAAACGTAAACCAAATGATATATAAATTATGACAATGTTGACACTGACAGGGGATGAGTATCTGCATAGTATGTCTGTGACTCAAAACTGTGACTACTTTAACCTAGGAGACACATCAGTACAGGAAATTGTACTGTACACTGTACAACATACTCAACTGTCACACTAGTACACACAATTCACTAGTACACGGGCCAAGGCACACACGCCCCGTCACACTGGCATCAGTGTCTAAGTTTGTAATAATGTAATTATTATTTATTATTATTATTAATCTATTCTTACTTTACTTTACTAGTTTACTCAGTTGAGTGTATTAAGAACAATGTTATTGTTCAATAATCAAATTGCTTTTGCTAACAACGCATGTTATACTAATAATGCATTATATTAGTGAGAAAACTACACAAAAACCTCTGAACCGTGCCGATTAGAATTGTAGTACTTTACTTTTCAATTTTAAGTCCCTTACTTGTCCTAACACATGAATTGAATGCCATGGAGGAGGATGTAGCCACCACAGAAGTCGCCGTGTAATATATAATTGAATAAAACTATTACACCGCGACAAATTCGCTACTAAGTCCCTCACTTAACTCCACAGACTAAATTATAATTCTAATTTGTATTTTGAAACAATTACTCATTCAACTTCTCAAACAATTACTAGTGTCCGTGTATTTTAAGGTCTAACATAAACAAATATTTCAGTTTTGGTCACAGATCGGAGTCAACGGTTCAAGACAGCAACAGAAGTCATCTTTTGAAAGTCCCGCACTTCCGGGGACAAGTGTGCCACATTTTTGTCACTTGCATGGCGAATCAGGGGATTATTGCTCAACATTTCCTTCTTTTTTCTGCGTCAAAGGGAGATATAATTTGCGGTCTTTTGTTCTTCTGTTGGCATCTGATGTTGTTATGTTTAATCATCATCATCAAGTACCGGGCCTAGTGGCGTAAGTGATCATGTCTCTCCACAACTTTCGATCTCGACAGTTAATTATCATTTCTGTTGTTGACCTGCCAAGCCATTCTCTTAAGCTGTCTGTTATTTTTTCTCTTTGCTTCCCTCTATCTCTTCGTCCCTCAATTGTTCCAGTTGTTACAATATATTCAAGTTGTTCTCTTCTCATTACATGGCCAAAAAATGATGATTGTCTCTTCCTAACATTGGAAATTAGCTCTCTTTAATGTTTAATAATGTTTCTAATAATCCATCTTTTTCGTGGTCGGCTTTTAGTCAGGTGTTCTCTTTAATTGTACCATTTCCATTTTTTTTTAAATCTCATTTCTTATCATTCTTTTAATGCAGTCCATCATTATTATTACTATTTCTATTTTACAGCCAGGGGACATTTATGTTATTCAGTATATAAGTGTAATGTAATAGTTCTTACTGTAAGCCTATTAATTTTCAATTAATCTCCGTGAACAATGCTGTCAAATACTTGGGCACAATAATAACATCGGATGGAAGATGCACCACAGAAATTAAAAGCAGAATAGCTCAGGCCAAAATAGCATTTCAGAAAATGAGAAATATCTTATGCAACAAATCTATGTCAATAGAAACAAGAAAGAGAGTTCATCGATGCTATATAGAACCAATTCTGACCTATTGAAGCGAATCATGGACAATAGACAAACAAATGAAAAGACGATTAGAGGCCACGGAGATTGGATTTCTTAGAAGAATGTTGAAAGTTCACTGGACAGCTAAAAAGAACAATGAGGAAGTTCTCAAAGAGGCCAACACAAAAAGGGAGCTTCTAAAAAAAAACATCATAAAGAAACAATCAACATTTTTCGGGCACATCATGAGAAGAGGAAAGTTGGAATACTTGGTTACAACTGGCAAAATGAAAGAAAAGAGAGATCGCGGACGACAAAGAGAGAAAATACTGGATAGCTTGGTTTCATGGCATGGAAAACAGTCAACAACAGAACTGATACGATGCACTGTATTTAGAAGATTGTGGTAGGACATGATCGCCAACGCCAACCGGTATGGCACATGATGATGATGAACAATGCTGAGTATAAGGATGTTTGCAGGGCTTTCTTGAGGAAATTCTCCATCAGTGAAAGAAATTGGGAAAATCTGATTGCGGATAGTAACACAGGGTGAACAAAAATACAAAATGGCACAGCAACGTTTGAGGCAGTGCTGATATCAAAATTCAGAATTCGAAATGCGCAGGAGAAAGGAAACGAGACAAGACACCGCGAAAACATCTTGTTCGTTTTTGAGGAAATATCTGTCTATTCAGTGTTGGCAGATTCAGACTCTCTCTCTCTCCCTCTCTCTCTCCCTCTTTCTCTCTCTCTCTCTCTCTCTCTCTCTCTCTGCGATCAGGACTCAATCAGAGTAGGATTCCAGACTCACACATGAAGTCAGCTGTCAGGTTAAGTGTGTTGATCGCCCCCACAGACAGAACATCACAAGTAGAGTTCGCCAGATCCACTCTGATTGAACACCCGTTAAAACGTTGCACTGTGTTCTGCGCCAGTGACCCAGTGCATCCTATTTCAGCCAGCATTTTATTCAGGTTTGCTTTCCTTAGCCTTTGATTATCCCCAATCTTCCTGCAAGGCATCAGATTGTCTTTTCTGTATGGGGATGCTGCCCTTAGATGGTCGACCCTCCCAGGTTTACGAGCACCATCTGCCCGAGTCACTAACATGCACACACAAAGATATGAGATGTGACTAACACAGTCATGCACATAGCAATACGAGGCATGGCTAACACTGACAAACATAAAGATATGAGATATGACTAACACAGGCATACACGCAAAGATATGACACATGACTAACATAGACATGCACACAAATATATGAGATATAACTAACATAGATATGTACACACAAAGATATGACACATGCCTAACATGGGCATGCACACAAAGATATGAGATATGACTGGCATAGATATGCACGCACAAAGATATGACACATGACTAGCATAGACATGCACACACAAAGATATGAGATGCGACTAACATAGCCATCACACACAAGGACATCTCTCTGCGATCAAGACTCAATCAGAGTAGGATTCCAGACTCTCTCATGAAGTCAGCAGACACAAGAATATGAGATGTGACAAACACAGACATGCACACACAAAGATATGAGATATGACTAACATAAACATGCACACAAAGATATGAAATATCATTAACCCAGACATGCACACACAAAGATATGACACATGACTAACACAGATACACACTAAGATATGAGATATGACTAAACACAGACACACATAAAGATATGAGACATGATTAACACGGACACACCAAGATATGAGATATGACTAACATGACACACACCAAGATATGAGCCATGGCTAGCACACACACACACACACACACAAGCTAAAATATGAGCCATGGCTAGCACAGAAACACACTAAGATATGAGCATGACTAGCACAGAAACACATTAAGATATGAGCCAGGGCTTCACGGAAACACACCAAGATATGAACCATGTCTAGCACAGAAACACATTAAGATATGAGCCATGGCTAGCACGGAAATACACTAAGATATGAACCATGGCCAGCACAGACACACACCAAGATATGAACCTTGGCCAGCACAGACACACACCAAGATATGAACCTTGGCCAGCACAGACACACACCAAGATATGAACCTTGGCCAGCACAGACACACATCAAGATATGAACCTTGGCCAGCACAGACACACACCAAGATATGAACCATGGCCAGCACAGACACACACTAAGATAAGATATGAATCATGGCCAGCGTTTCTGTGCTGCTGTTTCTATTTGTTGGTGTTTAAGGGCTGCTGCTTCTTTTTGTTGGTGTTTCTGTGCTTCTGCTTGTATTTGTTAGTGTTTCTGTACCGATGTTTCTATTTGTTTGTGTTTTTGTACTGATGTTTCTATTTGTTGGATTTCTGTGCTGTTATTTCTATCTGTTGGTGTTTCCGTGCTGCTGTTTCTATCCTTTTGTATTTGGGTATGCAGTTTTCATCACAATCTCGTGCCATCTCCGAAACGAAAGTTGGCCACCATAGATTTCAATTTCGCCCATTCTCTTGCCTTGATGATATACGCTGCCAAAGTTCTGCCCATCTCTTGAGATGTTGTCAGTCCACTTCAATCTATGTCTCTCCTCGTTTACCTTGGTCGTTCCCAATGGGGGAACGGCTTTCAATAGCTTGCCGTGTATTGCCGGTTGGTCTAGAGGTAAGAATTCCGCAGTAGGACAATCGTCTTGATAGTGAGATTCTATGTCTAGTCTGGCAGATAAGGATGAAAAACAAACGATCCCGTGTGCAGGGTTTTTGGGTTTGTGTGTGTGTGTGTGTGTGGGGGGTCCCCCCCCTCCACCCCGCGGAATATTATAAAAATCTAACAATTAACTTTATATTCATAATCATCATCATGTGCTAAACCGGTTGGCGTAGGCGATCATGTCCGTCTACAATCTTTTATATACAGTGCATCGTATCAATTCTGTTGTTGACTGTTTTCCATGGCATGAAACCAAGCTATCCAGTATTTTCTCTTTTTGCCGCCCGCGATCTCTCTTTCCTTTTATTTTGCCAGTTATAACCAAGTATTCCAACTTTCCTCTTCTCATGATGTGCCCAAAAAATGTTGATTGTTTCTTTCTGTTTTTTAAGAGCTCCCTTTTTGTGTTGGCCTCTTTGAGAATTTCCTCGTTGGTCTTTTTAGCTGTCCAGGGAACTTTCAACATTCTTCTGAGAAATCCCATCTCTGGGCCTCTAATCGTCTTTTCATTTGTTTGTCGACTGTCCATGATTCGCTTCAATAGGTCCGAATTGGTTCTATTTAGCGCCGATGAACTCTCTTTCTCACTTCTATTGACATAGATTTGTTTCATAAGATATTTTTCATTTTATGAAATGCTATTTTGGCCTGAGCTATTCTGCTTTTTATTTCTGTGGTGCATCTTCCATCTGATGTTATTATTGTGCCCAAGTAGTTGACGCGTTGCACTTGTTTCAGATTTGTCCTGTTTATTTTTATGCTGCATGATGGTGGTGATTGTTTCTTCGATATAACCATTACTTCTGTTTTCTTACTAATCAGACATACCTTTTTTGTAGCTTTCTTTTACTATTATGTCTATCATTTTTTGTAGTTCATTCTCTGTCTCTGCTATTAAGACGTGTCATCCGCATAAAGCAAATTATTTATGTTGTTACCGTTGACTTCAATTCCTTTTTTGTCTACTATTGATCTCATAATATATTCGCTGTAAATTGAAAGCAAATCCAGCGACAGAACACTGTCTGACTTCTTGTTTTATATCTTGAAATTGTCCTGTTTGGTTGTTAATTCGTATAGCTGCTGTTTGTTTCCAGTACTTTTTTATGATTTACAGATCATTGCCAGCAATGTTTAATTTTTCCAGCATATTGATTATTTCCACATGCTTTACTTTGTCAAATGCTTTTGTGTAGTCTATAAAGCACATATAAAGATCTTTCTTTACCTTTATAGATCTTTAAACTTTATTTTACTCGTTATAAAACAACATCTACGCTGTAAGATTATGAGAATTATAACAATGATGGACATGAACATAATAACTATTTTGGAAAGTTTTTTAGTTACAAAAAATATAGAATTGAGTTTTTCAAATTTGGACTGTATTGTTGAAGACTTGAAACTTGTCTTTCCTTTAAATATGTCCCGCTTCTCCAGCCACTCCACATTTAGAAAAATACCCACCCCCCCCAAAAAAAAAAAAAAAAAAAAACCACCTCCCTGCAATTATTTTTTCTGACTGAAACACTGCCCGCAGGTGTGTAATTTGTTTCATCATCATCATCAAGTGTAGTCTCCGCATCGAAGGTTGGCTGCTTAGCTTCTGAAACGACGATCCTAGCTTCTGTTAGCCAGCCTGTGAGACTTGTCCAATTTAGAGTTACTGGAATGCTGGATCCTCTATATCAGTAAGAGCTACTACGACAGGGACACACGACAATCCTAGCTTCTGTCACCCAGCCTGTGTCACTTGTCCAGTTTAGAGTTACTGCAACACTGGGCCCTCTATATCAGTAAGAGCCCACTACGACAGGGACACACGACAATCCTAGCTTGTGTCACCCAGCCTGTGTGACGCAGACTGTTACCATGAGGAAAACACGAGGAGGTAGAACTGCTAGGTCTTGGCCAACTGATGGTGCACCAAATCTACTATTGCGACCGAAGATCGCAGGCGCTTATGTTTCCACCATGAAGCCACCTTAGAAGATTAAACAGACTGGACGCACAAGTCACTGAATGAACTCAGGTTTGTTGATGATCAATATTTAATCGATAACGACGAGGATCCACTACACCTTATCATTTATCTACTCCGAAACATGGACATCTACATTATAACATCACATATCGACACCGAAACATGGACATCTACATTATAACATCACATATCGACACCGAAACATGGACATCTACGTTATAACATCACATATCGACACCGAAACATGGACATCTACGTTATAACATCACATATCGACAGCGAAACATGGACATCTACGTTATAACATCACATATCGACACCGAAACATGGACATCTACATTATAACATCACATATCGACACCGAAACATGGACATCTACATTATAACATCACATATCGACACCGCATCACATAGCTGACACGAAACAGCCTGAGAGACAAGATCAGACGAGAAGACCTGAGAAAAAAGTTAGGAGTTATTTGCGGGTCATCATCATTGCACTCCGAACATGTCCATAGGTGCTCAGATCCCCTCCTCAGCAATTCCCTCAGTGTCCAGCGACTGACGACTCCAGTTCTATGTTGGTTGATAAGTCTTCTTACACGGCCACCAAGTTTCTCATTTCTGGCTGTGCCCATCTTAACTCCCATTTCCATCATCCGAAGAAGTGACGTGGATCTGTGTTTGTCGAAGTCCTGTTCTCTTCCCACATCTCGGAGGGCATTGATGATGTTATAAAGAAACAAGAGATAAAATGGTTTGGCCACGTGACAAGGCAGAGTGATCAAAAAACACAAAGAGCCCTCAAAAACGTTCTGAGATTACCAGACCCAATGGTCGAGCATGACATATTTGGATCGATGAAATATTAGAAGCACTAGGAAACAGAACTAGCGAACAGAAGAGCAAAAGACATCAAATTATATCTCTCGTCGACGTTGAAAGGTAAATCATCATCATCGAGTACCGGGCCTACTGGCGTAGGTGATCATGTCTCTCCACAATTTTCGATCTCGGCAGCTATTTATCATTTCTGTTGTTGACCTTCTGCCAAGCCATTCTCTTAAGCTATCTGCTATTTTTTCTCTTTACTTCCCTCTATCTCTTCGTCCCTCACTCAATTGTTCCAGTACAATATTGAATTGTTCAAGTGTTACAATATATTCAAGTTGTTCTCTTCCAAACAATGGCCAAACAATGATGATTGTTTCTTCCTAAAAACCCCGTCACGCCAAGTGGCGTAAGTGCTTTACTTTCCCAGAAAAAATCCGGTACCCATTTAAGGCTGGGTGAACCCGGAGCCGTCGGTTGGGATCGAACCCTACCCCTTGTCCGTAGTAGTCCAGTTCACTAACCACTGAGCTATCGCGGCTCCCACTAATTTTTAGGGAATTAGTAAAACCCAGGTGTCCTCGCCAGGGTACGAACCCCGGCTGTTGCCGTGGTAAGCCAACCGCCTATCGATTGCGCTAACCGGACACCCATTGTTTCTTCCTAATATTGGAAATTAGCTCTCTTTTTGCTTTGGCCTCTCTCAGAACCTCTTCATTACACTTCTTAGCTGTCCATGGTATTCTCAACATTCTTCTGTAAAACCACATTTCTACAGACTCCAGTGATTTTCTTGTCTGTTGTCCTATTGTCCATGACTCACATCCATATGTTAAGACTGGCTCTATGTAACATTTAAGAACTCTTTTTCTTGTTTCATATTGTACCTCTTTTGTACATCTTCTGTTAAGATTACATAGGGACACCATAACATTACACACCTTCACTACAGAATCACACATAAAGACCAAAACATCACACTACTATAGTCATACATAACCACATCACGCATCTACCTCACAACATCACGCATCTACCTCACATCACGCATCTACCTCACAACATCACGCATCTACCTCACAACATCAACGTTTTTTAAGGGCTTTTTTTTTTTTAAATTGAACACTAACTCAAACATCATCATCGAGTGCCGTCTCTGCATCGAAGGTTGGCTACCATAGAGCGCCATTCCGTTTTGTTTCTTGTTTTAACTCTATCCGCATGTTTTGCCGCACTGTGCGCCAATGCGATTCTGGTAAAGTACATTTCGCCATCAAAATAGGTTTCAAAATAGGTACAACCAGCCTATGCCACTGTACACTGTGACTACAAAACATAAAACATGTTCTACAGGATTGCCCCCAGTTCACAGACCTGAGAAGAGCAATGTGGTCCACAACCACCTCCCTGGAAGAGAAACTATATGGGGCAATCGAATCACTTAAACAGACAGCTGCCTTCATGAGAGAGTCTGGAATCCTACTCTGATTGAGTCTTGATCGCAGACAGAGAGAGAGAAATAGATCTACTTCTCAAATAACTTAGATCACATGTGCCTTGCTATGCCCTGTTACTACTAAAATAAATCTACTTCTCTAATAATTTAGATCGCATGTACCTGTCCTGCCTTGCTATGCCCTGTTACTACTAAAATAAATCTACTTCTCTAATAACTTAGATCAGATGTGCCTGTCCTGCCTTGCTATGCCCTGTTACTACTAAAATAAATCTACTTCTCTAATACCTTAGATCACATGTGCCTGTCCTGCCTTGCTATGCTCTGTTACTACTAAAATAAATCTACTTCTCTAATAACTTAGATCAGATGTGCCTGTCCTGCCTTGCTATGCTCTGTTACTACTAAAATAAATCTACTTCTCTAATAATTTATATCACATGTGCCTGCCCTGCCTTGCTATTTTCTATCTGCGCATACTCTTAAATATCTCATGTTTCAATCAATAGAATTTCCCTACGTCAATCCCCTAGCCAATGAAATCACTTCCCTTTCCTAACTCTACTAACCCTATGTATCTCCCACTTCCCCTTGACATTCCTGAGAACTTCCTGCGTCTTACTCTACTCACCTGTCACTCTGAACACCTGACCACTCTCCCCGACTCGCTCATTCCAAATCTTCATGCGAGACCCTTACTCGTACGCTATCTCGTGCGTCTCACTTTCTCTTAACACACCATGATTATTTCCACCCCCTTACACTCCCTATTACAAAAATTGGAAATGCCAGAAAAGAACGCTTTGAGGGGAAACCCACAAGAATAACAAATCAACACAGAACTGGAGTCACCAGTCTTCACACACTGAGAATATACTGGGGAGAAGATCTGAGTACTTGGGAACATGTAACGACCAGTCGACTCAACTAGACTTTAGAAGGTAACGGTGTCACTCCAAACGGGGTATTCCGATATCGGCTCAACCCCTGTCCCAGCGACAAACAAAGTGTTCATCATGATCATTCAGACTGTTTTTGTGAACATTTACCTTTAAAAAAAAAAAAAAAATCGCGCAACTCATGATGCACACTTCCAGGTCGCTGTAATGGCTGTCGCAGTACGACCTTCATGCGCCCATGCCAAATACGTGTAGACTTCATGATCAGTGAGCGTGTCCCAAGAATCGATTTCCCAACAATTTTTTTTTTTTTTTTTTTTTTTCATTCGCCAGTTTTGACCTCTGACGAAGTCCCTAGAGACTAGGAACTGAATTTTGCATGTGAATCCATTTTTCCCTGGCAGCCGTGTGCACAGGGGTCCCTCGCAGTAAAGGCAGATAACTCCGTCTTCGGAGGTGCTCACATTTTTTCCGTCGATGAGTAATTGATGTTTCAACCCGGGCCTTGCTACTGAGACCAGGTTTGGTTGCCGCAGAAAGAAGTCACAGATAAAAATCCCAAAAGTGCAGCCAGGATTTGAACCCACAAGCTCTTCATCTCAAGGCCGGCGTCTTGCCTCGAGACCAACCAGTCCCCATTTTCCCAACAAATGAAGCCACTTCGAAGAGACACTCGATCCGTCCTTTGTTCAGCTGGTGGCAATTTGTAGTAAAAAACAGATCACACTCTGCGTCCAAGTAAATAAAACGCATTCTTAAGTGAACAATGTCGATTATCCGACAGCCAAGGAAATTCACAGATTTAGGATAATAATTACAACCTTCTTCTTCTTCCGATTTAACTCCTTTGGAGCATAAGTAAAAAGTAAAGTACCCCCGTCACGCCAAGTGGCGTATAGGGAATATGGTGTTAGTGACCATAAATTTTACAGACCTTCAGCACATGATTTTGGGGGTAATGTGGTCGGTATTACGCTCGTGCCAATTTACTTTCCCAGAAAAAAATCCGGTACCCATTAAACCTGTGGAGCATAGGTCTTCAACAAACACTTTCCAAGTCGTTCTGTTTCTTGCCATTCTTTTAAGATCATTCAATTTCTTCCCCATCATCTTCATCTCTGCTTCTATCTTCCCCATCATCTTCATCTCTGCTTCTATCTTCCCCATCATCTTCATCTCTGCTTCTATCTTCTCCAAGAAAATTGTGGTCTAATTCTTCATCTTTTTCTCTGGGGATTCCAAAAAAGGGCCTGTTGTGTAATACTCTCAGTTGGCTTCTGCAGTGTGTC
This sequence comes from Megaustenia siamemsis, assembly GCA_032433765.1. Taxonomy (NCBI): domain Eukaryota; kingdom Metazoa; phylum Mollusca; class Gastropoda; order Stylommatophora; family Ariophantidae; genus Megaustenia; species Megaustenia siamemsis. The sequence goes on along the minus strand of JAVIAB010000049.1, from coordinate 15,436,405 downwards.
CCCTATCCAGCACCATCGTCTTTGTCTTCTGTCTTTGTCCACATGTATTTGGCTGGTACTTCCCCATACTTATAATTTAGTATTTTTTCCCTGCCATTTCCATCCTTTTATTCTTTATTTATGAACGTCTGTATCTTCAGTGATTGTAATTTTTTACATGGGTCGTTGTTTTTGTTGTTCTCCATATTTCACAGCCATATAATAGGACTGATCTAACATTGGTATAAAAACAAAAAAAAAAAGTAAAGTACCCCCGTCACGCCAAGTGGCGTATAGGGAATATGGTGTTAGTGACCATAAATTTTACAGACCTTCAGAACATGATTTTTGAGGGTAATGTGGTCGGTATTACGCACATGCTGCTTTACTTTCCCAGAAAAAAATTCTGGTACCCATTTAAGGCAGGGTGAACCCAGATGTCGTCGGTTGAGATCGAACCCTACCTCTTGTCCTTTGTAGTCCAGTTCATTAACCACTGAGCTATCGCAGCTCCCTGATCTAACATTGGAGTTAAACATTTTTATTTTTGTATTTAACCTAATTTCTTTGAATCTCCATGTTTCCCAGTGTAAGGAAGCCTCCTCTAGTTTATCCTTATTTTGGTATCAACCTCAATTATATAGAGTGCTCTCCCTGCTACAAACAATAACAGTACGGCCGTAGGCTTGGGTACCTCTGCTGAATGCAAGCTGGGTCATCATTGTATCGATTAGTGCGACTTATAACGCTCTCGCTGATATAGAATTCTTTAGATGCCGTGAAATATTTCACTGTGACCTCAAAACATCCTTGACCTGGTTTCGTGACAAGACTGACTTGATAGTAGAGATGGTTCAAGGTCATGTTGTCGCTTAGGTCAGGAAGGTCGCCATGCGTGTCACGGCTCCTTTTGTATCTTAAAACTTCTGGGGCAGATGAATATTGATAAAGGCTGACAATCTTACTTAATGAAAGGCTTGAGCACAGCCCACGTACGTGGGATGTCATATTGTTAATGAAACCCACAGCCGCCTCAGCTACAGCAACCATCATAACGTGATCTGTGACAGGCGTCCAGCGCAGGCATGCACACCAATGTGGCTCAATTCCTGCTTCGTTGCAACTTCGGTTTCTCGGAACTTCTTGGAACAGACTAACCCCTTTCTTAGAAGCCCTATTCTGTCGGCCTCCAAAGTGAAGCACATCCAGTAATGTTTCATGAATATCAAATGGGGTAACTAGTCTCTTAGTGTTGGTTTTAAAATTAGCCACAGCTTCAGGGTGCGTTTTCAAAAAAAGGGGAGGAAATCGAAAACCAAAATATGGCATTCTTTCTTCTAGCTTCCCTTGCAGCGTCCTCCGGAGGGCTGAAAACCGTCCTCCGTGATCTGACATCAGAATGAGAATGGTCCGGTTCAGGTAGCCCAGCTTGTGTAAATCCTTCAATAAGTTACTTAAGTCATGGTCAATCTGAAATCATATTCAGGGGATAGCTTTTCATGTGATCAGTAAAAATATTTACAAAAGTATTATAAAGTACGACAACAATATGAAAACAGACATAAATTGATCTGGAGTAACCATGGTACATATGATATGATTATAGCAAGGACCTATACTATCACACATTATTTTTTGGATATAACAAAGACAATTCATACAGTATCATATGATTACAATAAAGACCATTCATACAGTATCATATGATTACAACAAAGATCATTAACACAGTATCACATGATTACAACAAAGATCATTTACACAGTATCATATGATTACAACTAAAACTATCCATACAGTATCAAACGATTACAGCTAAGACCATCCATACAGTACAATATGATTACAGCAAAGCCCATTCATACAGTATAATATGATTACAGCAGAGACCATTTATACAGTATCACATGATTAAGGCAAAGACCATCCATACAGTATAATATGATTACAGCAAAGCCCATTGATACAGTATAATATGATTACAGCAGAGACCATTTATACAGTATCACATGATTAAAGCAAAGACCATCCATACAGTATTATATGATTACAGCAAAGACCATCCATACAGTATCACATGATTACAACAAAGACCATCCATACAGTATCACATGATTACAACAAAGACCATCCATACAGTATTATATGATTACAACAAAGACCATCCATACAGTATCACATGATTACAACAAAGACCATCCATACAGTATCACATGATTACAACAAAGACCATCCATACAGTATCACATGATTACAACAAAGACCATCTATACAGTATCACATGATTACAACAAAGACCATCCATACAGTATCACATGATTACAACAAAGACCATCCATACAGTATTATATGACTACAACAAAGACCATCCATACAGTATCACATGATTACAACAAAGACCATCCATACAGTATTATATGATTACAACAAAGACCATCCATACAGTATCACATGATTACAACAAAGACCATCCATACAGTATTATATGATTACAACAAAGACCATCCATACAGTATCACATGATTACAACAAAGACCATCCATACAGTATCACATGATTACAACAAAGACCATCCATACAGTATCACATGATTACAGCAAAGACCATCCATACAGTATTATATGATTACAACAAAGACCATCCATACAGTATCACATGATTACAACAAAGACCATCCATACAGTATCACATGATTACAACAAAGACCATCCATACAGTATTATATGATTACAGCAAGACCATCCATACAGTATCACATGATTACAACAAAGACCATCCATACAGTATCACATGATTACAACAAAGACCATCCATACAGTATCACATGATTACAACAAATACCATCCATACAGTATCACATGATTACAACAAAGACCATCCATACAGTATTATGGGACGCACCAAAATGGCAGCTTATATACATTCGAGCTATGGACTAAGCAATGTTTAATTTGAATACCACGATATATATTATTGCAGCGAGTTGGCAGATTTTTGAAAATGTATTCAGGGGTTTGAACATAAATGTTTGTTCACAGTTCGTTAACCTTCGTTGTAGATAAAGTCGTTAAATTGATAGCTTAGTTTGTGACCTTGGTTGCTAAGGACCTAACTTGTGCAAACGGATGGCATTGGCAAGAATCATTTTGAATCTATGAAGTGGGCTCATTTTGTGTTTAACTCAAAAGCATATGTGCTTTTTAACCAAAGACTTTTTTGGGACTCAATGAAGATATCCCCGATGGAAGAATAAATTGTACTATTAATCCCATAAATTATTCGCTTCCAGAGGTTTATGATGTAAACAAAGCAGTTTTGTCATTGCAAGTGAATAATGTCCACACCTATAATTGGTCAGGATTGGGTAGCAGCAGCAGCTTTATAGCGAACACAGAAAACATCACAGGATTGTGCTGTTCTGAAACAGCTATGCCATGCTACCCTAGAATTGCCTTTAATGGGATTACTGTGACCACAAACCACTCTCCATGTGTGTGCCACATATTTACACCACAGAAAGAAATTCTGAATATAACAACATCATGTGCCTTCTGTGATATTAATGACCACAGACCAGGAGCCTCCAGTATGATTGATACAACTGTTGCACCAAGCACTTCATCAGCAAAGCCATATCTATGGAATGTTCATCTGACATTGTTCTTGAATGATGTCCAAGATAATGAGACATCAGAATTGTGTGGCGGCAGCTACAAGAAGGGAGCGGAGAACATCATCAATTGTGTTTTTACTAACTACAGGTCATGTGGCTTCTGTTGGATTGGAAATGATAACTTACCACCCTTGTGTGTCTATATGTTTATAATTGGAGTCATCAATGATGGCCTAACATCATCAGGTGCTACGACGATCATCGTTTTCGGGAGGACGTAAACTCCCATGGTGTATGGTGGATAGGCGGCGGGAACCATTGAGGGCTATGTCTGAAAAGTGTTCCTTCTTGCAGTTTCCTCATATTCCAAGTCCGGCTTGTTGCAGGAGCTACTGAGTTAAGTGCTCTGTGCACACCGTGAGCTGTGTGTCTCATCCGTTTTGATCCTGTTTCGATATCCCGCTTGTTTGCGATGAATGATGATATCGTATGACGGGGAACAGTTGGCTGTGTTCACTTTCTGCGCGGTTTCGCCTTATGTCTTTTGGCGTGTGCTGAGACTGCTGCGATGGGGACTACAGTTACCTTTCTTTGTTTGGGAGATGAGTTGGTAATTCGGATGATTCCACTGGCACGGGTGGTTGAGCAATTATGGATTTTAATTCGTTTGCTGTGAGACCGAGGCCTTCCATAACCAATAACCAATAACAGTATTATATGATTACAACAAAGACCATCCATACAGTATCACATGATTACAACAAAGACCATCCATACAGTATCACATGATTACAGCAAAGACCATCCATACAGTATCACATGATTACAACAAAGACCATCCATACAGTATCACATGATTACAGCAAAGACCATCCATACAGTATCACATGATTACAACAAAGACCATCTATACAGTATCACATGATTACAACAAAGACCATCCATACAGTATCACATGATTACAACAAAGACCATCCATACAGTATCACATGATTGCAACAAAGATCATCCATACAGTATTATATGATTACAACAAAGACCATCCATACAGTATCACATGATTACAACAAAGACCATCCATACAGTATCACATGATTACAGCAAAGACCATCCATACAGTATCACATGATTACAACAAAGACCATCCATACAGTATCACATGATTACAGCAAAGACAATCCATACAGTATCACATGATTACAACAAAGACCATCCATACAGTATCACATGATTACAACTAAGACCATCCATACAGTATTATATGATTACAACAAAGACCATCTATACAGTATCACATGATTACAACAAAGACCATCCATACAGTATCACATGATTACAACAAAGACCATCCATACAGTATCACATGATTACAACAAAGACCATCCATACAGTATTATATGATTACAACAAAGACCATCCATACAGTATCACATGATTACAACAAAGACCATCCATACAGTATCACATGATTACAACAAAGACCATCCATACAGTATCACATGATTACAGCAAAGACCATCCATACAGTATCACATGATTACAGCAAAGACCATCCATACAGTATCACATGATTACAGCAAAGACCATCCATACAGTATCACATGATTACAGCAAAGACCATCTATACAGTATTATATGATTACAACAAAGATCATCCATACAGTATTATATGATTACAACAAAGACTATCTATACAGTATTATATGATTACAACAAAGACCATCTATACAGTATTATATGATTACAGCAAAGACCATCTATACAGTATTATATGATTACAACAAAGACCATCTATACAGTATTATATGATTACAACAAAGACCATCCATACAGTATCACATGATTACAACAAAGACCATCCATACAGTATCACATGATTACAACAAAGACCATCCATACAGTATCACATGATTACAACAAAGACCATCCATACAGTATCACATGATTACAACAAAGACCATCCATACAGTATCACATGAGTACAACAAAGACCATCCATACAGTATCACATGATTACAACAAAGACCATCCATACAGTATCACGTGATTACAGCAAAGACCATCCATACAGTATCACATGATTAAAGCAAAGACCATCCATACAGTATCACATGATTACAGCAAAGACCATCCATACAGTATCACATGATTACAACAAAGACCATCCATACAGTATCACATGATTACAACAAAGACCATCCATACAGTATCACATGAGTACAACAAAGACCATCCATACAGTATCACATGATTACAACAAAGACCATCCATACAGTATCACATGATTACAGCAAAGACCATCCATACAGTATCACATGATTAAAGCAAAGACCATCCATACAGTATCACATGATTACAGCAAAGACCATCCATACAGTATCACATGATTACAACAAAGACCATCCATACAGTATCACATGATTACAACAAAGACCATCCATACAGTATTATATGATTACAACAAAGACCATCCATACAGTATCACATGATTACAACAAAGACCATCCATACAGTATCACATGATTACAACAAAGACCATCCATACAGTATCACATGATTACAGCAAAGTCCATACAGTATCACATGATTACAGCAAAGACCATCCATACAGTATCACATGATTACAGCAAAGACCATATACAGTATTATATGATTACAACAAAGACCATCCATACAGTATTATATGATTACAACAAAGACCATCCATACAGTATCACATGATTACAACAAAGACCATCCATACAGTATCACATGATTACAACAAAGACCATCCATACAGTATCACATGATTACAGCAAAGGCCATCCATACAGTATCACATGATTACAGCAAAGACCATCCATACAGTATCACATGATTACAGCAAAGACCATCTATACAGTATTATATGATTACAACAAAGATCATCCATACAGTATTATATGATTACAACAAAGACTATCATACAGTATTATATGATTACAACAAAGACCATCTATACAGTATTATATGATTACAGCAAAGACCATCTATACAGTATTATATGATTACAACAAAGACCATCTATACAGTATTATATGATTACAACAAAGACCATCCATACAGTATCACATGATTACAACAAAGACCATCCATACAGTATCACATGATTACAACAAAGACCATCCATACAGTATCACATGATTACAACAAAGACCATCCATACAGTATCACATGATTACAGCAAAGGCCATCCATACAGTATCACATGATTACAGCAAAGACCATCCATACAGTATCACATGATTACAGCAAAGACCATCTATACAGTATTATATGATTACAACAAAGATCATCCATACAGTATTATATGATTACAACAAAGACTATCTATACAGTATTATATGATTACAACAAAGACCATCTATACAGTATTATATGATTACAGCAAAGACCATCTATACAGTATTATATGATTACAACAAAGACCATCTATACAGTATTATATGATTACAACAAAGACCATCCATACAGTATCACATGATTACAACAAAGACCATCCATACAGTATCACATGATTACAACAAAGACCATCCATACAGTATCACATGATTACAACAAAGACCATCCATACAGTATCACATGATTACAACAAAGACCATCCATACAGTATCACATGATTACAACAAAGACCATCCATACATTGGAGGCCCTGGTAGCCTATTTGGCAAAACCACCCGAATGGACTACCGAAGTTCGAACAACCTGTGTTCGTTTCCCACTGGAAGCAGTGTGAGTTGTACTTGTGGTTGGAAAAAAATACCCCCGTGGTCGACCCAGCCGCTGGCAGAAATGGGCACCAGGGAAGTACTCTGGGAAGGTGAGGAATGCTGTCTCACATCGTGATTTTCGATGCTTGAAGCGACACTAACCAGAAGTCTGCTAACACTTCTGGGTAGGCGGCCGAGCACATATAGGGTGAAAACTCGATTGGTATGATGCCGATTCAAGTCTTGTACTTTACCTTTAACTTTCTTTCATTTTCATTTTTATCATCAGCTATACGGTAGCTTCACACTTCTATACATCTTGATGCGTGGAATCTTATGACTGCATGCAGTAATACCCACCTTTTTGAGATTGTTGACGTTGCTGTGACTGTACTCAGAGTGGAAGCCAAACATAAACTTGGGCTTGCTGCCATACATGTGGTAGAGGTCTCTGAACCAGCCCAGGAAGCGTGCATGTCTGGGCTCAGATCCAACACACCAGGGTAGAAATGAGTGGTACGTGGGTTCCGCAAACTGGAAATAGCTTCTCATGTAGTGGTCTGTTGGTTGTTGCCTGAATCCTTTCAGGCGCATCTGGTAATGGTAATAATAGATGTAGCGGGTGTTGTATTGTTTATATATGTGGGTAGTCATGTACATTTAGTAGTTGTAGTAGTAACAACAACAGTAGTAGCAGTAATAGTAATAGTAGCAGCAGTAGTAGTAGCAACAACAACAGTAGTAGCAGTAATAGTAATAGTAGCAGCAGTAGTAGTAGCCACAATGACAGTAGTAATAGTAATAGCAGTAGTAGTAGCAACAATGACAGTAGTAGCAGTAATAGTAATAGTAGCAGCAGTAGTAGTAGCCACAACGACAATAGTAGTAGTAATAGTAGCAGCAGTGGTAGTAGCGACAATGACAGTAGTAGCAGTAATAGTAGCAGCAGTAGTAGTAGCAACAACGACAATAGTAGCAGTAATAGTAGCAGCAGTAGTAGTAGCAACAATGACAGTGGTAGTAGTAATAGTAGCAGCAGTAGTAGTAGCAACAACAACAGTAGTAGTAGTAGTAATAGTAGCAGCAGTAGTAGTAGCAACAATGACAGTAGTAGTAGTAGTAGTAATAGTAGCAGCAGTAGTAGTAGCGACAACGACAGTAGTAGCAGTAATAGTAGCAGCAGTAGTAGTAGCCACAATGACAGTAGTAATAGTAATAGTAGCAGCAGTAGTAGTAGCGACAACGACAGTAGTAGCAGTAATAGTAACAGCAGCAGTAGTAGCGACAATGACAGTAGTAGCAGTATTAGTAGCAGCAGTAGTAGTAGCAACAACGACAGTAGTAGTAGTAGTAGTAGTAATAGTAATAGTAGCAGCTGTAGTAGTAGCAACAACGACAGTAGTAGTAGTAATAGTAATAGTAGCAGCAGTAGTAGTAGTAGTAGTAGCAGTAGTAGCAGCCACAGTGACTGTAGTAGCAGTAATATTAGCAGCAGTGGCAGTAGTTGTAGCAGCCACAGCAACTGTAGTAGCAGTAATTGTAATAGTATTTGAGAAAAGGCAACTAATTGCAGCGCTGCGGTAAAGCTGGTAGCAAGGAGCCAGTAGTGGGGTGTGGTAAAGCTGGTAGCAAGGAGCCAGTAGTGGGGTGTGGTAAAGCTGGTAGCAAGGAGCCAGTAGTGGGGTGTGGTAAAGCTGGTAGCAAGGAGCCAGTAGTGGGGTGTGGTAAAGCTGGTAGCAAGGAGCCAGTAGTGGGGTGTGGTAAAGCTGGTAGCAAGGAGCCAGTAGTGGGGTGTGGTAAAGCTGGTAGCAAGGAGCCAGTAGTGGGGTGTGGTAAAGCTGGTAGCAAGGAGCCAGTAGTGGGGTGTGGTAAAGCTGGTAGCAAGGAGCCAGTAGTGGGGTGTGGTAAAGCTGGTAGCAAGGAGCCAGTAGTGGGGTGTGGTAAAGCTGGTAGCAAGGAGCCAGAAGTGGGGTGTGGTAAAGCTGGTAGCAAGGAGCCAGTAGTGGGGTGTGGTAAAGCTGGTAGCAAGGAGCCAGTAGTGGGGTGTGGTAAAGCTGGTAGCAAGGAGCCAGTAGTGGGGTGTGGTAAAGCTGGTAGCAAGGAGCCAGTAGTGGGGTGTGGTATACACTCCAAGGTATGTTGACAGCTTTACAAAAAAGGAACACAGCAAAATACTGACGTTTCGGACTGCGATCTTCTTCAGAAGACGGAGACAATGACAACAAACGGTGAGGCACAGATACCTATAACTACAAGTCGGATGATAAAGTTAGGCAGAGGTGGACAGAGAGATAGATGGTGAGATGAAGAAGAGATGTGTCACATGTGGGAGGATAGATGAAGTGTAGAGATATAAAATTGTAAATATAGGGCAATAATGAGGAACTGAAAGCTAAAAAATGAAGAATGAAAAGTATAAAATATATTATATATTAATATATATAGGGAGCCGCGATAGCTCAGTGGTTAGTGAACTGGACTACAAAGAACAAGAGGTAGGGTTCGATCCCAACTGACGGCTTCCGGGTTCACCCAGCCTTTAATGGGTACCGGATTTTTTTCTGGGAAAGTGAAGCGGCACGGGTATAATACTGACCACATTACCCCAAAAATCATGTGCCGAAGGCCTGTAAAACTTATGGTCACTAACACCATATTCCCTATATGCCACTTGGCATGATGGGGGCACTTTATTTAAATATATATTTATAAAGGAAAATTATGACTTAGCTGGAGTGACTTGAGTGTCCCAGGTAAGGGGATGTGCTCAAATGTATTGAAATGAAAGGAAGAGACAAGACACATGGAAAAACAGTCACGTGTTGAGACTGTGGGCAGACAGGTGAGACAAAGACCGAGGGTCGTAAAAAAGAGGCAGACAGTAAGGAGCAAGGTCCCGGGGCTAAAGTAGATAGGTGGGTGAAAAGAAGAACAGGTGCATGGAGACACTGCGGCTAGACCAGGACAGTGAACAAAGGCGATGGTGATAGAGGATGGAGTAGTACAAAACAATAGCCCAAGGGAGACATGTCCGGGGGCAAACATACGATCAGGGGAGGGAAAGAGGGAGGGGGGGGGGGGCCAAAGTTAAGTCATCTAATCAAGGGTCTGACTACCCTGAAGGGAGATAACCCAAATGGAGATAGAAAGCGGAGTAATGTAAATGAGGTCAAAGAGAAGCTAAAGACAATTAGCTACTAACTACCAGAGAAAAATGAGAAGTGTATACTAGGAGTAGATAAAGAGAGGTGGTCAGCTAAGAATACAAATACTAAAGTAGATAAATAGAGAGGTGGATATATATATATATATATATATATATATATATATATATATATATATATATATATATATATATATATATATATATATATATAAACATATATAAATAAACTATATTAATTTTTGAATGAGATATATATATATATATATATATATATTATATATATATATAGGAAAAAAATGGGGGGAAGGAGGTTGGACATAGGACAAAGGAGAAGTTAGATAAAGGAGTGGTGTCCTGGAAGTGGATAAATATAGATGTAATGAACTAAAGTTGATATTAGGGAGGTGGTGTAAAATGAGAAGTGGTGCACTAGGAGTAGATAAAGAGAGGTGGTCTGCTAAGAATGGAAATACAGAAGTAGATAAATAGAGAGGTTGAGAAAAAAAAAGGGGGGGGGAGGGGTGTTGGACGTATGGCAAAGGAGAAGTTAAATAGAGTAGTGGTGTTCTGGAAGTGGATAAATATAGATGTAGTGAACTAGAGTTGATATTAGGGAGGTGGTGTACTAGCTAGATAAGAACAGAGAAGGTGTTACTATAAGTGGATAGAGAGAGAAGGGGTGTACTGGAAGTAGATAACAAAGAGTTAGTGTATAGAGGTGTACTAGAGGTAGTGGAGTACAGAGGTGGGAGAAGGGAGTGAGAGGAAGAGGGGTCATCAGAGGGACAGGGATACATTAATGCCACAAGGGGTGAGGCAACCCAAAGGGGTGATCAGGCGATTCTCTAGAGTGAATCAACTGTGGCTGTCAGAGGAGCATGATAATAGGCTGGTGACCAAAGCATCAGCCTTACCACGATGGCCCATAGAGTTAAAGTGGGATGCTACGGGGGTGCCTGCATCACGGGTGATGTCATATAGATGTCCACGACATCAATATCTAAAACGGCGTCCACATTCACCAATGTTAAGTCAACTTGCATCCCTTGCAAATGATGGGATATATAATGTTGCGAGATGTATAAGCGAATCTCTCCTTGATCTCAAAAGGACCATTTGGGAAGAGAACTGTATCCGTCCGGAGAACGTGGCTGCAAGTATTGCATACGCTGCAGTTACAGTGGATAGTAGCAGCAGTAGCAACAAAGGCATAGTAGTAGTAGCAGCGACAGTAGTAGTAATAGTAGTAGCAGTAACAGCAACAGCAGTAGTGGTTGTGTAGTAGTAGTAGTAGTAATAGTCACAGCAATGGCAGTAGTAGTAATAATAGTAGCAGTAACAGCAACGGCAACGGTAATAGTGGTTGTGTAGTAGTGTAGTAGTAGTAGTAGTAGTAGTAGTAGTAGTAGTAATAGTAGTAGTAGTAATATTAGTAGTGGTGGTGGTGTAGTAGTAGTAGTAGCAGCAGCAACAACAGTAGTAGTGGTAGTAGTAGTAGTAGTAGCAGCAGAATTAGTAGTTATAAAAATATTAGTATTGGTAGTAATAAAAGTAGTACTAGCAGTAGTGCCAAAAGTAGTTGTAGCTGTAGTAATAGCAGCAGTAGTATTAGTGTTAGTAGTACTAGTAGTAGTAATAGTTGTAGTAGTAGCTGCAGTTGTTGTAGTGAAAGTAATAATGGTAGTACTAGTAGTAGTAATAGTTGTAGTAGTAGTTGTAGTTGTAGTGAAAGTAATAATGGTAGTACTAGTAGTAGTAATAGTTGTAGTAGTAGCTGTAGTTCTTGTAGTGAAAGTAATAATGGTAGTACTAGTAGTAGTAATAGTTGTAGTAGTAGCTGTAGTTGTTGTAGTGAAAGTAATAATGGTAGTACTAGTAGTAGCAATAGTTGTAGTAGTAGTTCTTGTAGTGAAAGTAATAATGGTAGTACTTGTAGTAGTAATAGTTGTAGTAGTAGTTGTAGTTGTTATAGTGAAAGTAATAATGGTAGTACTAGTAGTAGTTATAGTTGTAGTAGTAGTTGTAGCTGTAGTAATAGCAGCAGTAGTATTAGTGTTAGTAGTACCAGTAGTAGTAATAATTGTAGTAGTTGTAGTGAAAGTAATAATGGTAGTACAGGTAGTAGTAATAGTAGTAGTAGTAGTTGTTGTAGTGAAAGTAATAATGGTAGTACAGGTAGTAGTAATAGTTGTAGTAATAGTTGTAGTAGTAGTAGTTGTAGTGAAAGTAATAATGGTAGTACAGGTAGTAGTAATAGTAGTAGTAATAGTTGTAGTAGTAGTTGTAGTGAAAGTAATAATGGTAGTACAGGTAGTAGTAATAGTAGTAGTAATAGTTGTAGTAGTAGTTGTTGTAGTGAAAGTAATAATGGTAGTACAGGTAGTAGTAATAGTAGTAGTAATAGTTGTAGTAGTAGTTGTAGTTGTTGTAGTGAAAGTAATAATGGTAGTAATAGCAGCAGCAGCAGCAGCAGTAGAAGCAGCAGTTTTTATTACAATAATAGTAACAGTGTTAGCTGCAGTAATATAAATAAAACAACGTGTAACATCCTAGGAGCACTAGTTCTGAAAGTTCAAAGATAATGTTGCTATAAAGTGGTACTAACAATAGTTATTGAGGTCTGAAAGTGTCATTTACTTCGTAATGCAGGAATGGTTACAAGAAACATGGACATTCAGTGAATATATGGAACTCAATTAGAAGACCTGGGCCGCGACAGCTCAGTGGTTAGTAAACTGACTACAAAGGACAAGAGGTCAGGTTCCTGATCGACGGCTTCCGGGTACACCCAGACTTAAATGGGTGCCGGATTATTTCTGGGAAAGTAAAGTGGCACGGGCGTAATACCGACCACATTACCCCAAAAATCACGCGCTGAAGGTCTGTAAAAATTATGGTCACTAACACCATATTCCCTATACGCCACTTGGCATGACGGGGCACTTTACTTCTTTAATTATTGTTCACTTAGTAAGAAAACAGAAGTAATGGTCATATCGAAGAAACAATCATCACCATCATGCAGCATAAAAATAAACAGGACAAATCTGAAACAAGTGCAACACGTCAAATACTTGGGCACAATAATAACATCAGATGGAAGATGCACCACAGAAATAAAATGCAGAATAGGTCAGGCCAAAACTGCATTTTAGAAAATGAAAAACGTCTTATGCAACAAATCTATGTCAATAGAAGTGAGAAAGGGAGTTCATTGGTGCTATATAGAATCAATTCTGACCTATGGAAATGAATTATGGACAGTAAACAAACAAATGAAAAGATGATTAGAGGCCACAGAGATGGGGTTTCTCAGAAGAATGGTCAATGTTCCATGGACAGCTAAAAAGATTAACGTGGAAACTCTCAAAAAAAAGGCCAAAACAAAAAGGGAGCTCTTAAAAAAATCAGAAAGAAACAATCAACATTTTTCAGGCACATCATGAGAAGAGGAAAGTTGGAATACTTAGTTTACAACTGGCAAAACACATGGAAAGAGAAATCGCGGACGACAAAGAGAGAAGATACTGGATAGCTTGGTGTCATGGCATGGAAAACAGTCAACAACAGAACTGATACGATGCACTGTGGATAGATCATTGCAGAAGGACATGATCGCCTACGCCAACCAGTATGGCACATGATGATGAACTATACCGATAACACTAGAAAGTAGGGGCTGGCTAGTCTAGAAGTACCACATCTGCCTCTGGACAGAAAAGACTCAGGTTCAAAACCCACCATAGGCGGTGATTTTATTTTTTTTTATTTATTTATTTTTTTTTTTTTTTGTAATTAGGAAAAAAAATCTATGGTTTCTTCATGACACTACCCTCCCCTGATCTCTTGAGTAGTGAGATCACACGTCCAGCGCTCTCGGATAACGACAATAAACAGATGGTCCTGTGTGCATTAACGCATGCTAAAGAACCAATGACAGTTAAAATAAAAACAAAACTTTGCCATAAATTTGGCCGCTGGTCAGGCAAAATTGTCATCAAATACCAACCACAACATCGCGGATGCCAGACCGTGCTACAGAGTTCATACACATGGGCCAGGATTCTCCTCACAATATTCTTGAGGGGGCATACGGAGCACCTATAGATTCGTCTGGTACGTAGCGATGATGATCCTAACAACAACAAAAACAAGAATGGTTATCTGTTTCTAGACCACTAGGTCCTACCTGAAAGGTCCCTATGTGAGCCATGTCCTCGGCCCAAGCTGTCACGTAACCGGCTTTTTTGAACAGGTTCCAGACCCAGGGGAAGTTATCCACTTCTGTAGAATAGCTGTTGTCCTTTCTGGCAGAGGGCAGGTCATGCTCTGTGCATCCGGTAAGGATTGGTAGCAGGGCCTGGAATTGAAACAAGCACTGGTTGCCCTTTAGATATACAACATTTGATGTACAACAACCACTGGTATCAGATGATATAAAACATTTGATATACAATAATCAGTGACATCAGTGGATATACAACAATCACTGGTATCAGCTATACAGTAATTGATATACAGCAATCACTAGTATCAGTTATACAGTAATTGATATACAGCAATTACTGGTATCAGCTATCCAGTAATTCTCTCTCTTTGCGATCAAGACTCAATCAGAGTAGGATTCCAGACTCTTACATGAAGACAGATATCTGTTTAAGTGAATTGATCGACCCCACAGACAGAACATCATAATTAGAGCCTGTTAGATCCACCCTGATGGAGTACCTGTTAAAACGTTGCACTGTGTTCTGTGCCTGTGGCATAGTGCATCCTATATCAGCCAGCATTTTATTCAGGTTTGCTTTCCTTAGCCTTTGATTGTCCCCAATCTTCCTGCAAGGCAGCAGATGATCTTTTCCGTAGGGGGATTCTGCCCTTAGGTGGTCGGCCCTCCTAGGTTTACGAGCACCTTCTGCCCGAGTCACTAGAGGTGACTAACACAGACATGCACACACAAAGATATGAGATATGACTAAATACAAACACACAGAGATATGAGACATAACTAACATAGACAGACACACACTAAGATATGTGATGTGACTCTCATGGACATACACATAAATATATGAGACATGACAAACATAGACATGCACACACAAAGGAATGAGATGTGACTAACATAGATATGCACACAAAGATATGAGATATGACTAACATAGACATGCACACAAAGATGTGAGATATGACTAACACAGGCATGCTTACACAAACATTTGACACATGACTAACACAGATACACACTAAGATATGAGATATGACTAAACACAGACACACACAAAGATATGAGACATGATTAACACGGACACACAAGCTAAGATATGAGCCATGGCTAGCACAGTGACAAACCAAGATATGAGCCAGGGCTTCACGAAAACACACAAAGATATGAACCATGACTAGCACTGAAATACATTAAGATATGAGCCATGACCAGCACAGACACACACCAAGATATGAATCAAGGCCAGCCCAGACACACACCAAGATATGAGCCATGGCCAGCACATACACCCACCAAGATATCAGCCATGGCTATCACAGTCTCCCACTAAGATATGAGCTACGACTAGCATGGATATACACTGAGAGTTGAGCCATGGCTATCACAGACACCCACCAAAATAGGAACTATGGCTATCAGATACACACATAAAGATATGAGCCATGGTTAGCACAGACAGCCACCAAGATATGAGCTATGACAAACATATACACTTGGTTACGTCCAATTAAGTTTGTCTGAGGTTCCTGGTAAAGTTTCTACTGACGACCATGAAGATCCAAAACCTGCAAGCATGGTGGGCGTGGCTGACGTGCTGGAAGATCAGCCGGATAATACCTTTAGAGAATGTCAATTTCACATCCCCTGAGTCTTCAATCCGCATCAGATAGTGAAGTCTGGCCATGTGGCTGGGTGCGTTCATGATGATGTAAGACAGAGACAAGGCAAAGAGTATCCTAGCCACATGAACCTGGGCACTAGCTTGCACACAGCTCCACCCTAGGATCGTTGATCGGTTTCAGCTCGGAAACTTCCAGAATCGGCAGGCCACTGAGCTTCTTCCACCAGGACTTGTGTATGACAGAATGTTCGTGAAGAGCATGACAGTAACGGCGATCAGAGGTAGTAGCAACGTTGTTACCTAGTCAATGTAGGTTATTATGTGCAAGAACATTGGCCTTGGACTTGGCAAGCATTTCTCAAGACCTATCTTGTTTGGTGTCACCTCAGCAGCAACAGCAGTGGCCATATACAGCAACAACGACAAGACTAGAATGCACATGAACACGATACTGGCGCGTCACTTTGTGCATATAACCACAGAGCTTGTTGGATGACATATGGTGATGTAATTCTCCACTGTTATGCACACAACATACCATGCGGACAAAAAGCTAAAATAAATTCAATAAGTATTTTGTTGGAGAGCACTCAAATTATACAATTTGTTTGCAACAATTCATACTTCGGCTACTGCCCACAACAGAATGAGAAACCAAATGTTTACCAAACGCAAAATAGGAACTACCAGCCAGTGCCACTGTACCCTGGACAACAAAACATGCTCTACAGGATTGCCCCCAGTACACAGACCTGCGACCGTTCTGCTCTGATTGCATTATCTCAAAGATAATTCACTCACTTCATTCAGTCATACACATTATCATAAAGATCATTCACTCACTTCATTCAGTCATACACATTATCATAAAGATAATTCACTCACTTCATTCAGTCATAAACATTATCTCAAAGATCATTCACTCACTCCATTCAGTCATAAACATTATCATAAAGATCATTCACTCACTTCATTCAGTCATACACATTATCTCAAAGATCATTCACTCACTCCATTCAGTCATAAACATTATCATAAAGATCATTCACTCACTTCATTCAGTCATACACATTATCTCAAAGATCATTCACTCACTTCATTCAGTCATACACATTATCATAAAGATCATTCACTCACTTCATTCAGTCATACACATTATCATAAAGATCATTCACTCACTTCATTCAGTCATACACATTATCTCAAAGATCATTCACTCACTTCATTCAGTCATACACATTATCATAAAGATCATTCACTCACTTCATTCAGTCATACACATTATCACAAAGATAATTCACTTACTTCATTCAGTCATACACATTATCTTAAAGATCATTTACTCACTTCATTCAGTCATAAACATTATCTTAAAGATCATTCACTCACTTCATTCAGTCATAAACATTATCTTAAAGATCATTCACTCACTTCATTCAGTCATACACATTATCTTAAAGATCATTCACTCACTCCATTCAGTCATAAACATTATCTTAAAGATCATTCACTCACTTCATTCAGTCATAAACATTATCTTAAAGATCATTCACTCACTTCATTCAGTCATAAACATTATCTAAAAGATCATTCACTCACTTCATTCAGTCATACACATTATCTAAAAGATCATTCACTCACTTCATTCAGTCATACACATTATCTTAACGATCATTCACTCACTTCATTCAGTCATAAACATTTTCTCAAAGATCATTCACTCACTTCATTCAGTCATACACATTATCTTAAAGATCATTCACTCACTCCATTCAGTCATAAACATTATCTTAAAGATCATTCACTCACTTCATTCAGTCATAAACATTTTCTCAAATATCATTCACTCACTTCATTCAGTCATACACATTATCTTAAAGATCATTCACTCACTTCATTCAGTCATAAACATTTTCTCAAAGATCATTCACTCACTTCATTCAGTCATAAACATTTTCTCAAAGATCATTCACTCACTTCATTCAGTCATACACATTATCATAAAGATCATTCACTCACTCCATTCAGTCATAAACATTATCTTAAAGATCATTCACTCACTTCATTCAGTCATAAACATTTTCTCAAAGATCATTCACTCACTTCATTCAGTCATACACATTATCTTAAAGATCATTCACTCACTTCATTCAGTCATAAACATTATCTCAAAGATCATTCACTCACTTCATTCAGTCATAAACATTATCTTAAAGATCATTTACTCACTTCATTCAGTCATAAACATTATCTCAAAGATCACTCACTCACTTCATTCAGTCATACACATTATCTTAAAGATCATTTACTCACTTCATTCAGTCATACACAGTATCACAAAGATAATTCACTCACTTCATTCAGTCATACGCATTATCTCAAAGATCATTCACTCACTTCATTCAGTCATAGATATGACGTCATGGAACGCACCAAAATGGCAGCTTATTTATATTCGAGCTATGGACTAAGCAATGTTTACATTGAACAACACGATATATGTTATTGCAGCGAGTTGGCAGATTTTTGAAAATGTTTTCAAGGGTTTGAACATAAATGTTTGTTCACAGTTCGTTAACCTTCGCTGTAGATAAAGTCGTTAATTCGATGGCTTCGTTTCGGACGTTTGGTAGCTAAGGACCTAACTTGTGCAAACGGATGGCATTGGCAAGGATCATTTTGAATCTATGAAGTGGGCTCATTTTGTGTTTAACTCAAAAGCATATGTGCTTTTTAACCAAAGACCTTTTTTTGGGGACTCAATGAAGATATCCCCGATGGAAGAATAAATTGTACTATTAGCCCCATAAATGATTCGCTTCCAGAGGTTTATGATGTAAACAAAGCAGTTTTGTCATTGCAAGTGAATGATGTCCACACCTATAATTGGTCAGGATTGTGTAGCAGCAGCAACTTTATAGCGAACACAGAAAACATCACGGGATCGTGATGTTCTGAAACAGCTATGCCATTCTACCCTAGAATTGCCTTTAATGGGATTATTGTGACCACAAACCACTCTCCATGTGTGTGCCACATATTTACACCCCAGAAAGAAACACTGAATATTAACAACATCATGTGCCGTCTGTGATATTAATGACCACAGACCAGGAGCCTCCAGTATGATTGATACAACTGTTGCACCAAGCATTTCATAATCAGAGCCTTATCTATGGAATGTTAATCTGACATTGTTCTTGAATGATGTCCAAGTTAATGATACATCAGAATCGTGTGGCGGCAGCTACAAGAGGGGAGCGGAGAACATCAAGTTCTGCTGCTATGGGGGAGACTTGCCTTCTATCTATCTATTGACCTTTCGAGCCGTAACCGGCCCATAGGGCGTAGACCAAGATACACCTTCTCCTATATGAATTTTTGTTCTAGCAGTTTTCTTTTAAAGATATTTTATCAAATCTCGCCATCTGTCTCTGTTCTGTGCAAGCAGTTCTATCTCATTGAGGGAGCCGATTCCTGCTGCTCTTGCCTCTCTCATCAATGTTCTTCTCAGTGTCTCCCTGGGTCTTCCTCTTTTTCTTTTACCTGTTGTTTGCCATATGAGGGCTTGCTTTGCTATTCGATTATTATCTCTTCTCATCACATGTCCAACGTATGACCATCGTCTTTTCTTTATTACTGAAGATATTAGTGGTTGATTGGCGATTTCTCTAATTTCCTCGTTTGTTTTGAATTCGTTCCATTCTATACCAAGTATTTTCCTTAGACATTTATTTTCGAATGCGTTCAATTTTGTTTCTATATCTCTTGTTGTTTTCCAGCTTTCACACGCATACGTAAGGGTTGATAGTACATTTGATTTGAATAGCCTAAGTTTTGTGTTTGTGCTAATGAGTTTTGATTTCCACAACTTTTCAAGGCTTCTGAAAGACATTGCTGCTTTAGCCAGTCTGATTCTAATTTCTTTGCTCGTATCCCCTTCTCGATCAATGTGACTTCCAAGATAGATAAAGTGATCGATCTCTTCTACTGGTTTGTTTTCCATGTATATTTTGTCACTTGTTGGAATTAAACTTTTCATGACTTTAGTCTTTTCATGATTGACCTCAAGCCCAATTTTGCTGGCTATTGATGATAGTTCATTTGTGTTTTCCTGCATCATTTTTATCTGACTGCTGATGAGAACTATGTCATCAGCAAAGTCGAGGTCCTCCAAATGGTCTCCTTGTATCCATTCGATGCCTTTATCCCAGAATTGCCTTGCTATCCCAGAATTGCCTTGGATGGGATCACTGCAGTTGAAAACTTCTCCTCTTGTGTAAACTACACATTCACATCTAGGAGTGAATCAGTGAGGGTCAAAAAATCATATTGTCTCTGTGGTTTTGCTAACTACAGGTCATGTGGCTTCTGTTGGATTGGAAATGATAACTTACCACCACTGTGTGTCTATATGTTTGGAATTGGAGTCATCAATGATGGCCTAACATCATCAAGTGCTATGACGATCATCATTTTCAGGAGAACGTGAACTCCCATGGTATATGGTGGATAGGCGGCAGGAACCATTGAAGGCTGTGTCTGAAAAGTGTTCCTTCTTGCAGTTTCCTCATATTCCAAGTCCGGCTTGTTGCAGGAGCTACTGAGTTAAGTGCTCTGTGCACACCGTGAGCTGTGTGTCTCATCCGGTTTGATCCTGTTTCGATATCCCGCTTGTTTACGATGAATGATGATATCGTATGACAGGGAACAGTTGGCTGTGTTCACTTTCTGCGCGGTTTCGCCTTATGTCTTTTGGTGTGTGCTGAGACTGCTACGATGGGGACTACAGTTACCTTTCTTTGTTTGGGAGATGAGTTAGTAATTCGGATGATTACACTGGCACGGGCGGTTGAGCAATTATGGATTTTAATTTGTTTGCTGTGATACCGAGGCCTTCCATAACCAATAACCAATAACCAATAATTCAGTCATAAACATTATCATAAAGATCATTCACTCACTTCATTCAGTCATACACATTATCACAAAGATAATTCACTTACTTCATTCGGTCATGCACATTATCACAAAGATAATTCACTTACTTCATTCAGTCATACACATTATCACAAAGATAATTCACTTACTTCATTCGGTCATGCACATTATCAGAAAGATCATTCACTCACTTCATTCAGTCATAAACATTATCATAAAGATCATTCACTCACTTCATTCAGTCATACACATTATCTCAAAGATCATTCACTCACTTCATTCAGTCATACACATTATCTCAAAGATCATTCACTCACTTCATTCAGTCATACACATTATCTCAAAGATCATTCACTCACTTCATTCAGTCATAAACATTATCTTAACGATCATTCACTCACTTCATTCAGTCATAAACATTATCTTAAACATCATTCACTCACTTCATTCGGTCATACACATTATCACAAAGATAATACACTCACTTCATTCAGTCATACACATTAACTCAAAGGTCATACACTCTCTGGAGGCCTCAGTAATCTAGCTGGGAAAACCACCCGACTGGGCTACCAATGTTCGGACAACCCGTGTTCGATTCCTGCTGGAAGCAGTGTGAGTTGTACTCATGGTTAGAAAAAAAATACTCCCGCGGTCGACCCAGCCACTGGCAGAAATGGGTACCAGAGTCGTCCTCTGGGAAGGTGAAGAATGCCTCTTCACATTGTGAGTTTCAATGCTGAAACGACACTATCCAGAAATCTCTGAACACTTCTGGAATGGCGGCCGAGCACATTTGGGTGAAAACTCTCATGCTATGACGCTGATTCAAGTCTCGTTCTTTACCTTTACCTTGACCTTTACCTTTATGTCATCTCACCTGGACTGTACCATCTCCAACAATGTTGTAACCTTCTAGCTCAAGGCCACCCAACTGTTGTGTAAAGAACACTCGTGTCTTGGGCAAGTTTCTCATCCATGCCATTCGGGATGTTGAGTCAAACCCTGGTAGTTAGAGATGGGAATAGATTTTGTGTTGAGTCAAACCCTGGTAGTTAGAGATGGGAATAGATTTTATGTTGAGTCAAACCCTGGTAGTTAGAGATGGGAATAGATTTTATGTTGAGTCAAACCCTGGTAGTTAGAGATGGGAATAGATTTTGTGTTGAGTCAAACCCTGGTAGTTAGAGATAGGAATAGATTTTGTGTTGAGTCAAACCCAGGTAGTTAGAGATGGGAATAGATTTTGTGTTGAGTCAAACCCTGGTAGTTAGAGATGGGAATAGATTTTATGTTGAGTCAAACCCTGGTAGTTAGAGAAGAGAATAGATTTCATGCTGAGTCAAACAATGTGTAGTTAGAGATGAGAATAGATTTTATGTTGAGTCAAACCCTGGAAGTTAGAGATGAGAATAGATTTTATGTTGAGTCAAACCCTGGAAGTTAGAGATGAGAATAGATTTTGTGTTGAGTCAAACCCTGGTAGTTAGAGATGAGACTAGATTTTATGTTGAGTCAAACCCTGGTAGTTAGAGATGAGACTAGATTTTATGTTGAGTCAAACCCTGGTAGTTAGAGATGAGACTAGATTTTATGTTTAGTCAAACCCTGGTAGTTAGAGATGAGACTAGATTTTATGTTGAGTCAAACCCTGGTAGTTAGAGATGAGACTAGATTTTATGTTGAGTCAAACCCTGGTAGTTAGAGATGAGACTAGATTTTATGTTTAGTCAAACTCTATGTAAAGATGAGAGTAAATTTTGTGTTGGGTCAAAAACCCTGTATATAGATAATAAGAGACTGTGTTGAGTCAAACATTGATAGGAGATGAGAATAGATATTGTGTTAAATCAAACATTGATCATCATGATTGAGTGCCGTCTCCGCATCGAAGGTTGGCTACCATGGATCACCATTCCACTCTGTCTCTTACTTTGATGGTGTAGATTGTCATAGGTTGACTTGTCCATCTTTTGATGTTACTCGTCCATGTTAGTCTTGGTCTGCCTCTGCCTCTTTTACCTTGTATCTTCCCTTCCCATATTACTTTTAGTAGGCTGTTGTGTCTTTTAACATGACCAAACAATTTCATTTGTCTTGTTCTAATTGTGTTTAGTAGTTCTCTTTTTATTTTTAGTTGTTTTAAGACTTCATCGTTTGTTTTCTTTTCTTTCCATCCAATTCTTCATATTCTTTTATAAATCCACATTTCAAAGGTTTGAATTTTTTGGTTCTGTTTTTTTGGTCTAATGTCCATGTTTCTGCACTACATACGAATGTTGAGAAGATATAACATTTTGCTATTCTTAGTTTTAGCTCTGGCATCATTTGTTTTGATGCTAGTATAGTTTTCATGACATTAAAATTACTTTATGCCATTCCTATTCTTTTGTTTATTTCAGTTGTACATTTTCCATCATTGGTTATAGTATGTCCCAGGTAGTTGTAGCTCTGAACTGTCTCCAGATGTATTCCTTCAACTGTGATATTTATTTGTAGGTCTTGAGAATTTTCTTTGTTTATGATCATAGTTTTAGTCTTTTTGATATTCATATCTAGTCCATATTTTTTGCTTGTCATGTTTATTTCATTAAGCATTTGTTGTAGATCTTTAGAATTTTCTACTAGTAGAACAGTATCATCAGCATATCTTAGGTTATTGATTATCTTTCCATTAATGTTTAGGCCTGGCATATCTGTAATGTATCAAAAGATTTGCTCAGTGTATAGATTGAACAAGCTTGGTGATAGGATGCATCCTTGTCTTACTCCTCTTTTTATATCAATGGGTGTAGAGTTCTCTTTGTTATATTTTATTATTGGTGTTTGCTCCCAGTACAAATTACATATTAGTCGTATGTCTGTGTCCTCCACATTTATATTTTTTAGGCAGATATAAGTTGATTATGGTGTATTCTATCAAATGCTTTGGTGTAGTCTATAAAGCAGGCATATATTGGTTTGTTTACTTCTATGTACTTTTCAATCAATGTCCTCATGCTGAATATGGTTTCTTTTGTCCCACTGTTTTTCCTGAATCCAAATTGTTGCTCATCTAATTCAGTATTGATTTTAAACTGAATACTTCCCTGTATAACTTTTGGTAACATTTTGGTTACCTGGCTCATTAGGCTTATTGTTCTAAAATCACTGCATTCAACTGCACTATTTTTTTTAGGCAATGCAATCAAAGTTGATGTTTTTAGTTCATTTGGTATATATCCTGTATGGTATATGTCATTGCATATGTCTGTGATCACTTCAATGCCAAAATATTCTAGTGCCTGTATCATCTCTCTCTGTATATTGTCAGGTCCTGCTGCCTTTCCCTTTTTAATTGTTTTTATAGCTTTTTCTACTTCAGATTTCAGGATTTTATAGCTGAATGTACATTTTATAAATGTTTTTTTTGTCCCTTTCGTCATGAAATAATTCTGTTATATATTCCTGCCATCTATCGATTATGTCTTTGTTGTCTGTTAGCATTCTTCCCTCTTTGTTTGCAATACATCCGCTTCCTGCAGCTTTTTTATCTTTATTAGTTATTTTCTTTATTTCTGTGCGCATCCCTCTTAAATTTTGTTTACTTTCCATAGTTTCGACTTCTAGACATCTTTGGTTGAGCCAGAGTTTCTTTTGCTTTTTTGCACATTTTGCGTATTTCATTATCAATTGCCTTGTATCTGGCAGTGTTCTACGCTTGTCTTCTTTCTTCCATTTTTTGTAAGATGTTGTCTGGTATCCATTTTTGTTTTTTGTTACATTCCTTTCTGAGTAAGGTGTCACAGGATTCTTGTATGCTGTTTTTTATGCATTGCCATGTTGTTGTGACTTTTTCTTTAGGGTTTTCTCTTCTGTACTGCTCAATCCCTTCTTCTAGCAGCTTCTGATATGTGTTCTTTACTTGTACTGTATAAGTTTCTTTTATATCTTTTTGATTTAAAGCTGTTATATCTATTGGTATTGTAGAATTAGTCTTTTGTTTCTTTCTCTTTAATTTGATTTTCATTTTAATTCATTTAAATCATTACAGGATTGTGATCTGAATTAATATCTGCTCCTGGATAGGTTTTGGCTTTCTTGACGCTGTTCTGGAATCTGTCTTTAATCATTATATAATCTATTTGATTCCTCTTTCTATCTCCAGGGCTTTTCCATGTGTATAACTCCCTTTTCTCTTGCTCAAAGTTGGTGTTACATATTATCAGCCTGTTTTCTTCACAAAATTGAATTAATCTTTCTCCTCTGTTATTTCTTTTTCCTAAACCATGATTTCCTATAATGGTCTTACATCTAACTTTTCCTACATTAGCGTTCATGTTTACCATTACAATCAAGATGTCTGAAGATTTCACTTGCTTCATAACTCTATTAGATCTTCATAGTATGCTTCTATTTGTTCATCTGTGATAGTCTTAAGTAGGTGCGTATGTCTGTATTATTGCTATGTCAAATAGTTTTGCCATCATTTTTAATAATATAATCCTATCATTGTATGTCCAGTGGGTATTTATATATTTTTGTATTTCTCATTTTATTAGTATGCCTACCCCTCTTTGATGTTCTGTTGTGTCACCTGAATATATAAATGTATATTTATCATCTTGTATATATCCTAAGGTCCTAACATTCCATTAGGCTATTTTTAGTTCGTTCTTAAAACAATAGTTAGAATTTCTCTCCATGTCTTTTTTGGTATATTACGTAATGAGGCTCAAATCTCTTTCACGGTGGTCTGCCATATTTGTCTTTCATGTTCTGAACATGCCTCATGTGTACCACACACTTTGCTGTTTTCGCTTTCTAGGCCGTTGATCATTTCTGATTCTTCCACACCATCCACCGTCACAGACTTTTCACATTCGGATTGAACATATCTGACCGGCGCCATTATTATCGAACTATGTGTTTGCCCATCGAACCGCAAACACACGACACAAAGAAGAATAAATCATAATCCACTGAAATATCGGTAACGTTCACAGTCCATCCACTCGTCAGAAGTTAAAACATTGATAGGAGATGAGAATACATTTGTCTTGAGTTAAGCCTTGGTTAGAAATGAGAACATGATAATACAAAACTCACACCCATCACTCACCAAAAATAAATACAAACCTAACATCCATCACTCACATCTATCACACACCAAACATAAAAACAAAACTCACATCCATCACTCACCAAACATAAATACAAAACTCACATCCATCACTCACCAAACATAAATACAAAACTCACATCCATCACTCACCAAACAAATACAAAACTAACATCCATCACACACCAGACATATATACAAAACTCACATCCATCACTCACCAAACATAAATACAAAACTTACATCCATTACTCACCAGACATAAATAGAAAACTCACATCCATTACTCACCAGACATAAATACAAAACTCACATCCATTACTC
This sequence comes from Megaustenia siamemsis, assembly GCA_032433765.1. NCBI lineage: Eukaryota > Metazoa > Mollusca > Gastropoda > Stylommatophora > Ariophantidae > Megaustenia > Megaustenia siamemsis. The sequence continues at coordinate 15,409,704 of JAVIAB010000049.1, read as the reverse complement.
ACCAACATAAATACAAAACTAACATCCATTACTCACCAGACATAAATACAAAACTCACATCCATTACTCACCAGACATAAATACAAAACTCACATCCATTACTCACCAAACATAAATACAAAACTCACATCCATTACTCACCAGACATAAATACAAAACTCACATCCTTTACTCACCAAACATAAATACAAAACTCACATCCATCACTCACCAGACATAAATACAAAACTAACATCCAGCACTCACATCCATCACTCACCAAACATAAATACAAAACTCACATCCATCACTCACCAAACAAATACAAAACTCACATCCTACACTCACCAGACATAAATACAAAACTCACATCTATCACACACCAGACATAAATACAAAACTCACATCCTACACTCACCAAACATAAATAGAAAACTCACATCCATCACTCACCAGACATAAATACAAAACTCACATCCATTACTCACCAGACATAAATACAAAACTCACATCCTTTACTCACCAAACATAAATACAAAACTCACATCCTTTACTCACCAAACATAAATACAAAACTCACATCCATTACTCACCAGACATAAATACAAAACTCACATCCTACACTCACCAGACATAAATACAAAACTCACATCTATCACACACCAAACATAAATACAAAACTCACATCCTACACTCACCAAACATAAATAGAAAACTCACATCCATCACTCACCAAACATAAATACAAAACTCACATCCATCACTCACCAAACATAAATACAAAACTAACATCCATTACTCACCAAACATAAATACAAAACTCACATCCTTTACTCACCAAACATAAATACAAAACTCACATCCATCACTCACCAGACATAAATACAAAACTAACATCCATTACTCACCAGACATAAATACAAAACTCACATCCTTTACTCACCAAACATAAATACAAAACTAACATCCATCACTCACCAAACATAAATACAAAACTAACATCCATCACTCACCAGACATAAATACAAAACTCACATCCTTTACTCACCAAACATAAATACAAAACTAACATCCATTACTCACCAAACATAAATACAAAACTCACATCCTTTACTCACCAAACATAAATACAAAACTCACATCCATCACTCACCAAACATAAATACAAAACTAACATCCATACTCACCAGACATAAATACAAAACTAACATCCATTACTCACCAGACATAAATACAAAACTCACATCCTTTACTCACCAAACATAAATACAAAACTCACATCCATCACTCACCAAACATAAATACAAAACTAACATCCATTACTCACCAGACATAAATACAAAACTCACATCCTTTACTCACCAAACATAAATACAAAACTCACATCCATCACTCACCAGACATAAATACAAAACTAACATCCATCACTCACATCCATCACTCACCAAACATAAATACAAAACTAACATCCATCACACACCAGACATATATACAAAACTCACATCTATCACTCACCAAACATAAATACAAAACTCACATCCATCACTCACCAAACATAAATACAAAACTCACATCTATCACTCACCAAACATAAATACAAAACTCTCATCCATCACTTACATCTATCACTCACCAAACATAAATAAAAAACTCACATCTATCACTTACATCCATCACTCACCAAACAAATACAAAACTACATCCATCACACACCAGACATATATACAAAACTCACATCTATCACTCACCAAACATAAATACAAAACTCACATCCTACACTCACCAGACATAAATACAAAACTCACATCTATCACACACCAGACATAAATACAAAACTCACATCCTACACTCACCAAACATAAATACAAAACTCACATCCATTACTCACCAGACATAAATACAAAACTCACATCCATTACTCACCAGACATAAATACAAAACTCACATCCTACTCACCAAATATAAATACAAAACTCACATCCTTTACTCACCAAACATAAATACAAAACTCACATCCATCACTCACCAGACATAAATACAAAACTTACATCCATCACTCACCAAACATAAATACAAAACTAACATCCATTACTCACCAGACATAAATACAAAACTCACATCCTTTACTCACCAAACATAAATACAAAACTCACATCCATCACTCACCAGACATAAATACAAAACTAACATTCATCACTCACCAAACATAAATACAAAACTCACATCCATCACTCACCAAACATAAATACAAAACTCACATCTATCACTCACCAAACATAAATACAAAACTCTCATCCATCACTTACATCTATCACTCACCAAACATAAATAAAAAACTCACATCTATCACTTACATCCATTACTCACCAAACATAAATACAAAACTCTCATCCATCACTTACATCTATCACTCACCAAACATAAATACAAAACTCACATCCATCGCTCACCAGACATAAATACAAAACTCACATCCATCACTCACCAAACATGAAGACATCATACCCAAGGGCCGCCAATGGCAGGGGTGTGTTCAGTGATCGGGTGTGTAGGTTCTCGTTGTAGGCCACACCGGCATGGATGTTAAGATAGCTCCTGCCAGACGGGGATATGCAGGTTGCCTGGGGAGAATGTTCATTATTTTTATTATTAGCAGTTGTCGACAATATCACCATCATCATTGAGTGCCATCTCCGCATCGAAGGTTGGCTACCATGGAGCGCCATTCCACTCTGTCTCTTGCTTTGATGATGCAGATTGTCATAGGCTGACTTGTCCATCTTTTGATGTTACTCGTCCATGTTAGTCTTGGCTTGCCTCTGCCTCTTTTACCTTGTAATTTCCCTTCCAATATTACTTTTAGTAGGCTGTTGTGTCTTTTAACATACCACAAAAATTTCATTTGTCTTCTTCTAATTGTGTTTAGTAGTTCAACAAAAGCTGGGATCAATACAGCGATAGAAGATTTGAAGTATCACCTTCAACCGGGACCATGCTGGTGTTGGTGGCAACGACAGAGCAGACAGGCTCGCCGATTTGGCGCCGTTAGCTTGTGGAAAGCCAATGGATCGGCAGATAGCATTAACAATTTACGAGAGATTGATAGAACAAAGGTCTCTGACAGAAGTACAAATACATGGCTAGCTAGACTGTGTGAACTGGGAGTGAAGAGAGATAGCATTAACAATCTATGAGAGATGGGTAGAACAAAGGACTTTGACAGAAGTACAAATACATGGCTATCTAGACTGTGTGAACTGGGAGTGAAGAGAGATATCATTAACAATCTATGAGAGATGGGTAGAACAAAGGACTTTGACAGAAGTACAAATACATGGCTATCTAGACTGTGTGAACTGGGAGTGAAGAGAGATATCATTAACAATCTATGAGAGATGGGTAGAACAAAGGTCTTAGACAGAAGTACAAATACATGACTATCTAGACTGTGTGAACTGGGAGTGAAGAGAGATATCATTAACAATCTATGAGAGATGGGTAGAACAAAGGACTTTGACAGAAGTACAAATACATGGCTATCTAAACTGTGTGAGCTGGGAGTGAAGAGAGATATCATTAACAATCTATGAGAGATGGGTAGAACAAAGGACTTTAACAGAAGTACAAATACATGGCTATCTAGACTGTGTGAGCTGGGAGTGAAGAGAGATATCATTAACAATCTACGAGAGATGGGTAGAACAAAGGACTTTGTCAGAAGTACAAATACATGACTATCTAGACTGTGTGAACTGGGAGTGAAGAGAGATATCATTAACAATCTATGAGAGATGGGTAGAACAAAGGACTTTGACAGAAGTACAAATACATGACTATCTAGACTGTGTGAGCTGGGAGTGAAGAGAGATATCATTAACAATCTACGAGAGATGGGTAGAACAAAGGACTTTGACAGAAGTACAAATACATGGCTAGCTAGACTGTGTGAACTGGGAGTGAAGAGAGATATCATTAACAATCTATGAGAGATGGGTAGAACAAAGGACTTTGTCAGAAGTACAAATACATGGCTATCTAGACTGTGTGACCTGGGAGTGAAGAGAGATATCATTAACAATCTATGAGAGATGGGTAGAACAAAGGACTTTGACAGAAGTACAAATACATGACTATCTAGACTGTGTGAACTGGGAGTGAAGAGAGATATCATTAACAATCTATGAGAGATGGGTAGAACAAAGGACTTTGACAGAAGTACAAATACATGACTATCTAGACTGTGTGACCTGGGAGTGAAGAGAGATATCATTAACAATCTATGAGAGATGGGTAGAACAAAGGACTTCAACAGAAGTACAAATACATGGCTATCTAGACTGTGTGAACTGGGAGTGAAGACCGGTGTTGCTAGAACAGAGCGATATTCTGGACGAATGAGAGGATTTGTCAACCAACACCGAACTGGCACAATTAGTCACTGTGTGCTGATGGACGTTTTGAGGAGAAGACAGCAGCACCTATGGGTGTGCCCGGAGTGCTGTGATGATGATCCTAATTAAACATAACATAATAAGAGTGCTAATTCATTGAACTCTAAATATATTCACTAAATGAAGTTAAGTTCAAGCACTGCTTTCTTTACTTTAATGGGTACCGGATTTTTTTCTGAGAAAGTAAAGAGGCCTTGGCGTAATACCGACCACATTACCCCAAAAATCATGTGCTGAAGGTCTGTAAAATTTATGGTCATTAACACCATATTCCCTATACGCCACTTGGCGTGACGGGAGTACTTTATTTTTTTACTGCTTTCTTTACATACTTTTATCTTAGATCCACTGTGTAAAATAGTAATATTCCTTATCTTTCGTACAAACAGTGCGTTGCTTTTTTAAAAATTTCTGACAAATTCTGAGGTTCTTTTTAATTCTTACAAATTCTTAGGTTCTTTTTAATTCTTACAATTTCTGAGGTTCTTTTTAATTCTTACAAATTCTGAGGTTCTTTTTAATTCTTTCAATTTCTGAGGTTCTTTTTAATTCATACAAATTCTGTACTGTAAAGATGCTTATCTCTTTCCGACAAATTACAGAGGTTTTTTCTTACAGATTATGAGGTTTTTTCTTTTTTACAAATTGGAAAGTTAATCTACTTTATGGTGGGGTTCTTCTTATTGCAAATAGTAAGGTTTTTGTAATTTCTTACAAAAAGTGAAGCTCATTTTTCTTTCTTATAAAAATGAGTGAGGTTATTTTTTTAGAAATTAGTGCGTTTTTTGCTTGATTTTTTGCGTTCACCAGTTTTCGACTTTGGCGAAGTCCCTAGAGACTAGGAACTGAATTTTGCGTGTTAATCCATTTTTTTTTTCTGGCAGCCGTGAGCACAGGGGTCCCTCCCCACTATGGCTGATAGCGCCATCTTCGGAGGTACTCATATTTTTTTCTGTTGATGAGTAAATGAGGTTTCAAGCCGTCACTAGTTGCTGAGACCAAGGGTCATTGCCGCAGATAGAAATCACAAATAAAAATCTCGACTGGCGCAGCCGGGATTTGAACTCACAACCTCTCTGTTACGAGACAAACCAGTCTCCATTAGTGGTGTTTTTTTTTCTTTAAACATTAGTGCATATCCTTTTTTTTCATTTTTTGGTAAACTTATAAGAACATATATACATTTGGATAAACTATAAATGGTCAGTGCACAAGACACATTTTTGGACGAGATCAGTAAACATAAACAAATTGCTGGTAGTTCTGCTGCACTTAAACAAATTGCTGGTAGTTCCTCTACACTTAAACAAATTGCTGGTATTTCTTCTACACTTAAACAAATTGCTGGTAGTTCCTCTACACTTAAACAAATTGCTGGTAGTTCTTCTACACTTAAACAAATTGCTGATAGTTTCTCTACACTTAAACAAATTGCTGATAGTTCCTCTACACTTAAACAAATTGCTGGTAGTTCCTCTACACTTAAACAAATTGCTGGTAGTTCCTCTACACTTAAACAAATTGCTGGTAGTTCCTCTACACTTAAACAAATTGCTGGTAGTTCCTCTTGTGTGTTATAGCTCCTCTTGCTAAATAATGGTATCAACTAATAATGTATGTGTGCGCGCATGCGTGTTTGTCTGCAACAAGTGGCATCAACCGCTACACGTGTGTGTGCGTGCGCGCGTGCGCGTGTGTGTGTGTGTGGTGATAGAAAGATGTATCAACTACGGCTGTGTATGAGTGTGGTAACAAAGTAAAGCAATGACAATTTTTTTATTTCAAAAGATAGAAAAGTGGTATGGTAACAGCTTTACGTGGATGAGTAACAAAACAAAAGTCGAACGATGTTTCGGCCAAGTAGGCCTTCAGCTGTGTAAGAACACACACAGAAATCTAACTACATGGCAATAATAAAGTGAAGCACCTTGAAGAAATCAGTGGTCAAAGGGACACCATCCATTAGTAGCTTGGTGTTATTATCAAGCCGCACTTCAAAATCGCTCTTTCCTCTAATAATTGACGCAAATTCGCACGCAATCTTGCCATACCTCCAGCGCGCCCATGGCGAGATGTACACCGTCCCATTGTATACTTGTACCCAGTTCTCTTCTGTGTTGCATTCTACTTTCTGCACACTGAGGACAATAGAGAATTTGGGTGATATAAAACTTCATACAATCAAGATAACGAAAAAGTTTGGTGAAAAAAACGTCTTCCTCATTTGCCTTTAAACGTCATGGGGAGATATAATTTGCGGTCTTTTGCTTTTCTGTTGCCCTCTACTACTGTTATGGTTCCTAATGCTTCTAATATTCCGTCAACCCATCTTTTTCGTGGTCGACCATTGATTGTGGTGTTCTCGCAATGTTTATTAAAGGCTCGCTGTGTTTTGATCTTTCTGCCCTATCACGTGGCATATTTTTAATGACAATCATGAAGATACAGGCCTTCATTAATGGATGCTTTGGATAAAGGATGGAAATGGCAGGACAAAATCACTAACATAGAATTATGGAAATGTACCAGTCAAATACCAGTGGACAAAGAGATACAGCGAAGACGATGGCGCTGGATAGGACACACACTACGGAAGCCAACTGAGAGTACAACATGACATATCCTTTTTTTTGAATCCCCAGGGGAAGAGACAAAGAGGAAGACCAAGATATTCTTGTAATCGGCATCATGCCATATATAAAATGTTGTGTTGTAGTCGGCATCACGCCATATATAAAATGTTGTGTTGTAGTCGGCATCACGCCATATATAAAATGTTGTGTTGTAGTCGGCATCACACCATATATAAAATGTTGTGTTGTAGTCGGCATCACGCCGTATATAAAATGATGTGTTGTAGTCGGCATCACGCCATATATAAAATGTTGTGTTGTAGTCGGTATCACGCCGTATATAAAATGTTGTGTTGTAGTCGGCATCACGCCATATATAAAATGTTGTGTTGTAGTCGGCATCACGCCATATATAAAATGTTGTGTTGTAGACGGCATCACGCCATATATAAAATGTTGTGTTGTAGTCGGCATCACGCCATATATAAAATGTTGTGTTGTAGTCGGCATCACGCCATATATAAAATGTTGTGTTGTAGTCGGCATCACGCCATATATAAAATGTTGTGTTGTAGTCGGCATCATGCCATATATAAAATGTTGTGTTGTAGTCGGCATCACGCCATATATAAAATGTTGTGTTGTAGTCGGCATCACGCCATATATAAAATGTTGTGTTGTAGTCGACATCACGCCATATATAAAATGTTGTGTTGTAGTCGACATCACGCCATATATAAAATGTTGTGTTGTAGTCGGCATCACGCCATATATAAAATGTTGTGTTGTAGTCGGCATCACGCCATATATAAAATGTTGTGTTGTAGTCGGCATCACGCCATATATAAAATGTTGTGTTGTAGTCGGCATCACGCCATATATAAAATGTTGTGTTGTAGTCGGCATCACGCCATATATAAAATGTTGTGTTGTAGTCGGCATCACGCCATATATAAAATGTTGTGTTGTAGTCGGCATCACGCCATATATAAAATGTTGTGTTGTAGTCGGCATCACACCATATATAAAATGTTGTGTTGTAGTCGGCATCACGCCATATATAAAATGTTGTGTTGTAGTCAGCATCATGCCATATATAAAATGTTGTGTTGTAGTCGGCATCACGCCATATATAAAATGTTGTGTTGTAGTCGGCATCACGCCATGTATAAAATGTTGTGTTGTAGTCGGCATCACGCCATATATAAAATGTTGTGTTGTAGTCGGCATCATGCCATATATAAAATGTTGTGTTGTAGTCAGCATCACGCCATATATAAAATGTTGTGTTGTAGTCGGCATCACGCCATATATAAAATGTTGTGTTGTAGTCGGCATCACGCCATATATAAAATGTTGTGTTGTTCATTCACTGAGCGCAAGATGAAGTGCTCTCTGTTGATCTCATATAAAGAGGTTAGTTTAGAAAAAAGGAAATGAGAAGGTAGAAGAAGTATTTATCTTTGAATCCTGCAATTAATGATATAATAAGAAAGCAAGGATATTTTATCCAGTGCATATTAATATCTACTTTGTGATTTCAAAGATTGGATCTTGTCTCAGTTAAATCTTGCTTTAATTTTATATATATTTTAGCTTACTAATTTTTCACATATTATCAATGTCTACCCTCCTATATCATAGTAGAGATATGCAAGAGCCTCTATGAAAGTAGTCGCACTACAGTAAGATCTTTAGCAGGCTACTCTAAACATTTCACCATTAACTCCGGAGTAAGACAAGGCTGCGTGCTTTCCCCTTTACTTTTCATCACATATATGGACAATATATGCAAATTAGTATGCCCAATCAAAGGAAGTATGCCAATAAGGATGATGACAAGCGATAACACAAAAGAGAACGAAATATACGACCAGAAAACAGCAGAAGAGAGGAAGAAATAAATGAAATACTATTTGCAGACGACCATTGTTCTGATACATGAAACAAATGAGGACCTGCAAGAACATATCAACAGGCTAAACAACACCTGTAAACAATACAACATGAAGATCAACATAAACAAAATCGAAGTAATGGCAATAGCAAGAAAGAAAGAAAAACTAAACATCATAATAGATAATATAACTCTGAAGCAAGTAGACAATTTTAAATATCTGGGTAGCACGTTAACACAAGACAATAACCAAGAGACCGAGATAGATATAAGGTGTAACAAAGCATGCCAATTTTATAGGCCAAGTATCAACACTATTGAAAAACAAAGCAATAACTAAGGAAGCAAAAAGGGCAATATACAAATCAATTTTTCTACCAACTCTGTGCTATCAGTGCCAGAATTGGTCACTGGACTCTAGAACAATAAGAAAGATAACGACCACTGAAATGAAATGTGTCAGAAGAATGACAGGAAACAGCTTAAGGGACAGAGTAAGAAACACTGACCTGAGGAAGAAACTCAAAATTGAACCAGCCATCGATTACATAAAGAAACAACAGATAAATTGGTTCGGCCACATAACAAGACAAAAAGAACTAACAATGACACAAAGAGCCATAAACAAACGCTACGAAAATGCCAGATTTAAGAGGAAGACCAAGAAAGAGATGGATAAAGGGAATACTAGAGTCACTAGGAGGGATAACACCAGAAGAGGCCAACAGAAGAGCAAAGAATCGCAGATTGTATTTCCCCTCGACGCCAACAGCAATGGAGGAAGGATAGAAGAAGAAGAAGATCCTCCTATATGTAGCACATCTCTCTTTCATTTCATCATTTCATCTCTTATCCCTCTGTTTATTTCTCCTTGATTTACTTGTCACGCTCATCTTAGATGTAGAAAAGTTTACTTTATTTCATTGTTCATTTGTGTTTTTCTTGTTTTCTGAGGAAGGCCGCATGTTGGCCAAAACGTCAGTATTTTGTTGTGTTCCTTTTTTGTAAAGCTGTCACCATACCTTGTAGGAGTGTACGTTACACCCCACTACTTGCTCTTGCTATCAGCTTTACAGCAGCACTGTAATTATTTACCGGTTCCATGTCAATGCCAAACATGGTCATTAACTATCAAACATAAAAGAAAGCTTGTCACCATAGAGATGAGATATCCGAGAAAAGTACTTGGGGTGACAAGAAAAGTCAAATTCAGAAATGACATTTTTAAGATAGAAAGTAGGCATTGAGCCAATTCTAAGCTATATACAGAAACAAATACTCTGGTCTATCCATCTAGAAAGAGTGCCGTGTGATTCATTACCATACAAAGCATATAAATTAAAAGAGAAGGGAGAAGAGCAAGAGGCAGACCCAGAGTAAGATGGACAGACAACATCAAAGAAATGTTATAAAACAGCATCAATTGCCATAGCTAGAAACCGCTGGTAGGGTGAGAACCACAATTGGTTATCTCCCGGGACATGAAAGAAAGAAAGAAACACAAGATAAGATAAGATAAGATAATGATAAGAATAAGAATAAGAATAAGAATAAGAATAAGATAAGATAAGATAAGATAAGATAAGATAAGATAAGATAAGATAAGATAAGATAAGATAAGATAAGATAAGATAAGATAAGATAAGATAAGAAGAAATGTCACTACAAAACACAAAAATATAACACAAACAAAAGTTGTCCTTTTGTCTTGGAACACCCACACTGCAATGCGACAGACCAACAAAGCCAGAGTGTTCCACATCAGAAAGTTGTAAATCTTTATAATGAACAAAACGAGACAGGTGACAGACCTTTTATCAAAGTCTGCGATGGTTGAATCACATGGTGTCAACTGTGGGAACACACATTACATTTCCATCCACTCCGGTCGGAAAGTTCATGTCTTGATTTCCCTGACCTGTGACCTCAGTCCTGACATGCTCTCTGCGAAACAAACACATGACGTTTATCGCTTGGGAGTTGGGAGGCAACGTTCTACATACAAACATCTACCAAGGACACTGCACACAATGTAAATTCCACATATAAACATCAATCCAGCTAAACTGTACTCGTAAAACATCACCTCATGCAAATGTTACTCACAAAACATCACCCCAAGTAAATTTTACTCACAAAACATCACTACATGTAAATTTTACTCACAAAACATCACCTGAAGTAAATGTTACTCATAAAACATCACCTTATGTAAATGTTACTCACAAAACACCATCACATACAAATGTTACTCACAAAACATCACCTCAAGTAAATATTACTAACAAAACATCACCACATGTAAATTTTATTCACAAGACATCACCTGAAGTAAATGTTACTCACAAAACATCGCCTCTTGTAAATATTAACTCACAAAACACCAGCACATATAAATGTTACTCACAAAACATCACCTCATATAATGTTACTCACAAAACATCACCTCATGTAAATATTACTCACAAAACATCACCTCATGTAAATATTACTCACAAAACATCACCTCATGTAAATATTACTCACAAAACATCACCTCAAGTAAATATTACTCACAAAACATCACCTCAAGTAAATATTAACTCACAAAACACCAGCACATACAAATGTTACTCACAAAACATCACCTCATAAAATGTTACTCACAAAACATCACCTGAAGTAAATATTACTCACAAAACATCACCTCATGTAAATATTACTCACAAAACATCACCTCAAGTAAATATTACTCACAAAACACCAGCACATACAAATATTACTCACAAAACATCACCTCAAGTAAATATTACTCACAAAACACCAGCACATACAAATGTTACTCACAAAACACCAGCACATACAAATGTTACTCACAAAACACCAGCACATACTAATGTTACTCACAAAACACCAGCACATACAAATGTTACTCACAAAACACCAGCACACACAAATGTTACTCACAAAACACCAGCACATACAAATGTTACTCACAAAACACCAGCACACACAAATGTTACTCACAAAACACCAGCACATACAAATGTTACTCACAAAACACCAGCACATACAAATGTTACTCACAAAACACCAGCACATACAAATGTTACTCACAAAACACCAGCACATACAAATGTTACTCACAAAACACCAGCACATACAAATGTTACTCACAAAACAATACCTCAAGTTCTCAAGGTCACTCAAGGAACAAACCATCGTGGGTGCCATTTATCTTTTACTGTGTGGGAGATAAATGTTTATTGCTCAAAATAATAAACAAATAACTGACCTCACACCCTCCCACCTCTCTCTCTCTCTCTTCTCTCTCTCTCTCTCTTTCCGCCGTCGGTCTAACCTTTTCCTGCAGTATGCCGGCACAAACTGCCCATCAGTCGCCATGTTGAAGCTCCATAAAGACGTGCCTGACCGGTTGAACATCCACGGCACAGCCACCAGCAGCACGTACCCAATCACAGCCAGGACGATAAGTACCGTGAAGCGAGCACTCACTCTTCGCATTGAAGACAACCACCGGGTGTGAGTTCGATTCTTAGACAATGTCCAGGGACACATGGTGAACTTTCATTTGACGCTAATCTCTTCTCAGCCACATTGTTCCCATAGTAACACCGTCAACACCGTCACCTTGACGAAATGACGATCCCATTATGGGAGGCCAGTTTGATAAGAAATTGTCCAATTTTGTTAAAACTTTGTCCGGGTTTTATTTTTTTTGCTAAAGGAGAAATGGGGGCGAAAAAAAATAGAAAACAAACAAACAAAAAATAGGGGGAAAAACGATATGGTTAAAGCTTTACGTAATATGCGGACTGTACAAATTAGAACGACGTTTCGGTTCAATAGGCCGTCACCAGGAACAAACTTACAACACAGACACAGATAGATATAAAAAGTTGAATGTTTGTTGTAAGAACGTGACCGGGTTGCCTACGAAAGTATATAAATATAAAACTCACATACGAACTTATAACATTTAAATGTGAATTATAATCAAAATACTCTTATACGAACTTATAATCAAAATACTCTTATACGAACTTATAATCAAAATACTCTTATACGAATTATAATCAAAATACTCACATACGAACTTATAATCAAAATACTCTTATACGAACTTATAATCAAAATACTCACATACGAACTTATAATCAAAATACTCTTATACGAACTTATAATCAAAATACTCTTATACGAACTTATAATCAATAAACTCTTATACGAACTTATAATCAAAATACTCACATACAAACTTATAATCAAAATACTCACATACGAACTTATAATCAAAATACTCTTATACGAACTTATAATCAAAATACTCTTATACGAACTTATAATCAAAATACTCACATACGAACTTATAATCAAAATACTCTTATACGAACTTATAATCAAAATACTCACATACGAACTTATAATCAAAATACTCTTATACGAACTTATAATCAAAATACTCACATACGAACTTATAATCAAAATACTCTTATACGAACTTATAATCAAAATACTCTTATACGAACTTATAATCAAAATACTCTTATACGAACTTATAATCAAAATACTCACATACGAACTTATAATCAAAATACTCTTATACGAACTTATAATCAAAATACTCTTATACGAACTTATAATCAAAATACTCACATACAAACTTATAATCAAAATACTCTTATACGAACTTATAATCAAAATACTCACATACGAACTTATAATCAAAATACTCACATACGAACTTATAATCAAAATACTCTTATACGAACTTATAATCAAAATACTCTTATACGAACTTATAATCAAAATACTCTTATACGAACTTATAATCAAAATACGAACTTATAATCAAAATACTCTTATACGAACTTATAATCAAAATACTCTTATACGAACTTATAATCAAAATACTCACATACGAACTTATAATCAAAATACTCACATACGAACTTATAATCAAAATACTCACATATGAACTTATAATCAAAATACTCACATACAAACTTATAATCAAAATCAGAATACTCAGTGGTCATTCAGTGGACACCTTCACACTGTAATATACAGTGAATATACAGTGAATATACACGGAAACGAACGCGCATATAAATTAGCTAAAGAGGGGGGAAGATTACCACAAGAGAACCATCCGCTCAGTTATGATGAAGGCAAATCCATCCTCAAGGGTCAGTGCCATGAAAAATGGAAACGAGAACACCCAAAGCATAACGGGGGTGACGGATACCACCAACTATCAAAGAGGGATCAAGCCATCATACTTCGCCTACACACTGGCCACAATAGAATGAGGAATCACATGTTCACCAAATTTAAAATAGGTACAACCAGCTTATGCCATTGTACACTGGACAATATGACTACAAAACATGTTCTACAGGATTGCCCTCACTTTTACAGACCTGAGAAGAGCAATGTGGTCCACGCACACCTCCCTGGAAGAGAAACTGTATGGGACAATCGAATCACTTAAACAGACAGCTGACTTCATGAGAGAGTCTGGAATCCTACTCTGATTGAGTCTTGATCGCAGAGAGAGATAATCAAAATACTCACGAACTTATAACACTTAACTTCTTCTTCTTTCCCTCTTCCTTTGCCTTTCAGCGTTGAGAGGAGATATAATTTGCGGTCTTTTGCTCTTCTGTTCGCCTCTGCTGATGTTATGTTTCCTAGTGCTTCTAATATTCCATCCATCCATCTTTTTCATGGTCGACCCTTGGGTCTGGTATTCTCACAACGTTTGTTGAAGGCTCACTGTGTTGTGTTTTGATCTGTCTGCGTTGTCATGTGGCCAAACCATTTTATCTGTTGTTTCTTTATATATTTTATGACGGGAGATATTCCTAGCTTTTTTCTCAGTTCTTCATTTCTGATCTTATCTCTCATGCTGTTTCCTGTCATTCGTCTAACACATTTCATCTCAGTAGAGGTTATTTTTCTTATTGTTCTTGCATCTAGGGTCCAGGTGTGGCATTGGTAGCATAACGTTGGGATAGAAACCATAATCAAAATACTCACATACGAACTTATAATCAGAATACTTATGAATTTATAACACTTAAATCTTCGTCTTCTTCTACCATTCAGCTCCCTGTGGAGCATAGGTCTTCAACAAACACTTTCCAAGTCGATCTGTTTCTTGCCATTCTTTTAAGATCATTCCATGTCTTCCCCATCATCTTCATTTCTGTTTCTATCTGTCTTCTCCAAGAATTCCTTGGTCTTCCTCTTTGTCTTTCCCCTGGGGTTCCAAAAAAGGGCCTATCGTGTAATACTCTCAGTTGGCTTCCGCAGTGTGTGTTCTATCCAGTGCCATCGTCTTCGCTGTATCTCTATATCCACTGGTATTTGACTTGTACATTTCACTTTCATAACACTTAAATACAAACTTATATTGAGAATACTTACGAACATATAACACTTAAATACAAACTTATATTGAGAATACTTACGAACATATAACACTTAAATACGAACTTATATTGAGAATACTCACGAACTTATAACACTTAAATACAAACTTATATTGAGTATACTTACGAACTTATTATTTATAACACTTAAATACGAACTTATATTGATAATACTCACGTACTTATAACACTTAAATACGAACTTATATTGAGAATACTCACGAACTTATAACACTTAAATACGAACTTATATTGAGAATACTCACGAACTTATAACACTTAAATACAAACTTATATTGAGAATACTTACGAACTTATAACACTTAAATACGAACTTACATTGAGAATACTTACGAACTTATAACACTTAAATACGAACTTATATTGAGAATACTCACGAACATATAACACTTAAATACGAACTTATATTGAGAATACTCACGAACTTATAACACTTAAATACGAACTTATATTGAGAATACTCACGAACTTATAACACTTAAATACAAACTTATATTGAGAATACTTACGAACTTATAACACTTAAATATGAACTTACATTGAGAATACTTACGAACTTATAACACTTAAATACGAACTTATATTGAGAATACTCACGAACTTATAACACTTAAATACGAACTTATTTTGAGAATACTCACGAACTTATAACACTTAAATACGAACTTATAATCAGAATGCTCACGAACTTATAACACTTAAATACGAACTTATATTGAGAATACTCACGAACTTAAAACACTTAAATACGAACTTATATTCAGAATGTTCACGAACCTATGATCAGCACATTTACAGACGAACTTATCACAAAAGCACCTATCTACGAGTGCACGTACGCACTGACGGACTGACCAAAATTGTTTGAAACAAACCAATGTTTCCATTTCACATTTGTTGATGTTTCTAATTGATTTGTGACCTTTTGAAGCAAGACTTTTCATTATTGGCTTTTACACATTTGCAATGCAGCGCTAGAAAAAAAAACATTTTAAAAAGGAATATATTTGCAAGCTAAAAACTAAGACGATCTTGTTTTGCGAGTTCACTATTATATCCAAGAAACCAGATTAATTGCAATCAGCAATATCCCATATCTGCTCCACCACTTGTCACGGCATTTCCTCAAATTCATCAGTAAATTCTGTTGACAAGGTTGTTTAATATTCATCATCATCAAATACCAAGCCTGCTGGCGTAGGTGATCATGTCTCTCCACAACTTTTGATCACGACAGTTATTTACCTTTTCTGTTGTTGACCTTCTGCCAAGCCATTCTCTTAAGCTATCTGGTATCTTTTCTCTTTGCTTCCCTCTATCTCTCCGTTCCTCAATTTTCCCAGTTGTTACAATATATTCCAGTTGTTCTCTTCTCATTACATGGCCAAAAATGATGATTGTTTCTTCCTAATATTGGAAATTAGCTCTCTTTTTGCTTTGACCTCTTTCAAAACGTTTTCATCACTCTTCTTAGCTGTCCATGGTATTCTCAACATTCTTCTGTAAAACCACATTTCTACAGAATCCAGTAATTTTCTTGTCTGTTGTCCTATTGTCCATGATTCACATCCATATGTTAAGACTGGCTATACATAACATTTAAGAACTCTTTTTCTTGTTTCTTTTGTCAAAAATGCGTTACATAGTAACGTCCTCATTGTTTGGAAAGTTGCTTTTGCCGGAGCCATTCTGCATCTCTGCAGTGTGCACACAGTATTAGCTGTCTATCCGTGACGATTAGCCTTCTGACTATCCATAAAGGTAAAGAAAATGCACGAAGAAATCACATTCAAAATTTTTTTTTAATTCTCGACACCTGTGGCGCGATTTGAACCCGAGAGTTTCTCGTCCGAGGATCGACTAGGCTGATTGCGAACAACAGCACGACCACCTGCAACTTAACAAATCAGATCGAATACCTTCAAGCACGAACACTTTTCTTAGACTCCGAAATCCGAAACCGCGGCATGGTCAACACAAACACGCCGAGTTTGCCAGACGCAAATTATTCACTCGCCGCCGCCACCTGAGAGACGAGGCGCCGCTGCTATCAGCGTCTTCGGTTGTCCGGCCTCTGGGACACACACAGTGACACACTCACTCACTTTACCGACAAGCGCTTTTATTTAGACATTGAGTGCCCCTTCACCTCCTCCCCCACCTGGTATTTATTCGGTAAAAGGGAGGGGGGGGGAGAGGAGGGAGTCCTGTATCAATTCAGAGGATGAGGTATGTTTACAGCACTCGGGGAAAAAAAGACAAATAATCAACAACAGAAAAAAAAATATATATATATATATATATATATATATATATATGGTCATATGGCAAAAAGTAATTTTAGTGCCATGAAAAATATACTAACAACAAAACAAAATATCAGAAGGGCGAAACTAAGAATGGCAAAATGTTACGTCTTCTCAATATTCCGGTATGGTGAAGAAATATGGACATTAGACAAGAAAACAGAACAGAAAATTGAAGCCTTTGAAATGTGGATTTATAGAAGAATAGGTAGAATTGGATGGAAACAAAAGATAACAAACGATGAAGTTTTAAAACAGCTGAAAATAAAAAGAGAACTACTAAATACAATCAAGACAAGACAAATGAAATTTTTGGGGCATGTTAAAAGACATAACAGCCTACTAAAGTAATATTGGAAGGAAAAATACAAGGTAAAAGAGGCAGAGGCAGACCAAGACTAACATTGACGAGTAACATCAAAAGATGAACAAGTCAATCTATGACAGCCTGCACCATCAAAGCAAGAAACAAAGTAGAATGGCGATCCATTGTAGCCAACCGTCGTTGCGGAGAAGGCACACGATGATGATGATATATGGTCATTAGCAGGATCGAACCCGCACTTCCTGGCACAGCGCCTTGCCACGAAAAGCTAAACGCTAGGGAACATTGCCAACTCAGCTAAGATTGACTTTTCGTGGCAGGGCGCTGTGCCAAGGAGGACGGGTTCGATCCTGCTTCATCATCATCATCGAGTGCCGTCTCCGCAACGAAGGTTGACTACCATGGAGCGCCATTATGCTCCGTCTCTTGCTTTGATGGTGCTGGTTGTCATAGGCTGATTTGTCCATCTGTTGATGTTACTCGTCCATGTTAGAATCATGCTTAGGACCATATATATTATTCTATGTTTTTTTCTTTCTGTTGTTGATTCTTCATCTTCTTCTTTTCTCTTTCTCACTGATACCTAAAAGGTGTCGTGGTTTATATCATTTGTCGTTCTTGAGCTGCTCGAACTGTATGAATTAGTGATTTTCCTTTGTTGTTACATGTCTCTGTCACTGCATCTATCCATCTTCTTCTTTTCTCTTTCTCACTGATACCTAAAAGGTGTCGTGGTTTATATCATTTGTCGTTCTTGAGCTGCTCTAACTGTCTGAATTAGTGATTTTCCTTTGTTGTTACATGTCTCTGTCACTGCATCTATCCATCTTCTTCTTTTCTCTTTTCACTGATACCTAAAAGGTGTCGTGGTTTATATCATTGTCGTTCTTGAGCTGCTCGAACTGTCTGAATTAGTGACTTTTCTTTGTTGTTACATGTCTCTGTCACTGCATCTATCCATCTTCTTCTGTGTCTTTTTCTCTTGGTCTTTTTAAATGCATTCTCGAGAAGAACGCTCTTTTGGTGATTGGTAAGGATTCATTCTGACCAGGTGACCAAACCATTTAAGTTGTTGTTGTTCTATATATTCTTGGCTGGGCTTTGTTCCTACCATTTTTCTTATGGTTTCATTTTGTATTCTCTCTCTTCTTGTGTTGTTTGTTACTTTTCTCAAGCATCGCATCTCTTGTTCGTTCTTGTTGTTGATTATTTGTTATTTTTTTCCGAGTGCTGTAAACAAACCTCTTCCTCTGAATTGATTCGCTGATTATCGCCGGGGAAGTTTCCCTTTATAATAATATTCATTTATTATTATTTGTCCCCGCAGTCCTGCATACTTTGTTTATGGTATTGTGTATGTATTGTTATGGTTATCGAAGGCCCCGGTATCACTGCAAACGAATTAAAACCCATAATTGCTCAACCGCCCGTGCCAGTGGAATCATTCGAATTAATATCTCCTCTCCAAATCAAAGAAACGTAGCTGCAGACTCCAGCATAGTAGTTTCAGCACACGCCAAAAGACATAAGGCAAAAATACACAGAAAGTGAACACAGCCAACTGTTCCCTGTCGTACTCTCTCTCTCTCTCTCTCTCTCCCTCTCTCTCTGCGATCAGGACTCAAGCAGAGTAGGATTCCAGACTCTCACATGAAGTCAGCTGTCAGGTTAAGTGTTTTGGTCGCCCCCACAGTTCGGATATCACAATTAGAGTCTGCCAGATCCAGTCTGATTGAACACCCGTTAAAACGTTGCACTGT
Source organism: Megaustenia siamemsis (assembly GCA_032433765.1). Taxonomy (NCBI): domain Eukaryota; kingdom Metazoa; phylum Mollusca; class Gastropoda; order Stylommatophora; family Ariophantidae; genus Megaustenia; species Megaustenia siamemsis. The sequence goes on along the minus strand of JAVIAB010000049.1, from coordinate 15,389,955 downwards.
GTTCTGCGCCAGTGGCCCAGTGCATCCGATTTCAGCCAGCATTTTATTCAGGTTTGCTTTCCTTAGCCTTTGATTGTCCCCAATCTTCCTGCAAGGCAGCAGATTGTCTTTTCTGTAGGGGGATTCTGCCCTTAGATGGTCGGCCCTCCCAGGTTACGAGCACCATCTGTCCGAGTCACTAGAGGTGACTAACACAGACATGCACACAGCGATATGAGACACGACTAACACCGACACACATCAAGATATATGACACATGACTAACATAAACATGCACATAAAGATATGAGATATGACTGACATAGGCATGCACACAAAGATATGAGATATGACTAACATAGCCATGCACACAAAGATATGAGATATGACTAACATAGGCATGCACACACAAAGATATGAGATTTGACTAACATAGCCATGCACACACAAGAATATGAGATATGATAAACACAGACATGCACAAACAAAGATATGAGATATGACTAACATAAACATGCACACAAAGATATGAGATATCACTAGCCAGACTTGCACACACAAAAATATGACACATGACTAACACAGATACACACTAAGATATGAGATATTACTAAACTCAGACGTTATTGTTATTGGTTATTGGTTATGGAAGGCCTCGGTATCACTGCAAACGAATTAAAATCCATAATTGCTCAACCGCCCGTGCCAGTGGAATCATCCGAATTACTAACACATCTCCCAAACAAAGAAAGGTAACTGTAGTCCCCATCGTAGCAGTCTCAGCACACGCCAAAAGACATAAGGCGAAACCGCGCAGAAAGTGAACACAGCCAACTGTTCCCTCAGACGTACATAAAGATATGAGACATGATTGACACGGACACACCAAGATATGAGATATGACTAACATGACACACACCAAGATATGAGCCATGGCCAGCACACACACAAGCTAAGATATGAGCCATGGCTAGCACAGAAACACACCAAGATATGAGCCATGGCTAGCACAGAAACACACCAAGATATGAGCCGTGGCTAGCACAGAAACACAAGATATGAGCCATGGCCTCACGGAAAAGCACCAAGAAATGAACCAAGTCTAGCACAGAAACACATTAAGGTATCCATATTCTTGGGTTTGTTGTAGTCGGCAGACTCTTCTTAACGTGGGGATCATCGACATACGAGACGCAGGCCTCGATTAACTGTTCACAGATTTTTTTAAAACTGTTGTCCGGAGATTTGAGAGTGCAGTCTGACCCGTAGAACGTTCCCTTGCATGCACATTTCCCGGTTGACTGTTCACAGGTGTCGTTGAAACAGTTGTCCGGACATTTGAGAGTGTTGTCTGACTCGTAGTACGTTTCCGTGCACGTACAGTCTGCACTTTCCGGGTCACTTATGATGTCACAGCCATCAGAACACGTCTGTTCGCACTGTAGTCCAAAATTACCATCGGGACAAGTGTCATTACAGGTATAGCCAGGATGTTTACATTGTAGGCATTTTCCGGATTTTTTTCCAACATAAAGGACAGACACTGAGACAAGATCTGGAGCAGTCGTGTCCATAGATCCCATGTGAACAGTTGCCGTGACACGTACCGATGATGACGTCGCAACTTTTCCTACACCCACTTCACACTGCACAAAACGACCAAGAATACCCGTCCAGACAATAGGTGTCTGTAAATGTTTGCACCTCACACACCGTCAGTGCACTGCCGGCCTGCGAAATGGTCGGTGAGAACTCAATCTTAATGTGTGCCATTGGCGTGTATGATATATCATTATACAGGAACACTACGCCGCCACTGTCAGAGAAAGCTTTTAGAGTGGCATTCTTTACCCGAATCAGAGTGCTAGCTCGATGATTTATTTGAATGGTGTGAATCTTCTGGGGCGTGGCAAAGTTCAGATACAAGTAAAATCTGAACCTACTTTCATGTTTGATAACAACGACACCGCATATAATTCGGACACAAATTCTACATCAGTTGAGGCAACTCTCAATCAATCATTGCCGTTCTCCTGGTTTAGGATTTATGTGAATGACTTAAATTATCCGGACAGTTTCATGATAACACTAAATGGTTCTGCCTCATATAGCAATGATTCATGGTTTGTAGTTAGTCAGCACGAGATTGATATCTTTTGCTCTGGGCTTGGTCTGTTCAAAAAGTTACGGATTGAAGGGGCGATAGTTGCAAATATCTGCTCCATCTACATTGGCGGGGGGTCGGAATGTGGCTTTCAAACAGAACACAAACCAGGTCGACACATTTAATGCTTGTGCAAAATAAAGACCAATCTCTAAGACAATGACTGCACACACACGAAATTGAGAAGTGGAACACGTCGTATTTGTGCACGAGAACCAAGTACTGACACTGGGGTCCAAAATATTTGTGCTGACAACTGTCATTGTTTGGGCATGTCCCTGTAGTTTTGTCACAAACTCTCCTTCTCTCTCTCTCTCTTTCTCTCTCTGCGATCAAGACTGAATCAGAGTAGGATTCCAGACTCTCTCATGAAGTCAGCTGTCTGTTTAAGCGAATCGATTGCCCCATATAGTTTCTCTTCCAGGGAGGTGGGCGTGGACCACATTGTTCTTTTCAGGTCCGTGTACTGTGGGCAATCCTGTAGAACGTGTTTTGTAGTCATATTATCCAGGTACAGTGGCATAGGCTGGTAGTTCTTATTTTGAATTTGGCGAACATGTGATTTCTCATTCTATTGTGGCCAGTGCGTAGGCGAAGTATGACTTAATCCGCCTTGTGGGACACCTTGCTCGATAGAGACCGTCTACTTAGTTGAGTTTGAACTTATACTCTGGCCGTTCTATCCTGAAGGTATTGAGAGACCCAATTGAATAAACGACCCTGGATGCCAAGTCTAAAAAGCTTGTTGTTTAAACCCTCACACCAAACCCTATCAAAAGCCTTCTCCATGTCGACCCACACTGCCAGTGTGTGTTTCTTTTCTTGTAGAGCATCCTCTATTTCCTGTGCAATGTAGGTGACCACGTTTTCAGTTGATCTGTGCTTACGGAAGCCACTTTGTTGTGGTACGATTTGTTGTTTTGTCTCCAAATGCCACATAAGTCTTCTGTTAACCAGCCTTTCCATGAGTTTACTCAGGTAGCTCAGTAGGCTAATTGGTCTATAGCTACTTGGGTCTAGTGGGTCTTTTCCACACTTGAGGATGGGCACCATAATAGCTTCTTTCCAGATTGCCGGCACATGACCTCTCTTCCAGCTGGCATTTATTATCCTTAGAAGCTGGCTCTTGGCTTTCTGCCTGAATATCATCATTCATCGTAAGCAATCGGAATATCGAAACACGGTCAAAACAGATGAAACGCACAGCTCACGGTGTGCACAAAGCACTTAACTCATTAGCTCCTGCAGCGAGCCGGACTTGGAATATGAGGAAACTGCAACAAGGGACACTATTCAGACACAGCCTATAATGATTCCTGCCGTCTATCTGCCATATTGACCGGAAGTTCACTTCCTCCTAGATAATTAGACTAGGTATGTATACGCTTATACATAGTATATATATATATATATATAAAGCGGGAGGAACAGAAAATGAGACCAAATTAAGGATATCAAAAGCAAGAGAAGTTTTGATGCACTGGAAACATATGGAACAAAGAAATTATGTTAAATAAAAAAATAAAAAAATTCAATTCCAATGTTAAGTCAGTCCTATCATATGGTTGTGAAACATGGAGAACAACAAAATTGACAATCACTAATATAGACTTTCATTAATGGATGCTTACGCAGAATAAAAGGATGGAAATGGCAGGACAAAATCACTAACATAGAATTATGGAAATGTACCAGTCAAATACCAGTGGATAAAGAGATACAGCGAAGACGATGGCGCTGGATAGGACACACACTGCGGAAGCCACTGAGAGTATTACACAAAGGCTCTTTTCTGGAACCCCAAGGAAAAGACAAAGAGGAAGACCAAGGAATTCTTGGAGAAGACAGATAGAAGCAGATATGAAGATGATGGGGAAGACATGGAATGATCTTAAAAGAATATCAAAAAAACAGAACGACTTGGAAAGTGTTTGTTGAAGACAGTCACTCGATCGCCCCATATAGTTTCTCAGTCTCCACAGGGAGCTGAAAGGTAGAAGAAGAAGAAGATGTATACGCTTAGGGGTGTGTGTGTGTGTGTGTGTGTGGGGGGGGTGGGGTGGTAAAATTACAAATAATCAACAGAAAAAAAAAAACAGACCAATTTACGGTCCGTAGAATGGTCGAACCCGTACTTCTCCGCACAGCGCATTGCCACGAAAACTAAACGCTAGGGCACACAGCTTTATGATAAATGGAGTCACATGTTACTTAGTTATTGTACAAAATGTCACATGTTACTTAGTTATTATAAAGGGTGTCACAGGTTACTTAGTTATTATAAAGGGTGTCACAGGTTACTTAGTTATTATAAAGGGTGTCACAGGTTACTTAGTTATTATAAAGGGTGTCACATGTTTCTTAGTTATTATAAAGGGTGTCACAGGTTACTTAGTTATTATAAAGGGTGTCACAGGTTTCTTAGTTATTATAAAGGGTGTCACAGGTTACTTAGTTATTATAAAGGGTGTCACGGGTTACTTAGTTATTATAAAGGGTGTCACAGGTTACTTAGTTATTATAAAGGGTGTCACAGGTTACTTAGTTATTATAAAGGGTGTCACATGTTTCTTAGTTATTATAAAGGGTGTCACAGGTACTTAGTTATTATAAAGGGTGTCACAGGTTTCTTAGTTATTATAAAGGGTGTCACAGGTTACTTAGTTATTATAAAGGGTGTCACGGGTTACTTAGTTATTATAAAGGGTGTCACAGGTTACTTAGTTATTATAAAGGGTGTCACAGGTTTCTTAGTTATTATAAAGGGTGTCACAGGTTACTTTTGTTATTATAAAGGGTGTCACATGTTACTTAGTTATTATAAAGGGTGTCACGTGTTACTTAGTTACTATAAAGGGTGTCACATGTTACTTTTTTGTTATTATAAAGGGTGTCACATGTTACTTAGTTACTATAAAGGGTGTCACATGTTACTTTTTTGTTATTATAAAGGGTGTCACATGTTACTTAGTTACTATAAAGGGTGTCACATGTTACTTTTTTGTTATTATAAAGGGTGTCACGTGTTACTTAGTTACTATAAAGGGTGTCACAGGTTACTTTTTGTTATTATAAAGGGTGTCACATGTTACTTAGTTATTATAAAGGGTGTCACATGTTACTTTTTTGTTATTATAAAGGGTGTCACGTGTTACTTAGTTACTATAAAGGGTGTCACAGGTTACTTTGTTATTATAAAGGGTGTCACAGGTTACTTAGCTATTATAAAGCGGGTCATATGTTACTTACTTATTATAAGGTGTTTCACAGGTTACATTGCTATTATAAATGGTGTCACTTCTTACATTGCTATAAAAAGAGTAAAAAGGAAACTTCCGGAGAGATTCTTACATACACTACAAACGGATCCTTCTTTCAAGTGATTTCATTTAAGTTGAGGTGGGGATGGGGTAGTCTAAAAGAGCTACATGAGGTCGGCCTCTGGACAGGAAGTACCAGGGTTCAAAGTTCACCGTAGACGGTCATCATCATGTGCCATACCGGTTGGCGTAAGCGTTCATGTCCTTCCACAATCTGCTGCTGTTATGTTTCCTAGTGCCATGCCGTGACACCAAGCTATCTAGTATTTTCTCTCTTTGTCGTCCACGATATCTCGTTCCTTGTATTTTGCCTGTTCTAACCAAGTTTTCCAACTTTCCTCTTCCCGTAGACGGTAATGTTTTTTTAAAAAAGGGAAATAATCAACCCGCGGTTTCGTCGTGGCATTCTCTACCCCTGCCCCGAATTCGGGTTAGTGAGATATGATCTCCAGTCCTCAGCCTCTAGTCTAGATTACCGCAGTAAACAGGAACTTCCGTGTGCATTCACGGACGTTAAAGGACCGTTGCCAGTTAGTTAGAACGAAAAGAGTAGGTCATAGACATGGCTGCTGCTCGAACAAAACTGTCAGCAAAAACCTACGCACACATTGGATCCCAGACTTTGCTACGGAGTTCGTGCACGTGTGCTAAAAAATTCTCCTCGGATTTTGTTGACGGAATATTGGAGCACCTATTGATTCGTCCTGTGTGCAGTGAAAATGATCCTAGCAACATCATCATCGTGTGCCATGCCGGTTGGCGTAGGCGTTCATATCCTTTCGCAATTTTCTGTATACAGTGCATCGTAGCGCCTTTCTTTCCCTGTAATTTACCAGTTGTAACCATGTATTCCAACTTTCCTCTTCTTATGATGTGTCAAAAAAAATGTCGATTATTTCTTTCTGTTTTTTAAGAGTTCTCTGTTTGTGTTGGCCTCTTTGAAAATTTCCTCGTTGGTCTTTTTTAGATATTCACGGAACTCTCAACATAGTTCTGAGAAACCCCATCTCTGTGACCTCTAATCGTCTTTTTATTTACTTGTCTACTGCTAATAATTTGCTTCCATTTCCATATATCAATATGGCTCTATAATGCGACAAACAGCAACGTTTAAAATGAGCTAAGAGTTCGACGACATCACAAAAAGAGCCATCGACGTCGAAAGACAAATGAGGAAGGAAAGAAAAAAAACTGAAAGAACACTAGGGATACGATGTTGACAATCTAGCGGGAAGGAAAATTGAAAAAAAAAATAGAAAAAATGTATGGTTAACGCTTTACGTGAAAGTAGACGACACATTTGAAAAGATTTATTTTCTCTCACATTCAGCTTTACTGCAGCTTCGCATTTTTATGCATTCATTTGCATTTCTTTGCCTTAACCCCTTACTTGACAATCTAGCATCTACTACGATAGCAAGCTTCAGTCGGCACGGTACATAATGATGATAGAACAATTAGGGGTAGTTACTGTGTGTGTGAAGTCAGGAAAGAAATAAGAGTAGGTTTCCCTGATCTCGTTAACACAACGAGAACCGTCACAGCCATTTTGAGAACCAGTAATCAAGCAATACCTGCGAATATATTATTTTTTACAGCAAAAGTGGCCGCATTTCGGCCTTTACAAGCATGAATGCCTCTCTCAAATCCACTTAAACGTAGCCAGTCGGATGAAAATAAATCTGAGATTAAAAGAGCTCGCTACAACGAAGATCAATCGAAGAAAGTTCGCGACTCTGATGCCGAAGAAGCAGCTGAGAACCTGCTAACGTTGGCAATGGCAGATCCTCAAAGAAAAGCCAATTTTTCTGCTCTCAACTCCTCTAATGGAGTCAGTAAACTTAACCAGCCTGTTGGCACAGCCAGTAAACCAGGCGCAGCAAAGAAGCTTGTTATAAAGAATTCAAAGGTATATACGCGTACAACTTTTTGTTGACTTTTTTGGTTTGAAGTTTGATTATGATTCAATTGATTCATTGTTTTGTAGTCTGTCTGTCTACAGTCTAGTCTACAGTTACAGACTACTACTTTTACTAAGTCAGTGACTAACTACTAACCTTTTATTTAACAACCATCATTATATCATTTCATTAATCTATCTATCTTCGTTCGCCTGAAGTATTGTCTATATCTGCAATGAAGATGAAGCAATGTCGTTTCCTGTATAAATTTTACTGTCTTTTGTCATTCTTGCAGTGGCCCATTTTTTGTGTGTCTGTGTGTAGTCTCAGTGTAGTGTTGTATCTTTCTCCCGTGTCTTACCGGGGCCTCATTATGAGGGAGTAAAGAATAGTGACACTGTGACCTTCCAGGCATGTCGTAAGAGGCGACTAAGGAGGTTGATCGATGGCTTGACAAGCTGTCATTGTAAAAAGTAATGTTATGGAAACAGAGCCATAGATTTTGGAAGCAGTGATCTCTGCAATATGTGACATTTTGGCATGCAAGGTTTCTGTTTTTGAGATTGAGGTTCTGCCCTATGTGCCATCTTCGGCTCGAAAGGACAATAGATAGATAGTGTTGTATCTATGGGACAATGGATTTTCCCCAGTCTACTATATTCAGTGCAGTCTTGAAGTATGTGTTCAGCAGTCTGGGGCGCCTGTCCACATGTACAAGTAGTTGAGGTGCCGATCTTGAATTATGTATACAAGTCCCTGTTCTGAGCTGTATAATGATAATTTGTTCATATCTATTCATATTATGAAAGGCATCCTGATTTGGGGCTTGTGGTCTTCTGATTGATTTGATTATCTGTTTCTTATGATGGTATGTAACCGGTGTATCTAGTTGTGTGCCTGTTGAACCTTCCTTTACCAACTGATCTGCTTTGTCATTTCCTGGTATTCCACAATGAGATGGGATCCGCTACAGGCAGCAGGGCTACCCTGTTGGGCTTGCAGAGTTCAGTCAATAAGGTCTGCAGATGTGGTAATTTTCTGAACTGTAGTGCCTGTTTCATGAATGATTTCCATCTTCACCATAACATAGCTTGCTTTACATATTCACTTCATGCATTTCTTGAGAGTTATAATGAATTCATTGTCAGTGTGATTGTGTTGCTTTTAAAATTAAAGTCAAGTTGTAGTTGGTTAACAACTGTTAAGCTCACTAACTGCTGTAGTTTACTTGATCCTCGAACTCTAAGCACAATAACGTAATAAAATTAAAATAATTATAGTTTGTGATTTATACCAAGGTTTAGACAGGAAACATCCCAGATGATAATTTAATAATAATACTATTATTATAAACAAGTACATTTATTACAAATTAAATTCTGAAATAAAAAAAAACTTTTATTTTCTTCAACATCATTGGGTGTTTAACACTGTTTACTCACAGTAGAGGTAAAGGCATCAAGATGCACCAAGATGCGTAGAGATGCGAAGCTGCTGTAAAGCTGATGATATGGCGATCCTAAAAAAAAAAGAAGAAAAAGAGTGGTATGGTAACAGCTTTACGTGGTAATGGACGAAACAAGTTTACTCACAGTACTTTGTCAATTTTTGTCATTTTATTTTCAGAATACTTAGAATATTAATAAACAAAAATGTAAAATATTGACTATAAGAATAAAAAAAATACCTCAGTCCTGCTTGTGCACTGGACATCAATCAATTATGAAAACAAAAATTAGAAACATTAAAAATTACATTAAGTGAATTTAAGTTCTGAATTTTGAAGTGAGTTTTTATGATAAATATTTGGGAGAACAGCAGATTACCATTCAATTTACCACAGTTATATAAAAATGAGAGGCCACAAAGATGGGATTTCTCAGAAGAATGTTGAAAGTTCCCTGGACAGCTAAAAAGACCAATGAGGAAGTTCTCAAAGAGGCCAACACAAAAAGGGAAAAGGGAACTCTTAAAAAACATCAGAAAGAAGCAATCAACATTTATCGGGCACATCATGAGAAGAGGAAAGTTGGAATACTTGGGTACAACTGGCAAAATAAAAGGAAAGAGAGATCGTGGGCGACAAAGAGAGAAAATACTGGATAGCTTGGTGTCATGGCATGGAAAACAGTCAACAACAGAACTGATACGATGCACTGTGGATAGAAGATTGTGGAAGGACATGATCACCTACGCCAACCGGTATCGCACATGATAATGATGATATAAAAATGGATGCTGACACTACTGTTGAGTACACATTTACTTAGTAGCCAGTCTGTGCAACTGTGCTGTGTAATTGTACTCACTGTAGAAGACTCTGTGGCATAAGGCCAAGGGTGTGCTGTAATTGTACATTGTTAATACAGTCTCAGTGGCCATAAGGCCAAGGCTGTGCTGTAATTGTACATTGTTAATACACTCTCAGTGGCATAAGGCCAAGGGTGAGCTGCAATTGTACATTGTTAATACACTCTCAGTGGCATAAGGCCAAGGGTGTGCTGTAATTGTACATTGTTAATACACTCTCAGTGGCATATGGCCAAGGGTGTGCTGTAATTGTACATTGTTAATACACTCTCAGTGGCATAAGGCTGTCTTCTTCTTTCTTACCTTTTTAGCTCCCAGTGGAGCATAGTTCTTCAACAAACATTTTCCAAGTAATTCTGTTTTTTGCCATTCTTTTAAGATCATTCCATGTCTTCCCCATCATCTTCATCTCTGCTTCTATCTGTCTTCTCCAAGAATTCCTTGGTCTTCCCCCTGGGGATTCCAAAGAAGGGCCAGTTGTGTAATACTCTCAGTTGGCTTCCATAGTGTGTGTCCTATCCAACGCCATCGTCTTTGCTGTATCCCTTTATCCACTGGTATTTGACTAGTACATTTCCATAATTCTATATTAGTGATTTTGTCCTGCCATTTCCATCCTTTCATTCTGCGTAAGCATCCATTAATGAAAGTCTGTATCTTCATGATTGTCAATTTTGTTCTCCATGTTTCACAACCATATAATAGGACTGACTTAACATTTGAGTTGAAAATTTTTATTTTTGTATTTAACCTAATTTCTTTTGATTTCCATGTTTCCCAGTGCAATGAAAGCTCCTCTTGCTTTTGATATCCTTATTTGGTATCATTTTCTGTTCCCCCCTCTTTATCTATATTACTGCCCAGATATATGTAAGATATATGCCCAGGTGTATATATCTAGTAGTGGTATTTCTCCTAGTTTTATTTGGTTATTGCCAACTGTATTACTTCTCATAATGTTGGTCTTATCTCTATTAATCTTCAGTGCTAGCTGTTGTGATCTCTCATCAAGTATGCTCATTTTATCCTGCATCTGTTGATGGCTGTATGATAGGAGAGCTATGTCATCAGCAAAGTCTAAATCATCAAGTTGTTTGGTCAGTGACCACTGGATCCCATTTCTGTTGTTTTGAGTTATTTTCCTAATCCAATCAATGAGCAGTGGCATAAGGCTGTACTGTACTTTAATTGTACACTTTGCTCTTTCATTTATGGTCAATGCTGAGAGACATAGAATGTAATGATCCATCATAACCATTGATCTCATACACCGTATAATGGATCCACAGTTGATTTTTTTCCCATGCCAATATGTCAAACAATCCAGCATCTTTTCCTTTGTCTACTTCTATCTCTTCTAGCCTTCTATTTTCCTGTTGTTACTAAGTATTCTGACCAATCCTTCACCACACATGCCCCACAAATCTTGACTGCTTTTTCCCTAACTCTTCCGCACGGAATCTACATATTTATATTTATCTAACATATTATATATGAATGTTTAGATAACTGAACAAGGTATTATATTTCACCAATGTCCAGATGATACAAGCCATGTAAAAAGAATATGGTTGATGGCATTCACACTAATCCAATTGAGCGTGGCGCACTATGCGGTAAAACATAGGTTGCCGAAATTGGCATAGCGCACAGTGTGGCAAAACGTACGGAAAGAGTTAAGGATCCTTCTAAAAGAAGTCATATTCCAGCTGATTCTATCTAGCATTGTATCTCTGTAAATGTGCTGCCTGCTTCTTGTTTTAAATGTTCATCTTTGTTGTGTATGGATAATCTTAAAGTAATTTTTTAGACCAAGATGTTAAACACCACCAACAGCAACTCGTAGCTGACTGCGTCAGGATCAGCAGCAATAGCTGACCTACATCCTACTTCACATCTCTGTTGTGCCCCAGGAACAGACTAACCAGTCTGGCTAAACAAATATGGATTGAAAGCAGTCCAGTACTGACAAGTGACTTGCTCACAACTGTTTGCCACTGATACTTTAGTTCGTATCTGTTCACTTGTGTATTTCAATGACGTTAAATAGGCATTATGTCATCCATCATAGAATTATGGAAATGTAACAGTCAAATACCAGTGGATAAAGAGATACAGCGAAGATGATGTCGCTGGATAGGACACGCACTGCGGAAGCCAGCTGAGAGTATTACACAAAAGGCCTTTTTTTGGAATCCCCAGGGAAAAAGACAAAGAGGAAGACCAATAAATACTTAGAGAAGACAGATAGAAGCAGAGATGAAGATGATGGGGAAGACATGGAACGATCTTAAAAGAATGGCAAGAAACAGAACGACTTGGAAAGTGTTTGTTAACGACCTATGCTCCATAGGGAGCTGAAAGTGTTTATTGACGACCTATGCTCCATAGGGAGCTGAAAGGTAGAAGAAGAATGTCATTCATCATGCATTTAAAATGATTATAAGAAGAAATATCATAACATTCCAAAACGTATGTTAGAAAATTAATTTTTACACCCAGACAAAACTTGCAATTAGCCTATATATTTAATCTTTTTGTTGCAAGCATTAACTACGAAAATATAAGTCATTTATATATATTTGCTTAAGCTAAAAATTTATAGTTTATGTTTGATATAACAAATTTAAACCACCCCCAAGAAATATCAATTTAAAGAATGAATGGAATGTACTAAACTCAGGGCTTATTTATCCATAAATGCTGTCATATTTCCAAGATTAGAACTAAAATTCCACTTTGAGGTGAAAGCAAATAACTGTGCGCTGAAGTTGGATGTGTTTGACTGGAAGGTACATAATATCACAGTAACAACACAACATAGCTATGCTCACTTAAAGTACTGGATACGTTGAGCTGAAAGACATATTATATCATAGTATCAACACAACATAGCTATGCTCACTTAAAGTACTGGATACGTTGAGCTGAAAGACATATTATATCATAGTATCAACACAACATATAAATGCTCACTTAAAGTACTGGATACGTTGAGCTGAAAGACATATTATATCATAGTAACAACACAACATATAAATGCTCACTTAAAGTACTGGATACATTGAGCTGAAAGACATATTATATCATAGCAACAAACACTACATAGCTATGCTCATTTAACATGCTGAATATCTTGAGCTGAAAGACAAATTATATCATAGCAACAACACTACATAGCTATGCTCATTTAATATGCTGAATATCTTGAGCTGAAAGACACATTATATCATAGCAACAACACTACATAGCTATGCTCATTTAACATGTTGAATATCTTGAGCTGAAAGACACATTATATCATAGCAACAACACTACATAGCTATGCTCATTTAATATGCTGAATATCTTGAGCTGAAAGACACATTATATCATAGCAACAACACTACATAGCTATGCTCATTTAACATGCTGAATATCTTGAGCTGAAAGACAAATTATATCATAGTCTTAACGCAAATCTATGGCCACTTAATATGCTGTGTGGCCTGAAAGGCTCATGATAAAGTTTAGTTGAAAAATTATTCTCGTCTCACATCGAAGAAGTCCCTAAGTGGTCAGATCACCTTCTAAGCAAATCCACAGTGTTAAATGGAGAAATACAAATTCTCCACATTCCAGTTGTAGCTCTCTTGAATTTAGACAGCAACCTTCCTAACTCGAAGATCTGGCAGTCACACCAAGGCTGCAGATTAACCCCGAAAACATCAGTCTTCATTTTGCAAAAAAAACCCTTGTTTTAGAGTGTAATGTTTAAACGATTCTCCACCTCAAAGCCACATATTCTACCATGACATAGTATACACAACAATAGTATGTCAACATGGATGTACCAACATGCTTGATTCACTAAAAAGGCAGGAGGCGAAGGCGCACCTCAGAGCAGCAGAGTTGGAAGTTGTTAGCAACCCACAGCTGATGGCTTGCACCAGGAACGGTGAATCAGAACCATCCAGACCCTGATCCACCTCTTCGTGGTGCCTCCAGTAACAGACTAACCTGTCTAGTCTGACCATGTGAGTAGGGATTGAAGAGGGAAGAAAACCCAATACTAAAAAATGTGCTGAAGTCGGATGTTTTGGGCCGAAAAAACGCAAATACCACAGCTATACTGTAAACCACAACACAACGCAGACACGCCCCAGTTAACGTTCTTTTAAAGGTGGGTGACGAAGAGGTGTACTCCTTTAGCCATCGTGCGAACGCAAGCAGGCACTGAAAAGACTGCAGCCGGGTGCATAAACACCATAGTTCAGGCGCAGAATCCTTAAAGTGGAATCTTTATTAAACTTGGAACAGCGATCCACATGAGATAGCTGGAAGTGTAAATCAGTCGTTATAAAAACTATAACATAGCCAGCTGCAAACAATAGCACAACATATCTTTATCTGAGGTAATTTAACATTCTCTAACAGAGGCAGAATGGAATGACGTTCCAAAGTAGCCAACCTTCGATGCGGAGACGGCGCACGATGAATGAAGGGGGGTAGTCTTCAAATGAACACAGAAGAAATAACCTTTTTTTCATTTTCTTTCATATTTGTCTGTGGTCTTGAAGTAATTCTAATGATCATCTTCTCACTGTCAGAGACACCAAGCATGCCAGAGAATTTCCAGGAGACGACTTGGGAGAAACTAGAGGGTGCCGTGGATGCTATACACAGTAGCTGCTCTATTCGCTATAGCCTGGAGGAATTGTACAAGGCAGTGGAGAATATGTGCAGTTACAAAATGGCTACAGGGCTGTACTCTCAGCTCATGTCAAGATGCCAGAAGCATGTCAGTGCTAACCTGGGACAGTTTTTAGCATATCCTTTTGTTGTTGCTGCTACAGCGCAAGGCAAAGTGATGCAGTGATTGACAACTCTAGACTGACTGCTTTCCTTGCTGTCAATGACTGACATCTTTAGACTGATTGCTTTCCTTGCTGTCTGTGATTGACAACTTTGGATTGACTGCTTTCCTTACTGTCAATGATTGACATGTTTAGACTGGCTGATTTCCTTGCTGTCAATGATTGACATGTTTAGACTGGCTGATTTCCTTGCTGTCAATGATTGACATGTTTAGACTGGCTGATTTCCTTGCTGTCAATGACTATGACATCTTTAGACTGACTGCTTTCCTTGCTGTCTGTGATTGACATCTTTAGACTTTCTGCTTTCCTTGCTGTCAATGATTAACATCTTTAGACTGACTGCTTTCCTTGCTGTCTGTGATTGACATCTTTAGACTGACTGCTTTCCTTGCTGTCTGTGATTGACATCTTTAGACTGACTGCTTTCCTTGCTGTCTGTGATTGACATCTTTAGACTGACTGCTTTCCTTGCTGTCTGTGATTGACATCTTTAGACTGACTGCTTTCCTTGCTGTCAATGATTGACATCTTTAGACTGACTGCTTTCCTTGCTGTCTGTGATTGACATCTTTAGACTGACTGCTTTCCTTGCTGTCTATGATTGACATCTTTAGACTGACTGCTTTCCTTGCTGTCTATGATTGACATCTTTAGACTGTCTGCTTTCCTTGTTGTCTGTGACTGACAAATCTAGACTGACCTTTCTTCCAATGAATATTAACGTTTGACTGACTGCCTTTCTATCAATGATTGACAACACTGAACTGATTGATAGCTACAGCTAGTTTTAAAAAACTATGTAGTGGTTGCTGTTTACTGGTTGCTGTATAGCATTGTCTAGGTGAGAGTCAGGTCTCATATAATAACATTGTGTCTCTTCTTGTCTGTCTGGTGTTGTCTAGATGAGAATCAGATCTCATGTCATATTTTTGTTTCTGTTGTCATGTAGGTGAGAGTCAGATCTCATATCATAGCATTAACTGTCCAGGGTTGTCTAGGTGAGTCAGATCATATATCATAATGTTGTGTCTAGTGTCATCTATGTAAGAGTCAGGTCTCATAGCATAACATTGTGTGTCCAATGATCTAGGTGAGCGTAAGATCTCATGTCATACTGCTATGTGTTTGGTGTTGTCTAGGTAAGAGTCAGGTCTCATAGCATAATATTGTGTGTCTGATGATCTGGGTGAGAGTCAGATCTCATGTCATACTGCTATCTGTCTGGTGTTGTCTAGATGAGAGCCAGGTCTCATATCGTAATGTTGTGTCTAGTGTCGTCACTGAAAAATTCATTAGCTCTCTCATGCAATTGGAATTAATTATATTCATATATAATCAACTTGAACCAGGTGTATTTATATATGATCAGTTGAAATCAGTTATGTTCATATATAATCAGTAGGAATCTTATGTTCTCCTATATAATCAGTAGGAATCTTATGTTCTCCTATATAATCAGTTGGAATCTTATGTTCTCCTATATAATCAGTTGGAATCTTATGTTCTCCTATATAATCATTTGGAATCTTATGTTCTCCTATATAATCAGTTGGAATCAGCTGTCTTTTTTTTTTTTTCGCCTCTACTGCTGTGATGTTTCCTAGTGTTTCTAATATTCTGTCAATCCATCTTTTTCGTGATCGGCCCTTGGGTCTGGTCTTCTCGCAGCGTTTATTGAAGCCTCGGTGTGTTATTCCTAGCTTTTTTCTCAGTTCTTCATTTCTGATCTTATCTCCCAGGCTGTTTCTTATCATTTGTCTAACACATTTAATCTTAGTAGAGGTTATTTTTCTTATTGTTCTTGCATTTAGGGTCCAGGACTGGCATTGGTAAGCACAATGTTGGAATAAAGATTGTATTGTAAAGTGCCCATTTTGCCTCTAGAGTTATATCCTTGTTGGACAATAGTGGTGATAGCAGTCAAATGATTTGACAAAGCTGTTTGTTGCATCTTGAGTCTATTTCTGCGGTTTGTGAATTGTTGTTTGTCACTAGACTTCTTAGGTATTTAAATTCCTCTACTTGTTTTAATTGTCTGGCATCTATAGTTATGTTGATGTTCTGTTTTCTCTTTTGCAATATTCATGACTTCTGTTTTGTTGATGTTGATTTTCATGTTGTATTTTGTGCCTGTGCTGTTGAGTCTATTTAAGTGTTCTTGTAGGTCTTCTATTGTTTCATGTATTAGTGCCTGATCATCTGCAAATAAAAGCTTGTTGATCTCCTCTGTGTCTGATGGGCTGGCTAGCTTTCATATATAGGCCATGTATGTAATAAACTGGGGGGGGGGGGGGGGGGGGGAAGATGCACCCCTGTATTACACCTGATTTAACTTCGAAGTGGCCTGTGTAATCTGCTGCTGTTCTGACTGTGCAGATGCTGTTGATGTAAAGACTTTTAATTAGGCAGGTTAAATGTTGGCTTACTCTGTGTGTTGTTAGTATCTCCTACAGTTGTTCTCTGTTTATTCAGTCGAATGCTTTTTCCTGGTCAGTGAAAGCTATGTACAAATTTTGATTGTGTTCTGTCATTTTTTTCTGCAAGCTGTTTTAATGTGAGCCAGTACATCCTTTGTTTTTTTTCAGAATCCCATTTGAGAATCGCTTAACTGTAGTTCTATTATTTGTCTCAGCCTTCTTTTTCCACAATTTTGGCAATAACTTTTCTACATGGCTGAGAAGCGATATACCTCTATATTGATTGCAGTCTCTCTTTTAGTACTTTTATTTTTCCATATTGGTACGATGGTTGCCTGTTGCCAGTCTTCTGGAGCTTTTTATTAGTGCCATGCTGCATTGAATATTCTGTGCAGCCATATGACTCTTGTTACTTTTGCTGCTGCTATTATTTCTACTGATATGTTTTCTATCCCCTGTGCTTTATTTCTTGTTGCATATTTGATTACTTCTTTGATTTCCTCTTTCATTATGTTGTTTTTGTGCATTCTTGCGTGGTTTTCTTGTGTTATTTGTAGTTGGTGCTGTGTTTAATAGGTCTTCAAAATATTCTTTCCATCTTTGTTGTTATGTGTTGGTTATTTGATATTGGCTGTCAGCTTTTGTCTTTTATGAGCTCAGTAAGGTTGGGGTTTTCTTTTTTTTCACTCTTGTTGTTTTTACTGCTTTGTAGAAATCTCTTGTGGCTGTCTTGAAGACCCTGCTCATATTTTGTCAAAATTCTGTCCATTTGTTTTGCTTAACTTCTGTAATCAAAATTTTTAACTTTTTCAGAAACCAAGGCATATTTTTCATCTTATTCTTGGTTCTTATTCTCCCTCCAATTTTCAAACAGTTTCTTCTTTTCTTTAATTGCTTCCATGATTCTTTGTTCCACCAGGGGATGCTCTTCTTCCATTCTTTTGTCCTTAGTTTCATTCCACATTATGGGCCAATGGATTTTCCTGAGTCTACTATATTCAGTGCAGTCTTGAAGTATGTGTTCAGCAGTCAGGGGAGAATGTCCACTTGTACATGTAGTTGTGTTTAAGATCAATTGTCATGATTTTCTTGCTATTTCAATTTTTAAAAGTATGGCCATTGCCTCATGTCAAACCCTTATTAGCAAATGTGTTAAAGAAAAAAAGCTTACAAATTATGGTAATTCTATACAGTATGGGAGGTATGTGTATATCTTGTATGTGATCTTGTCTTATCTATCTATCTATCTTTCGTTCGCCTGAAGTATTGTCTATATCTGCAATGTCGTTTCCTGTATAAATTTTACTGTCTTTTGTAATTCTTGCAGTGGCCCATATAGTTTTGTCTGTAGTGTTGTATCTATGGGCCAATGGATTTTCCTCAGTCTACTATATTCAGTGCAGTCTTGAAGTATGTGTTCAGCAGTCTGGGGTGCCTGTCCACATGTACAAGTAGTTGATGTGCCGATCTTGAATTTTGTATACATGTGACTATGGAGTCGATTGTGTCCTGTTCTTAGGCGTATAATGATAACTTGTTCATATCTATTCATATTATGAAAGGCATCCTGATTTGGGGCTTGTGGTCCTCTGATTGATTTGATTATCTGTTTCTTATGATGGTATGTAACTGGTGTATCTAGTTGTGTGCCTGTTGAACCTTCCTTTGCCAACTGATCTGCTTTCTCATTTCCTGGTATTCCACAGTGAGACGGGATCCACTGCAGGGCAACCCTGTGGTGCTTGCAGAGTTCAGTCAATAAGGTCTGCAGATGTGGTAATTTTCTGGATTGTAGTGCCTGGAGTACTGATCTTGCATCTGTCAAAAACACTACAGGCTGTGGGCTAAGATTACTGTTCAGCAGTTTTTCTATTGCCAACTTTATTGCTTGTATTTCTGCATCATAATTGTGACAATATTTCCCTGTTGCTATTTTATCCATATCCCTAGTGTTATTTGGGTACTCTATATATGCACCTGCTCCCCCATTCTTTACTGCATTCTGTGCTGATCCATCTGTGTACACACGAATCCATAGATCTTGTGGGTATTCTTCATCCAGGAAACTGAGAGCTATTGTTTTTCGCTGTAGACTATTTTGTTCCTCTTTGTCAACTATTCCTTTCACTTCTGTCCGTATTTGAACTGATAATCCTGATTCATCTGTCCAGGGAGTCTGTTCTGGTATGGGCAGAAGGGGTTTAACAACTCTTGGCATGTCTGGTGTTTGTCTACTAATACGCTTGGCTTGGTGGATAAAGCTGCTTCTCTTAAGTCGTCCCAATGCAAGATTTTGGAATCTGTCCTTCATTGGATGTCTCGGCATGCATACACATTTTTCTGCCTGTATCAGCACCTTTGTGTCTCTCCGTTCTCTCAGTGCTGGTATCCTCCACAATTTCTCCATCTCCAATATTGGTGTTGATTTCATTGCTCCTGTGATGACCCTAAGTGCCTGGTTTTGTACTTTATCCAGTTCTTGCAATGTGGTGTTTGATGCTGAGCACCATGCGGATGATCCATATTCTAAATGTGGGCGTATACTCTGTTGGTAAACTTTACTGAGTATTTTCCCACTCGCACCCCATGTGGTTCCACACAACTTTCTTAGAATAGCCAATTTTCTCCTTGCTTTTTGGGTTGCCTTATTTATCTGCTGTTTCCAAGATAGTTTGTTATCAAATGTAACTCCGAGATATGTAGCTTGTATGTCTTCTTTCACAGGCTCATTGTTTATGTAGATGGCTCCTGCTTTTTGTTTTGGGGAGAGTGTGAAAAGTGTAGTACTGCATTTGTCTGTATTGATGCTGATACACCATCTATTTGTCCATGAATTCAGTGCATTCATAGCTCTTTGTAGCAATTGGAGGCCACTGTTGCATACTCCTCTGTGCACCACATTACCAAGTCATCTGCATACATTGCCACTTTGATGCCATGTGGTAGTTCAGTAACTATCTTGTCTTATAACACCTAGTGTGTTGTGTCATAACTCAGGAATGTCGTATTTATCAAATCTGGCGTTGGGATGAGATCCATACTGTGGTATATGTCACTGTTTTTCTTGTGTTGGTGCCCTTGACCTCGGTGCACAGAAACACTGGACTCGGAGCAGTTCCTCAAACTCATAGACAATTGTTGGCAGAATCATTGTAGACAGATGGTGAGTACACTGACTTTGGTCTCAACGTCAAAAAAAATTAACCCTAAAGACACAAATCATTCAGTGTGTATGTGAGAGAGAGATATAAGTATTTTTGTTCCAGTAATTTGTAGTCAACAGGCCCTTTTTTTTGGAATCCCCAGGGGAAAAGACAAAGAGGAAGACCAAGGAATTCTTGGAGAAGACAGACAGAAGCAGAGATGAAGATGATGGGGAAGACATGGAATGATCTTAAAAGAAGGGCAAAAAACAGAACGACTTGGAAAGGGTTTATTGAAGACCTATGCTCCACTGGGAGCTAAAAAGGTAGAAGAAGAAGAAGAATTTGTAGTCAGTCAGCTTTTTGTGAATTTAGTCTTTTCATGCTTGATCAATCATGAAAAGACTAAAGTCATGAAAAGCTTAATTCCAACAGATGACAGAACATACATGGAAAACAAACCAGTGGAAGAGATCGATCACTTTATCTATCTTGAAAGTCGCGTTGATCAGAATGGGGATACAAGTAAAGAAATTAGAATCAGAATAGCTAAAGCAGCAATGTCTTTCAAAAGCCTTGAAAAGTTGTGGAAATCAAAACTCATCAGTACAAACACAAAACTTAGACTATTCAAATTAAAGGTAACCATCAACCCTTATATTTGCTTGTGAGAGCTGGAAAACTACAAGAGACATAGAAACAAAGTTGAACACATTCGAAAATAAATGTCTAAGGAAAATATTTGGTATAGCGTGGAACGAATTCAAAGCAAACAAGGAAATTAGAGAAATTGCCAATCAACCACTAAAATCTTCAGTAAAGAAAAGACAATGGTCATATGTTGGACATGTGATGAGGATAAATAATAGCCGAATAACAAAGCAAACACTCATGTGAGAAACAACAGGTAAGAGGAAAAGAGGCAAACCCAGAGATGCACTGAGAAGAACATTGATCAGAGAGGCAAAAGCAGCAGGAATTGGCTCCCTCTGAGATGCACAGAACAGAGACAAATTGCGAGATTTGATAAAAGATCTTTGCAAGGATTGAGACTGCAAGAAAGAAAAAATTTAGATAAGAGAAAGAGTATCTGGGTCTATGTCCTATGGACCGGCCATGGCTTGAAAGGTCAATAGATAGATAGAATTTGTAGTCTGAGGGATTTATTGAGTTTGTCCTTTATCATCATCATGTACCATGCCGTGATCATGTCCCTCCACAATCTTCTATCTACAGTGTATCATATCAGTTCTGTTGTTGACTGTTTTCCATACCATGACACCAAGCTATCCAGTATTTTCTCTCTTTGTCGTCCGCGATTTATTTTGCCAGTTGTAACCAAGTATTCCAACTTTCCTCTTCTCATGATGTGCCCGAAAAATGTTGATTGCTTCTTTCTGATGTTTTTTAAGAGCTCTCTTTTTGTGTTGGCCTCTTTGAGAACTTCCTCATTGGTCTTTTTATCTGTCCAGGGAACTTTCAACATTCTTCTGAGAAATCCCATCTCTGTGGCTTCTAATCGTCTTTTCATTTGTTTGTCTACTGTCCATGATTCGCTTCCATAGGTCCGAATTGGTTCTATATAGCACCAATGAACTCTCTTTCTAATTTTTTATTGACATATATTTGTTTGTCCTTTATAGAACATGCTATAATTTCTTTTACATCTACAGATTATTACATATTTCCTTCTTCATGTCACGTCATGCTATCTTTTATTTTACCTGTATAAATGATTACATTGTTTCTTCTTATTTTACAGTCATGCTTATGTTTTCTGTTTAACTTTTACATTTAAGCTTTATATTTCTTTACATCACAGTAATGCTGTATTCTCTTTTACTTCTACAGATCTTCATATTTCTTTACATCACAGTGATGCTATATTCTCTTTTACTTCTACAGATCTTCATATTTCTTTACATCACAGTGATTCTGTATTCTCTTTTACTTCTACAGATCTTCATATTTCTTTACATCACAGTGATGCTTTATTCTCTTTTACTTCTACAGATCTTCATATTTCTTTATGTCACAGTGATGCTATATTCTCTTTTACTTCTACAGATCTTCATATTTCTTTACGTCACAGTGATGCTATATTCTCTTTTACTTCTACAGATCTTCATATTTCTGTACGTCACAGTGATGCTATATTCTCTTTTACTTCTACAGATCTTCATATTTCTTTACATCACAGTGATGCTGTATTCTCTTTTACTTCTACAGATCTTCATATTTCTTTACATCACAGTGATGCTGTATTCTCTTTTACTTCTACAGATCTTCATATTTCTTTACATCACAGTGATGCTGTATTCTCTTTTACTTCTACAGATCTTCATATTTCTTTCCATCACAGTGATGCTATATTCTCTTTTACTTCTACAGATCTTCATATTTCTTTACATCACAGTGATGCTGTATTCTCTTTTACTTCTACAGATCTTCATATTTCTTTACATCACAGTGATGCTATATTCTCTTTTACTTCTACAGATCTTCATATTTCTTTACATCACAGTGATGCTGTATTCTCTTTACTTCTACAGATCTTCATATTTCTTTACGTCACAGTGATGCTATATTCTCTTTTACTTCCACAGATTATGATTCGAAGCATTTTTTTGTTCTTGGATCGGACCTATGTTCTGCAGAACTCTTCAATTCTCTCCATTTGGTAAGTTACAAGAATCAGTTTATAGGCAGTATAAATGATTCTTGTATGCTGTTCTATGCTGTCTTAAAGGGCAACCCATTGTAGACAAGTCTTGTGTAGTAGAGCTGTTCTATAATGTCTTAAAGGGCAACCCATTGTAGACAAGTGTTGTGTAATAGAGCTGTTCTATGCTGTCTTAAAGGGCAACCCATTGTAGACAAGTGTTGTGTAGTAGAGCTGTTCAAGACTGTCTTAAAGGGGAACCCATTGTAGACAAGTGTTGTGTAGTAGAGCTGTTCAAGACTGTCTTAAAGGGGATTCCATTGTAGACAGTGTTGTGTAGTAGAGCTGTTCTATGTTGTTTCAACACATTCCTCACAATGGGATTTCATGCCTCCATTTTTTTGCAATTATATCTTTGTTTTTAATTTGAAATAACCACGAGAAAATAATTGAAATCTGATCTAAAACATGTGGTTTCATTTGTAGAATTTTCTCAGGAAGTCAGAAAAGAGGTCACATTAAAAAATTAAAAGTTTTAGCGGAAATAACAGTGGAAATGTCAATAAATTAAAAGCCCCAAAAATTGGTTCATGGGATTTAATGCATCCGTAACTAGAGTCGATTTTTGTGGCTTTTTGTACTGAATTTTTTTTTTCCCCGTTCGCCAGCTTTAACCTCTGATGAAGTCCCTAGAGACCAGGAACTGAATTTTGCGTGTTAATCTGTTTTTCCCTGACAGCCATGTGTACAGGGGTCCCTCACCGCACAGGCAGTTAACTCTGTTTTTGGGGGGTACTCATATATTTTCCATCCATAAGTAATTGACATTTCAAGCCGGACCTCGCTGCTGAGACCAGGGGTGGTTATCGCAGAGAGAAATCATAAATAAAAATCCCAACTGGTGCAACCGGGATTTGAGCCCACAACCTGTCTCTGGGCCGGCATCTTGTCTAGAGAGCAACCAGTCCCCCATATCTATCTATCTATTGACCTTTCGAGCCGTAACCGGCCCATAGGGCGTAGACCAAGATACACCTTCTCCTATATGGATTTTTTTGTTCTAGCAGTTTTCTTTTAAAGATATTTTATCAAATCTCGCCATCTGTCTCTGTTCTGTGCAAGCAGTTCTATCTCATTGAGGGAGCCGACTCCTGCTGCTCTTGCCTCTCTCATCAATGTTCTTCTCAGTGTCTCCCTGGGTCTTCCTCTTTTTCTTTTACCTGTTGTTTCCCATATGAGGGCTTGCTTTGCTATTCGGTTATTATCTCTTCTCATCACATGTCCAACGTATGACCATCGTCTTTTCTTTATTACTGAAGATATTAGTGGTTGATTGGCGATTTCTCTAATTTCCTCATTTGTTTTGAATTCGTTCCATGCTATACCAAGTATTTTCCTTAGACATTTATTTTCGAATGCGTTCAACTTTGTTTCTATATCTCTTGTTGTTTTCCAGCTTTCACACGCATACGTAAGGGTTGATAGTACATTTGATTTGAATAGCCTAAGTTTTGTGTTTGTGCTGATAAGTTTTGATGTCCCCCATATGGAATGTGTTAAAGAGAAACATGTTGTAGACAGTGTTGCTATGGTAGAGTTGTTTAATGCTGTATTATCTTAGTATTATGTATGTTGCAGGTTGTGTTTTGGGGATGAGTGAAAGTTGTTACCATGAAATTAAGTCTTGTCTATAGAGTGAAACAATATATTTGGCCCTTTTTGTCTTGTCAGATGGTCTAGTGGAAGCTGTTGTGTATTTTTTTTTGTTTTTTGTCGAACAGCTTCTCTCGTGGCTAATTCCACCAATGTTTGACAAACACACACAGCCACAGAATGAACAAGTCAGGCCCACTGACCTACAGGGTTTTCCATCCTTTTTCATGTGTCTTTTTCTCTTTTGAGTATTGCTTTAGCACAGTCTTAAATGATGTTATACCATTCCTTATAAATGCTCTCCATGATGTGTGATCACTTGCCAGATGTTCCCAGTCATTTTTACAGATGGAGAAGTCATTCAGTGATGATTTACAGATATCTTGATATCGTAGTTTAGGTCTGCTGATTTGTCTTTTTCTGTGTATTAGTTCACCATATAGTATTTGCTTGGGGATGCATTTTCTTCATTTCACTGGACGTGCCCCAGCCTTCGACATCTGAGCAGTGAAATAGTAGTTGAGTGCTATAAAGAAAAACTTGGGAACCACTGTAGTCAATTTGGGAAAGCCACTCGACTGGGCTACCGATGTTCGGACGACCCGTGTTCGATTCCTGCTGGAAGCAGTGTGAATTGTATTCGTGGTTGGTAAAAAAAATACCTCTGCGGCCGATCCAGCAGCTGGCAGAAATTTGTACCAGGGTGTAGTACTCTGGGAAGACGAACAACGCTGCCTTGCATCATGAGTTTTGATGCTTGAAGCGACGCTATCCAGAAGTCTCAGAACACTTCTGGATAGGCGGCCAAGCACTTATAGGTGAGAGCTCACACGCTAAGACGCTGATTCTAATCTTGTACTTTTTACTTTACTTTACTCACCTCACCTCACCTCACCTCACTTCACTTCACTTCACTTTACTTTACTTTACTTTACTTTACTTTACTTTACTTTACTTTACTTTACTTTACTTTACTTTACTTTACTTTACTTTACTTCACTTCTTCACTTCACTTCACTTTTAAAACTTCACTCTCATTTTTCTTAGTTTGATTACTTGTAGCTTGTAAGTTCTCTGAGCTTAGTTTACCACTGTGATGGAGAATAACTTCATCCACTGCTACTTGTTCCCTGTAAGTTCTCTGAGCTTAGTTTATAACTGTGATAGTGAACAATTTCATTCACTGGTACTTGTAGTCTGTAAGTTCCCTGAGATTAGTTTACCACTGTGATGGTAATCAATTTTATTCACTGCTACTTGTTCCCTGTAAGTTCCCTGAGCTTAGTTTATAACTGTAAAAAAAAGTAAGTACCCACATCACGCCAAGTGGCGTATAAGGAAATATGGTGTTAGTGACCCTATATTTTACAGACCTTCAGCACATGATTTTTGGGGTAATGTGGTCGGTATTGCGCCCATGCTGCTTTACTTTCCCAGAAAAAATTCCGATACCCATTTAAGGCTGGGTGAACCCGGAAGCCATCGGTTGGGATCGAACCCCACCCCTTGTCCTTTGTAGTCCATTTCACTAACCACTGAGCTATCGCGGCTCCCATTCCCTGAACTTAGCTTACCTTTGTGATGACAATGATGTCTGCTAGTTGCCTGTAAGTTCCCTGAGCTTTGTTTACCACTGTGTTGACAATGATGTCTGCTAGTTGCCTGTAAGTTCCCTGAACGTAGCTTACCTTTGTGATGACAATGATGTCTGCTAGTTGCCTGTAAGTTCCCTGAGCTTTGTTTACCACTGTGTTGACAATGATGTCTGCTAGTTGCCTGTAAGTTCCCTGAACTTAGCTTACCTTTGTGATGACAATGATGTCTGCTAGTTGCCTGTAAGTTCCCTGAACTTAGCTTACCTTTGTGATGACAATGATGTCTGCTAGTTGCCTGTAAGTTCCCTGAGCTTTGTTTACAACTGTGATGACAATGATGTCTGCTAGTTGCCTGTAAGTTCCCTGAGCTTTGTTTACCACTGTGTTGACAATGATGTCTGCTAGTTGCCTGTAAGTTCCCTGAGCTTTGTTTACCACTGTGTTGACAATGATGTCTGCTAGTTGCCTGTAAGTTCCCTGAGCTTTGTTTACAACTGTGATGACAATGATGTCTGCTAGTTGCCTGTAAGTTCCCTGAGCTTTGTTTACCACTGTGTTGACAATGATGTCTGCTAGTTGCCTGTAAGTTCCCTGAACTTAGCTTACCTTTGTGATGACAATGATGTCTGCTAGTTGCCTGTAAGTTCCCTGAACTTAGCTTACCTTTGTGATGACAATGATGTCTGCTAGTTGCCTGTAAGTTCCCTGAACTTAGCTTACCTTTGTGATGACAATGATGTCTGCTAGTTGCCTGTAAGTTCCCTGAGCTTTGTTTACAACTGTGATGACAATGATGTCTGCTACTTGCCTGTAAGTTCCCTGAGCTTTATTTATCAGTGTGATGACAATGATGTCTGCTAGTTGCCTGTAAGTTCCCTGAGCTTTGTTTACCACTGTGATGACAATGATGTCTGCTAGTTGCCTGTAAGTTCCCTGAGCTTTATTTATCACTATGATGACAATGATGTCTGCTAGTTGCCTGTAAGTTCCCTGAGCTTTGTTTACCACTGTGTTGACAATGATGTCTGCTAGTTGCCTGTAAGTTCCCTGAACTTAGCTTACCTTTGTGATGACAATGATGTCTGCTAGTTGCCTGTAAGTTCCCTGAGCTTTGTTTACAACTGTGATGACAATGATGTCTGCTAGTTGCCTGTAAGTTCCCTGAGCTTTGTTTACAACTGTGATGACAATGATGTCTGCTAGTTGCCTGTTAGTTCCCTGAGCTTTATTTATCACTATGATGACAATGATGTCTGCTAGTTGCCTGTAAGTTCCCTGAGCTTTGTTTACCACTGTGATGACAATGATGTCTGCTTGTTGCCTGTAAGTTCCCTGAGCTTTGTTTACAACTGTGATGACAATGATGTCTGCTAGTTGCCTGTAAGTTCCCTGAGCTTTGTTTACAACTGTGATGACAATGATGTCTGCTAGTTGCCTGTAAGTTCCCTGAGATTGCCTTACCTTTGTGATGACAATGATGTCTGCTAGTTGCCTGTAAGTTCCCTGAGCTTAGCTCACCTTTGTGATGACAATGATATCTGCTTGTTGCAGGGACATGGGGCTGGACTTGTTCAGACAACACATTATCTCTGACAAAGTTGTAGAGGCAAGGACTGTCGATGGCCTTCTCAAGCTGATTGAAAGGGAGAGGAACGGGGAGGCCGTAAACAGACAGCTGCTGAAAAGTTTGCTGAGAATGCTGTCCGATTTAAACGTAGGGAGTCAACATATTTGTGTCTACGTTTGCTAGTTTGATCCAAATTGTCAGTTTGAACATATTCTAGTGTATGTGGGAGATGTTTTGAGTGTGTGTGGAGATATGTTTCATGTTTCTAGTGTGTTTTGAGATGTTTCCAGTGTATGTGTAGAGATGTTTCTGGTGTATGTGCAGAGATGTTTGATGGGAATTTAACCCAGGACCTGTGTATGCTTGCTTGCATTCGCCCGATGACTAAAAGAATACACATCTTCATCAACCGCCCTAAAGAGGACGTTGAGTGGTCGGGCCTGCGTTGTGTTGTGCAGTAAAACTGATATATATACGTCTTTTGACCCAACACATCCGAATTCAGCATATTACTTTTGAGTACCAGGTTGTCTTCCCTCTTCGATCCCTACTCGCTTGGCCAGACTAGACAGGTTAGTCTGTTACTGGAGGCACCACAGAGAGGTGGAATAGGATCTGGATGGTTCTGGTTCACAGATCCTGTCGTAAGCTATCAGTTGTGGGTCGCTGACAACTTCTACTGTTGGGAGGTGACTTTGCCTTCGACCTGTGTATGTAGAGAGATATATGACAAATAATTTGCACCACTTGTGGTGGGAAATGAACCCTGAACCTTCCTGTCCAGAGGCAGGCATCTTATTTCTTGACCATTCTGTGCCCCTTCCTTGATTTTGATGTATCTAACATATATA
The DNA here is from genome assembly GCA_032433765.1 of Megaustenia siamemsis. Lineage (NCBI taxonomy): Eukaryota > Metazoa > Mollusca > Gastropoda > Stylommatophora > Ariophantidae > Megaustenia > Megaustenia siamemsis. The sequence continues at coordinate 15,361,534 of JAVIAB010000049.1, read as the reverse complement.
TCATCATCATGTCATTATCGTGTGCCATACTGGTTGGTGTAGGTGATCATGTCCTTCCACAATCTTCTGTCTACAGTGCGACGTATTATAGCTTGTTTCATAACTCGTGCCCAACTTTTAAAATCGATATCTTTTTAACCGCTTGTTGTAAGTTGTTCAAAATTTGCATGTAAAGTTATAATGATTAGAACCCAACAGTGAATTAATTTCATTTAAAAAAAACATTTGGTTATTATTGTTGCTTATTTGATTTATATAAATTTATAATGACCCATTGATGTAGTCAAAACTTAATGTTCACAGTATTTTAAGTTAAAAATAGCGAGTAAAAATCCATACACGGTAAAATTGACGTGTTTGCACGCTTTCAACGTGGGTTTTCTGACACAATTAGACACTTGTAAAAAACACGAGAAATTGTGTGTTCCATTTCCGTTCATTCAGAGGTGGAGACGTGGAACGATAATATTTATCATGAGTCTTAAAATGAAATTCTGCAGTTTACAAAACATAGCAATAAAAATGTATGACTATTTTTGCAAAGAGGCTAAACGAGGAAGATTATTTCATTCTTTAGAAAACCCTGAGAATAGGACAAGACACATTTTGGATTTATCTAAACGGTCATTTAATCGCTGGATTCAAGCACGTGACCGTCAATGTTCAAAATATACAAAATCACAAGGAAGAGCAAAAATGTTGGATAATTTCGACAGTGAACTTATTAGAAGTGAAATTCGCAAAATGTTGGGTATGAATGAAACTGTTACAATAAGAAAATTAAAAGTATCGCTGAAAAAGAACAACAGTATTGAAATATCAAAGTCTACATTATGGAGGAATGTGAGAGCTGCAGGCTTTACATTCAGAAAGTATTCCAATGGACGAAACATCATCTGTGAGAAGCCACATATAGTAGTCATGAGAAGCAAGTACTTACGTGAAGTAAAAGAGGTGCGCAAGCAAGGTTATGATATTGTGTACTTGGATGAAACATGGATCAATGCTCACCACACTAACCAAAGGGAATGGCAGTCATCAGAGGGAAAGATTAAGAGATTAATACCTAGCAGCAAAGGACAGCGCTTGATAATTGCTCATGCAGGTAGTTGACAACATGGACTAATACAGAATGCAGAGCTCATTTTTCTTTCAAAATCCATAGACAATCGGGATTATCACTCTGAGATGAATGGTCACATATTTAGACATTGGATTGAAAATTCTGTTCTCCCATCACTAGATCGACCATCTTGCCTAATAATGGACAATGCAGCGTACCACAACATTGTTGCACTTGAAGATAAAGTCCCGACGTCATCCAGTACAAAAGATGCTATTAAGATATGGCTCACAAAGGAGCACATACAATTTAATAACATGTACTTAAAACCTGAATTACTATCTCTAGTAAAGCAAAAACAAAGGACAAAGATTTTTCAAATAGATAAGATTATCCAAGAGCACGGTCATATAAGTTTGAGGCTGCCACCTTACCATGCTCATTTAAATCCAATAGAACTAATCTGGGCAAAATTAAAAGGACAAGTGGCAGATGAAAATACAACATTCAAAATATGCGATGTAAAGACTCTTGCTAATCTCGCTTTATTAAATATCTCTATATATCTATTGTCCTTTCGAGCCGAAGACGGCACATAGGGCAGAGCCACAATCTCAAAAACAGAAACCTTGTGTGCCAAAGTGGCACACATTGCAGAGATCACTGCTTCTAAAATCTATGGCTCTGTTTCCATAACAATACTTTTTACAATGACAGCTTGTCAAGCCATTGATCAACCTCCTTAGTCAACCTCCATACGACATGCCTGGAAGGTCACAGTGTCACTATTCTTTACTTCCCTCATAATGAGGCTTCGGTAACACACAGGATACACAGATTATTAAATATAGACAAAGATTATTGGGCTAAATGTGAAGACCACATCTTAAAACAGGAAGAGGAATATTGGAAAAATGATGGTTTGTGGAATGTTCAACCCCAAACAGTTATTAATCTTTTAGACTCGTCTGATTCAGAATGAAAGTATATAGCCCCCACAATGTTGGCCCCTATATTACCTTAAATTAGTTCAACAAACGGTCCTTTTCAGGACCACACAACTATGAAAATTGGACATACCGGTATACCTTGATATTATCGTCCGTCCTCGAACTGAGAAGACAATAATTCTCCTGGTGTTTTGTCTCATTCAGTTATTTCCCCATTACGGCCACACCTTTACCTAGTGAAAATTAATCATAGACCAGCAACTACGGTAATTTCTATTATTTAGGGGTTCACAATTTACAATTTTGACAAACATCAAAGAAATTCGCCGCTTTAAGAAAACTGCAGCTGTAAGATATTTGTTAAATATACATTTAAAGGGTCTTTTGCATTCTAATAACATTTGGAAAATTTCAACAGTTTTTAACAAACGGTTACTGAGTAATAGCGTTTTGAAGTTGGGCACGTGATTTGAAACGAGCTATAGTTTTATTGTTGACTGTTTTCCATGCCATGACACCAAGCTATCTAGTATTTTCTCTCTTTGTCATCTGCGATCTCTCTTTCCTTTTGTTTTGCCAGTTGTAACCAAGTGTTTCAACTTTCCTCTTCTTATGATGTGCCCAAAAAAATGTTAATTGTTTCGTTCTGATATTTTTTAGGAGCTTCCTTTTTGTGTTGGCCTCTTTGAGAATTTCCTCATTGGTCTTTTTAGCTGTCTGTATATATATGGAGAGAACTATGTTTATCTGATTTATCACTTTTTCATGTGCAGTGACAATCTCCATGCATTTCTGAAATGAGCAACAGAAGTTAAAACTAAAGTATCAGTGACGAGCAGTTGTGCTTTGTTTTTTTACAAAGTCTATTGTGACTTTAGAAGTTATTGAGGAGATGGGTGGGTGTTTGTGTGAGCTGGGAAAGGGGGGGTGGTGTGTGGGTTCATGGGTGCGTGTGAGGGAGGGAATGTGAAGATAAACATTTTTGTTAAATTGAAGAAGGACCTAAAACTATGTGGCCGTTGTCAACAACACTTAAAATTATATGGGTCTTTGTCAACAACCACTTAAAATTATATGGGTATTTGTCAACAAGCACTTTAAACTAAATGGGTCTTTGTTAACAACCAGTTAAAACTATTTGAGTCTTTAACAATCACTTAAATGGGTCATTGTCAACAAGAACTTAAATGGGCCATTGTCAATAAGCACTTAAATGGGTCTTCATCAACAAGCACTTTAAATTATATGGGCCTTAGTCAACAAGCATATAAGACTATATGGGCCTTAGTCAACAAACACATAAAACCATATGGGTGTTTGTCAACAAGCACATAGAAACCATATGGATGTTTGTCAACAAGCACATAGAAACCATATGTGCCTTAGTCAACAAACACATAAAACCATATGGGTGTTTGTCAACAAGCACATAAAACTATCTGGCCCGTTTGTCAACAAGCACATAAAACTATATGGGCCTTAGTCAACAAGCATATAAAACTATATGGGCCTTAGTCAATAAGCACATAAAACTATATGGTTGCTTGTCAACAAGCAGATAAAACTATATGAGTGTTTGTCAACAAACACATAAAACCATATGGGTGTTTGTCAACAAGCACATAAAACCATATGGGTGTTTGTCAACAGGCACATAAAACCATATGGGTGTTTGTCAACAAGCACATAAAACCATATGGGTGTTTGTCAACAGGCACATAAAACCATATGGGTGTTTGTCAACAAACACATAAAACCATATGGGTGTTTGTCAACAAGCACATAAAACCATATGGGTGTTAGTCAACAAACACATAAAACCATATGGGTGTTTGTCAACAAACACATAAAACCATATGGGTGTTTGTCAACAGGCACTTAATATAAAAAAAAAAATTCAGTTCTCAGTTTGCTGGTTTAATCATTTCTTGACGATGTTTGGCATTTAGGTTCTATGGGCCTTTGTTGATAAACTTTGTGTGTGTCCATGATAGATCTATCAGAAAGCTTTTGAGAAGAAGTTTCTGGAGGCTACTGAGATGCTTTATGCAGCGGAAGGTCAGAGGCTGGTTCAGGAAAGAGAGGTAAGACCTGCAGGAACAACAGCACTCGAATGTAGTTTGTCGCTCACTGAGACACAATAGTAGTTTGTTACTTGCCGGAATGGGATAGTAGTTTGTTACTGAAACAGGACAGTAGTTTGTTACTGAAACAGGACAGTAGTTTGTCACTCACTGAAACAGGACAGTAGTTTGTTACTTACTGTAATGGGAGAGTAGTTTGTTACTTGCCGGAATGGGATAGTAGTTTGTTACTGAAACAGGAGAGTAGTTTGTTACTGAAACAGGACAGTAGTTTGTCACTCACTGAAACAGGACAGTAGTTTGTTACTTACTGTAATGGGAGAGTAGTTTGTTACTTGCCGGAATGGGATAGTAGTTTGTTACTGAAACAGGACAGTAGTTTGTCACTCACTGAAACAGGACAGTAGTTTGTTACTTACTGTAATGGGAGAGTAGTTTGTTACTTACTGTAATGGGACAGTAGTTTGTTACTTACTGTAATGTGACAGTAGTTTGTTACTTACTGTAATGGGACAGTAGTTTGTTATGTAGCATATCAAGATAATAATGTGTTTTGTACTGTAATGGTACAGTATTACTTGTGTCAACAAGACCATATTTGCAATATTCTGAAGCAACATCACATTTTGCCACACACTAGTTGGTCAAGGTTCCTTGTGTGCCTTTCTAAGCGCATGTGGGATATGGTGTTAGTGGCTGTATGTTTTAACTCTTTCTGTACATTTCGGCGCACTCACCGCACTGTGCGCCATGCTCAATTTGATTGATGTGAACCGTCATCAAACCATATTCTTTTTACAGGCCTTGTGTCATTCTTGGTAAAATCTAATTCCTTGTTCAATTATCTAAAAATTCATATATAATATGTTATATGTTAGATAAATATGTAGATTGGTTCTTAAAAAATTGGTCATGAAAAATTTTGTCTCTGAAATCTCTTCCATTGCATCGATAAAAAAAAAAAGCTTCAGTACGGAAAGAGTTAATAACCAACACCACCCATATGGGTCAGTATCTCACCATGCCACCCTTGCTTTCTCAGAAAATGCTCTGGTACCCATTTTTAGAGGCAAGGCAAACAATGAAGCTGTGTTGGTCTAGGGAAAAAAAAAGGTCGCCTCATGTGGGGATTGAGCTCATGTTCTTGTGATCAGTAACCACTGAGGCTTCCCATGTGACAGCATCATACATGGTGGTGTGCTGAATACGGGTCATTATTTGTCATGATTTAGATCATAGTTTTGTAAGACAAGGTCATAATTTGTAATGACTGACAAGACCATAATTTGAAATAACTGACCAGACCATAATTTGTAATGCTGACAAGACCATAATTTGAAATGACTTCTATCTATTGACCTTTCGAGCCGTAGCCGGCCCATAGGGCGTAGACCAAGATACTCCTTCTCTTATCTGAATTTTTGTTCCAGCAGTTTTTAATTCTTTTAAAGATATTTTATCAAATCTCGCCATTTGTCTGTTCAGTGCAAGCAGCTCTATCTCATTGAGGGAGCCGATTCCTGCTGCTCTTGCCTCTCTCATCAATGTTCCTCTCAGTGTCTCTCTGGGCCTTCCTCTTTTCCTCTTACCTGTTGTTTCCCATATGAGGGCTTGCTTTGCTATTCGGTTATTATCTCTTCTCATCACATGTCCAACATATGAAATGACTTACAAGACTATAACTTGTAATGATTTAGAAGACCATAATTTGTAGTGACTGACAAGATCAAAGTTTGTGATGACTTACAAAATCATAATTTGTGATTATTTACAAGACCATAATTTGTAATGATTTAGAAGACAATAATTTGTAATGTTTTAAATAGGACCATATTTTATTTTTGCTGCTGGTATGTAACAATTTACTTCTGTTGGCCCAGTGCAATGCATTATCAGGAACCTGTAGATTTCTATCCCACCATGTTTCCTAATCTTTGACATAAATCCATTGTTTCAGGTCTCAGAATACCTTCTTCATGTTGAGAAGAGGCTGGCAGAAGAGAATGAGAGGCTGTTGCTTTACCTGGATCAGTCCACAAAGTGAGTGGGTTCATGGGTTCATGTACATTACTGTCTGACTCAATGCTGTCAGGACAACACCGGTGTCATTAGTTGCAACATGTTGAGGGATATACTTTGGAGGGGATCGAAATGTTTATGGACATGTTTGGTGTTAAATGAAGATGTTCTGTTTGGCTAAACTAAACTGTCTGAGTCATAGTTAGATGTCAGAACTGTCTGAGTCATAGTTAGATGTCAGAACTGTCTGAGTCATAGTTAGATGTCAGAACTGTCTGAGTCATATTTAGATGTTGTCAGAACTGAGTCATAGTTAGATGTCAGAACTGTCTGAGTCATAATTAGATGTTGTCAGAATTGTCTGAGTCATAGTTAGATGATGTAAGAACTGTCTGAGTCATAATTAGATGTTGTCAGAACTGTCTGAGTTATAATTAGATGTTGTCAGAACTGTCTGAGTCATAATTAGATGTTGTCAGAACTGTCTGAGTCATAATTAGATGTTGTCAGAACTGTCTGAGTCATAATTAGATGTTGTCAGAACTGAGTCATAGTTAGATGTCAGAACTGTCTGAGTCATAATTAGATGTTGTCAGAACAGAGTCATAGTTAGATGTCAGAACTGTCTGAGTCATAATTAGATGTTGTCAGAATTGTCTGAGTCATAGTTAGATGATGTAAGAACTGTCTGAGTCATAATTAGATGTTGTCAGAATTGTCTGAGTCATAATTAGATGTTGTCAGAACTGTCTGAGTCATAATTAGATGTTGTCAGAACTGAGTCATAGTTAGATGTCAGAACTGTCTGAGTCATAATTAGATGTTGTCAGAATTGTCTGAGTCATAATTAGATGTTGTCAGAACTGTCTGAGTCATAATTAGATGTTGTCAAAACTGAGTCATAGTTAGATGTTGTCAGAACTGTCTGAGTCATAATTAGATGTTGTCAGTACTGTCTGAGTCATAATTAAATGTTGTCATTACTGAGTCATGATTAGATGTTGTCAGAACTGAGTCATAATTAGATGTTGTCAGAACTGTCTGAGTCATGATTAGATGTTGACAGAACTGTCTGAGTCATGATTAGATGTTGGCAGAACTGCTGAGTCATAATTAGATGTTGTCAGAACTGAAGGTCAGGCAGTGGAGATCATGAGCTGTGAAGGAAGGGAACTTTGTTTATAGAGTACAATAGTTAGTACTTTGTAAATTTATGACAAAAGCTGTCCTGTATTGACCTGTCAATTTATGACAAAAACTGTCTTGTATTGACCTGCCAATTTATGACAAAAACTGTCCTGTATTGACCAGCCAAATGTAAAGTGCTTCTCTGGACAAAATCTTGATCTTAATCCTTTCCACACTGAAAAGGATCTTTCTGGTGGAGATGTTCTATCTTATCAAATGAGTCTATTCCTGCCAACATTGTTTCTCTTACAAGGGTTCTTTTTGGTCTCTCTTTAGGACTTCCTCTTTTTCTGCATCCTGATGTCTCCCATAGAAGAGCCTGATTTAGAATTCTCTTGTTGTCTCTTCTCAGCACATGTCTGACATATGTCCATCTTCTTTCCGTAATTGTAGATGAGATCTTTGGTTACAAGGCCATTTCTCTTATTTCAATATTAGTCTTGAATTTATTCCATTGTACAAAGTATTTTTCTTAGGCATTTGTCTTCACAAATTGTAGTTTCTCTTTTTTTCAATCTCTTTTGGTGTTTTCCAGCTTTCACTTGCATAGGTAAGTGTTAATAATGCATTTGAGTTTAATATTATTCAAAGTTTGGTTTGATTGCTTAGTATTGCATAGTTGGTGTAAATTATTATGGAGAGTTTATTGAGATTTTATAATTGTGAGGTGTTCATAAGTTTTTATAGTTGACTTTTTGTTAAGAAGTTCAATCTGTTGAGTTGAGTTGAGTTAAAAAGTTATAGTTCATTGAGTTATGGGATGGAAATACAAGAATTAATTAAGTAAAGGTAGGGTAAAGGTTAAGTACGAGACTTGAAGCGGCATTTTGTCACGTGAGTTTTCATCCATATGTGCTCAGCCGCCTACCCAGAAGTGTTTGGAGACTTCTGGATAGTGTCGCTTCAAGCATCGAAACTCACAATGTGAGGCGGCATTCCTCAACTTCCCAGAGACTACCCTGCTACCCATTTCTGCCAGCGGCTGGGTCGACCATGGAGGTATTTTTTTTTCCAACCACGAGTGCAATTCCCACTGCTTCCAACGAGAATCGAACACTGGTTCCGAACGTTGGTAGCCCAGTCAGGTGGTTTTCCCAACTAGGCTACCGAGGCTCCCACAAGAATTAAGTATCTTTCTGAAGTGGATGATTTCAGTTAAGGTATTATAAACATTAGAATGAGAGGGTACAAAATATGCATCAGTGGATGCCCAACAGTCACTTGCCAACACTAGTATGTGACAGTAAGCTTGAAGGATCTCAAAGATTGGAAGTCGCAAATACAACTACCAGAACAGAAGTGCTGAATGCACCATTAATCACTGTGGTGCCGAGTCGTACTTGTGTCTATATAGACACCTAATGATTGGTAATCAACGTTAATAATTGATGTGTTGACGCTGACATTGTCTGAGTCATAATCAAATGGTGTCAGTATTATCAGAGTCATGATTAAATGTTGTGAATATTGTCTGAGTTATTAAATGGTGTCTGTATTGTGTCATCAGATGTTGTATGTATTTTCTGTGTCACGATTAAATGTTGGGAATATTGTCTGAGTCATGATTAAATGGTGTCAGTATTATCAGAGTCATGATTAAATGTTGTGAATATTGTCATAAAAAAGTAAAAGTAAAGTACCCTCGTCACGCCAAGTCGCGTATAGGTAATATGGTGTTAGTGACCATAAATTTTACAGACCTTCAGCACATGATTTTTGGGGTAATGAGGTCAGTATTACGCCCGTGCTGCTTTACTTTCCCAGAAAAAAATCCTGTACCCATTAAAGGCTGGGTGAACCCAGAAGCCGTCGGTTAGGATCGAACCCTACCTATTGTCCTTTGTAGTCCAGTTCACTAACCACTGAGCTATCGCGGCTCAATATTGTCTGAGTCATGATTAAATGTTGTGAATATTGTCTGAGTCATGATTAAATGTTAGCATGAATCACAAAGTGAGCTTTGTGGAGTTTGTTGGGAAATTTATTTAGTGGCTGGCAATAAAGGCTACGTGCTTGTTGTAAAGCAAAAAGGTCCTGTCACACACATGTGCACTAACAGAACTATTAGAGATCATTCCAATGGCATGCTCCTCTTGGCTGCTAATGAATAAAACTCAGTGCGGTTCCTGGCAACAAGACAAGTGATTAAAAAAGTAAACAGGAAAAAGGCCAGTATTTGGCAGCCTGAAGAGAACTGGAGAATCTCTACTGTTACACAGTTGACATGATGTTAAACCTGTTGCTGTTGTTTGAGCCAAGGAACAGGCAGGCTATCATGCCAAAGTACAATAGAAAAAATCTTCGGTCTTAAAATTCTCTGCGAGAATACTCCAACGCCAACAAGACCCATATCATGTGCTCATAGTGTTCCAAAAAAGCATCTAACTCTAGATTACATGACCTACATGTGAGCCACATTTTTAACGACACCTTTGTAAAAATTATGAACATCCTTTGTGGTTCGGAGAAATAATATTTTCTTTTAACTTTTGCTATTTAAAAAAAAAGTAAAGAACCCCCGTCATGCCAAGCGGCGGCGTATAGGGAATATGGTTTTAGTGACCTTAAATTTAAAGACCTTCGGCTCATGATTTTTGGGGTAATGTGGTTGGTATTACGCCCGTGCCGCTTTACTTTCCCAGAAAAAAATCTGGTACCCAATTAATTTTGCTATAAAGCTTTGTGTTTATCTAAGAAGAGCCACAGGAATTGGATGCAGTAATCATTTGCCATCTTAGGACTGATTTATGGCCCGCAGATCAAACTCATAGCGCTATCGGATGATGCTGTGCTTATTGACCCGTCGGCTGGAACTTTTGCTACAAAGTTTTGCGTTTACCTAAGAAAAGCCATGGAAATCGGATGTCGTAATCATTTGCCAGGTTAGGTCATATTTATAGCCCAAATTCAAATGTCGTAATCATTTGCCAGGTTAGGTCATATTTATAGCCCAAATTCAAATGCATAGCGCTATAGTATGATGCCATGCTTATTGACCCATCGGCTGGAACTTTTGCTACAGAGCTTTGAGTTTACCTAAGAAAAGCCATGGAAATCAGATGTCGTAATCATTTGCCAGCTTAGGTCCTATTTATAGCCTGAAATTCAAACGCATAGCACTATCGGATTGTGCCTTGTTTATTGACCTGAAAGCTTGCTACGCAGCTTTGCGTTTACCTAAGAAGAGCCGTGGGAATCAGATGCGGTAATCGTTTCCTGGCTTAGGTCTGATTTATGGTCCAAAATTTAAATGCATACCCCTACGGCTGTCGGATGGGTTATTTGTTTATTGAAGTGTTGGCCGTCAGTCCAACCTGTACATTCGTGTTTATCTTAGCGTTGTTTGTTGCTAATTCTGTGTTTACTCAGTTGGTGTGATGATAAACCTGTCATCTAGTGCGGTAGGTACTTTGATAAAAATGTCAAAATAGTCTGTTGTGATTTAAAACAAGCTAGCTAGATAGCCCTTAATGCAAGCTAAACAATGATACATTAATTGTGGGTGTACGACAATTAGAAAAAAAGTTATTAATTTTTTAATGAATTAATTTTGTCTAAAATTGATTAAGAGGAAGATAGAGTAAAATATAATTGGGCCCGTTTGGATAGTTGTCCATGCGTGGAAAATTGAGAGTTGGCCAATTATGATGGCACAATGGTTTTTAAAGGCGATAGTCCCTGCCTTTAATAATTTATTTAGACATATCAACATTTTCAGATCACTTTCAAATTTCGCACACTTATATTTAAATGGCAAATGAATTTTTAAAATCCATTATTGTTTTTTTTAAACTATTTAATTAATTAAAACATATTTTTAAAAAGCAGTCTGTTCTGAGACATGGGATTTGACTATCAAATATGGCGTGCGACGTGATTTCTATCCATGCAGATGCTCCCTTTAAATTATTATTTCGACATGACCTAGAATTCAAGAAGATTTCAAATGTTTGCAAGCTTATGTTTAAATGGATGCTGAATTGAAAAAAATCTGTGTTTTTGTCATTACACAGCAATACAATTAGTCTAATTGTGGAAAAAAAATAATTAAAATGTATAAATAACGCATTCAAACGCAAATATCCTGACAACGGCTATGAGTATTCGAATAATTCTTTCACCTGACAGTAGGGTATTTTCTAACCTTTCACTTGTCATTATAAATAGTAACACAAGTCATGTGACATCTCCGGGAAAATGCGTTAAAGTGTGTGTCCCTTTTAACCAATTTCGGCCAATTTCAGAAAATGCTGGTGATGTAGAAAAACTCTTGAATTCGGCATTTCATAGCTCCTGGAAGTTACCAGATTCAATTTATCAAAGTCCCTACAGTGCTGTCCTTGCTTTCCTACTGTGAAGAGATCCATATAGTCTCTGTTATTCAGTTGGTGTGATGATAAACATGTCATCTAGTGCTGTCATTGCTTTCCTAATGTGATAACATTGCCCTGATACAGAGTCTTTTCTTTGTATCCACAGAAAACCGCTGATCCAGTGTGTAGAGAAGTATCTGCTGGAGAACCACTTAAAACAAATACTTCAGAAAGGTATACATCTTTTGGAGGGGGGGGGGGTGATCTCTTGAATTCAGCCACACTGTCTATTGGCAAATGAAGAGACAATTAGCGGCCACAGAGATGGGATTTTTCAGAAGAATGTTGAAAATTCCCTGAACAGCTAAAAAGACCAACAAGGAAATTCTCAAAGTGGCCAACACTAAAAGGGAGCTCCTAAGAAACATCAGAAAGAAACAATCTACATTTTTTGGACACATCATGTGAATAGGAAAGTTGGAATACTTGGGTTACAACTGGCAAAATATAGTGAAAGAGAGATCGTGGATGACAAAGAGAAAAATACTAGATAGCTTGGTGTTATGGCATGGAAAACAGTCAACAACAGAATTGATTCAATGCATGGTAGATAGAAGATTGCGAAAGGACATGATCACTTACGCCAACTGAAGTCTTAAAACAACTAAAAATGAAAAGAGAAGTTTTACACCAACCAGGATGGCACATGATGATGATCTATTGGCATAGAGTTCTGTCATACACTTCGAGGGGAGATGTGAGTTGAGGATTCCCTTTTAGATAAAATTTTTTCTTGAAAAATGTTTTTTTTTTACTTCGTAAACAACCATCATTTAAGCAATCAACATTTTTCGGGCACATCATGAGAAGAGGAAAGTTGGAATACTTGGTTACAACTGGCAAAATAAAAGGAAAGAGAGATCGTGGACGACAAAGAGAGAAAATACTGGATAGCTTGGTGTCATGGCATGGAAAACAGTCAACAACAGAACTGATATGATGCACTGTAGATAGAAAATTGTGGAGGGACATGATCGCCTACGCCAACCGGCAGGGTACATGATGATGATGATGAAACAACCAACCCCTTTCAAATCCTTAAAAAATTTATTTTTGATACTTTGGTGTCCAATAGACTGTCATCATCATCATCAAGTACCAGGCCTACTGTCGTAGGTGATCATGTCTCTCCACAACTTTCGATCTCGACAGTTATTTATCATTTCTGTTGTTGACCTTTTGCCAAGCCATTCTCTTAAGCTGTCTGTTATTTTTTCTCTGTGCTTCCCTCTATCTCACTCAATTTTACCAGTTGTTACAATATATTCCAGTTGTTCTCTTCTCATTACATGGTCAAAAAATGATGATTGTTTCTTCCTAATATTGGAAATTAGCTCTCTTTTTGCTTTGACCTCTTTCAGAGCATTTTCATTACTCTTCTTAGCTGTCCATGGTATTCTCAACATTCTTCTGTAAAACCACATTTCTACAGACTCCAGTGATTTTCTTGTCTATTGTCCTATTGTCCATGATTCACATCAATATGTTAAGACTGGCTCTACATAACATTTAAGAACTCTTTTTCTTGTTTCTATTGTCAAAAAATAAATAACTCAGAATAAAAAAAAACTCAAACAAAAACTCAACTAAAATAACTCAAAATAAATAAAGAACTCAGCCTTAATAGCAAAAAGACAGAGGTAATGGTAACAACAAAGAAAAAGACATCACCTCAGTGCAAAATAAAGACAAGTGGAACAATATTAAAACAGGTAAATGAATTTAAATATTTGGGAACTTTGTTAACCTCAGACGGAAGATGTACAAAAGAGGTGAGATGCAGAATGGCTCAGACAAAAGCAGTTTTCCAAAAAATGAGGAAGATACTATGCAATCCATTTTTGACAATAGAAACAAGAAAAAGAGTTCTTAAATGTTACGTAGAGCCAGTCTTAACATATGGATGCGAATCATAGACAATAGGACAGCAGACAAGAAAATTACTGGAGTCTGTAGAAATGTGGTTTTACAAAAGAATGTTGAGGGTACCATGGACAGTTAAGAAGAGTAATGAAGATGTTCTGAGAGATCAAAGCAAAAAGAGAGCTAATTTCCAATATTAGGAAGAAACAATCATCATTTTTGGCCATGTAATGAGAAGAGAACAACTGGAATATATTGTAACAACTGGAAAAATTGAGGACGAAGAGATAGAGGGAAGCAAAGAGAAAAAATAACAGACAGCTTTAGAGAATGGCTTGGCAGAAGGTCAACAACAGAAATGATAAATAACTGCCGAGATCGAAAGTTGTGGAGAGACATGATCGCCAATGCCAGTAGGCCCGGTACTTGATGATGATGATTGTCAAAAATGGATTGCACAGTATCTTCCTCATTTTTTGGAAAGTTGCTTTTACCTGAGCTATTCTGCATCTCACCTCTTTTGTACATCATCCGTATGAAACCATTATACTGTACTCATGTTGTTTTGAGAAATATGTGGCAATGACAGGAATGAAAAGCCACTTCAAACCTGGGATTCTTCTACAAAATTTATAAATTTATTATCAGCGAATCTGTGTCCATGAGACTGTAACTTTTGTTTTGACAAATATGTGGCAATTCACTTCTTCATTATCATGTGTCATACTATTGGCATAGGCGATCATGTCATTACACAATTCTCTGTTAACAGTGCATCGTATCATTTCTGGTGTTGACTGTCTACTGTACTGTGACACCAAGCTGTCTAGTATCTTCTCATTTTGTCACACTTGATCTTTCTTTCTCTGTATTTTGCCACTTGTTACCAAGTATTCCATCTTTCCTCTTCTCATGATGTACCAGAAAAATCTTGATTGTTTCTTTCTGATGTTTTTTAGGAGCTTCTTTTTTGTGTTGACCTCTGAGAATTTTCTCGTTGGTCTTTTTTAGCTGTCCAGGGAACTTTCAACATTCTTCTGAGAAATCCCATCTCTGCGGCCTGAAATAGTTTTTTTTTTTTTCCCCCATTTTTTTTTTTCTACTGTCCATGACTCACTTCTGTGGGTCATAACTGACTATATATACCACTTATGAACTCTCTTTCTCGTTTCTGTTGACATTGACTCATTACACAAAATGTTTTTCATTTTCTGAAATGCTACTTTGGTCTGTGCTGTTGTGGTTTTTGTTTCTGTGGTGGGTCTGATGTTATTATTGTGTCTATTATGCCTTTCAGGTTTGGACCAGCTCTTGGACGAGAACAGAACATTTGACCTGATGCTGATGTTTAATCTTTTCAACCGAGTTAAGGAAGGCTTTAAGCTTCTGAGACAAGAGTTTGCTGCCTATATCAAGGTGATTTTACTACTAACACCATATTCCCTATACGCCACTTGGCATGACGGGGGTACTTTACTTTACTTACTGGCTGCTGGAGCATTCTGTTTGACCTTTAGACATCACTTCTTATCTCTTTGTCTTGTACTCTTGCTGCTTTGACTTTCTCCCTAGTTTTTCCGACAAGAGATTGCTGACTGATTCTGTGTGACCATAGTATGCCAGCGTTATATCACCCTGCGCCCTCCGCAGAAGATGATGATTAAACTGATGATGCTGCTTCCGCCAGCACGTATAGGATCCAGCGTTATGAATACCAGCACCTTCTATCTCCTCCCTTCTTTGCTGCAACTGAATTAATTACAGCGACCGCCCACCAGTGGCGTCGCTAACCTTGATTATTGACTTGATGACTGCAGCAATGACGGCCCATTAATAACAGAGCCTTCAACCACTTGCAGCTGCCACTCTGTTGATGCTGTGAAGTCTCCTTACACCTTGATTGTTGACTTGATGATTGCAGCAATGACGGCCCATTAATAACAGAGCCTTCAACCACTTGGAGCTGCCACTCTGTTGATGCTGTGTAGTCTCCTTACACCTTGATTGTTGACTTGATGATTGCAGCAATGACGGCCCATTAATAACAGAGCCTTCAACCACTTGGAGCTGCCACGCTGTTGATGTTGTGAAGTCTCCTTACACCTTGATTGTTGACTTGATGATTGCAGCAATGACGGCCCATTAATAACAGAGCCTTCAACCACTTGGAGCTGCCACTCTGTTGATGTTGTGAAGTCTCCTTACACCTTGAGCCTTCACGTGCCTTTTGTTCAGCGTCTGACCTCAAACATCTGGTTTACACTGACTCCCATGCCCGCATGACCTGGCACGTTGGAACAGCACAATGACCCTGGGCTTGTAAGGTCGGACTTGTCCGACTGCCTGGAGGCTATGAAGGGAATTCCCCTACTGTGTCAGCCCGTGTTGGGTCACTCTGTCCTTGTCTGATACTAATGGCCAATTGATTGTTTCTTGTAGTACTCCCGTTAGTGATTGACCCCCCCAGCGTTCTCTTTCACTGGGGACAGACAATTACAGCTAGCGCTATAAGAACATCACTGAACACCAGGTAAACACACTCCTGAGGTTTTTATTCTCATAAGAACATCACTGAATACCAGGTAAAACACACTCCTGAGGTTTTTATTCTCATAAGAACTAATTCACATTTCGCAATCTCAAGTTACAATTATGATGGTATTTCAGCCACCTTGCACACACATCTTGAATACTCTCCTGCCTCACTCTACTCGTGGTTGCCAATAATTCCAGCCACAAGCACTCAATGCAGCCTTGCTGCTACTCACAATGTTGGGCGATTTGGGTTTCACTTCCCTTCACCAATATGGTGATCTAGTGGAGAATCATACTCCGTCTCATGCCCTGTCTTAAAGCCCAGGACCCTTGCGAGATACTACGATACTTGATACGAGCTGTCGTGTATTATGACACATAGCTTCATAGGATTTCTTCTCTTGAAGCTAACCAGGGAATTGCTCCCGACTTGACGAATAATTGTTCGTTATGCTCTGGCACAACTACATTACTTGCTAACTTCTCTTGAAGCTAACTCGGTGACATATTCACCTCTTGACAATAATTGTTTGTGTACTATGACACAACACCACAACACTTCATAAGATTACTTCTCTTGAAGCTACTCAGGGAATTGCTCCCGACTTGACGAATAATTGTTCGTTATGCGCTGGCACAACTACATTACATGCTAACTTCTCTTGAAGCTAACTTAGTGCTATATTCACACTTTGACAATAATGTTCGTGTACTATGACACACTACATGAGATACTCTCTTCTCTGAAAAACTTACAACTTGACGCTCATTATTCGTGTACTATGACACACTACATGAGATGCCTACTTTTCTTGAAGCTAATCTATTGACTATTCTTGACTTAACCAACATTGTTCGTGGTAATAAAACACAACCACAGTCTGGGATTCTTCCTCTGTCAGCTAACTTAGTGACTATTCACAAACCACTCTTAAAACTAACTTAGTGACTATTCACAAATTTATCTTGAGGCTAACTTAGGGATGATTCACAACTTGCTAATACTGTTCTAAGGTTGATGTTGCTCACTGTATCCTAGCCTATCCTTACTATCTACTGTTCTACCTACCAGCGCTCCTGGAAACCGAATCTGTTCCTTGTCGCGTCCATACACCAACTAACTTGTAGATTGCTCTCGGTTGTACTAGCTCCCCCTTGATCCCCAGTACCGGCTGTAACACCAAAACACAGCCGTCTGTATTGGATCCTCGCTACTTCTCAAATGAATCTAAAATCTACCAATTCCTGCCTTTGTTTACTTAACTCCCCTTGCCTCGTTTCTAACCATGCTCCTTTCTAACGTTTTTCTCCTATTTCATGACGTGTTCACTTTTCTCGTGGTTAACGACATATTCACCTGTTCACGCCCTTGCGGACCCCTCATTTTATTTTTTATTTTTATCCACTACCTCACTCCCTACTTGTCTTCTCAACCTCTCACTGCTATCCCCTGCTTGAATAGAGTCGTGGTAAAGTAATGCACATAAATGCATCAGAGTGCGAAGCTGCAGTGAAGAGAAATAAATGAGGAAAAATAAACAAAATAATACAATAATTGAGAACTAGAAGGAGAAATGAAAAGAAATATAAGAATAAAATCCTTCCTGTCTGCTCAGATTTGGCAAGAATGGAAATGCGCATGGGTACTATGTGATCTGCTGGCTATGGTGCATTTTATGATATTTGTCACTTTCCTATTTGCTCCCCATTGGTCAGTTTGTTGCCAATGTGATGTGAAGCATTGTGTTGTATATTTGTATCTATCCATGCTGTTGTAAGACATGCCTGTGTGTTGTATATTTGTATCTATCCATGCTGTTGTAAGACATGCCTGTGTGTTGTATATTTGTATCTATCCATGCTGTTGTAAGACATGCCTGTGTGTTGTATATTTGTATCTATCCATGCTGTTGTAAGACATGTCTGTGTGTTGTACAGTCGAACCTGTCTAAGGCGACCATTCACGGGACTTTCAAAAACTGGTCCCATAGGACAGGTGGTCCTGCCTCACAGGTTTCACATAATAAATAGAGCGATAAAAAAATTTTTATCCTAAGCACTATGAAAACTAACCTGCAAATCAGCGTAATCCATGAGTAGAACATAGTGCACATGTCGGTCTACAATAGCCACTGGTTGGACACTTTTCATAAAACACGATAGTTAAACACACAAAAATAAAACACACATACACAGATTCCACTTATACTGTACATGTATCACTTTTGACTTGAAAAAAAATCCAATATGGTAGTCTGTTGTTTGACAGATGAAATAAACGATAAGTTCAATTTTTCTCTCAAGTCCATGATAACGTCTAGTATGTCAGATCTCCCGTTTGTTATTGAATAGGTGCGCAGAAGCTCCACAGCATTATGTGCATCTGCGATAGTGTATGTTTTCTCAATGTCAGTAGAATCTTGTTCGTTGTCTGATTCACTATTCACATCCTCAGCAGCTAAAATTGCAGTGGCAGGAAGATCCCAGTTTGTTTCTATTGTGTTGCAAGTTTGGAGCCCTGAATCAATCATGGAGATGTCTGTCAATTGGTATCCAAACAATTCTTTTGAAAGGTTATCCAAAGCAGTAGAAATTGCAGTAGAAACAATTTGCACGTCGGTCTTTGATGCAGATTCCATGTGCGTCAGAGAATATGCGTGTGTTTCAGCAGGACAATGAAAACCTGCTTTACAGAAACACTTAAGGATGGTTGAGTTGTCCACTTCTTTCCATGCTGCAGCAATCCAGTAGACTACGTCCAGTAAATTGACCTGTTTCATGAGTTCGGTTCCAGAAGCATCCTTGTTTGATTCCATGACTGTGATAAGATGTAGAAGCTGTTTTTGTCTAAACTTTAATTTAAATGTCTGAATGACACCCTGGTCTAGGGGTTGAACTAATGCAGTTGTGTTGGGTGGCAGAAACTGCAGCTTAACATTCTGTAGTTCGATCTTGGGATGACAGGTAGCGTTGTCAACAAATAAAATAATGTGGCGCTTTTTTTTCTGCATCTTACGGTCAAAACTTTTCAGCCAATCTTCAAATATAGCTGCAGTCATCCATGCCTTTTTGTTGTTTCTGTAAATCACTGGCAGTGTGTTTATGTTGATGTTTTTAAAAATCCTAGGGTTAGCTGCTTTCCCAATCACTAAAGCCGGTTCTCGTTCCCCCAACATGTTAGTGCATAGCATCACTGTTATTCGCTCTTTGCTTTTTTTACCCCCAGCGCATTTTTCTCCTTTGACAAAAAATGTTTTGTCCGTAGTCGCTTTGAAAAATAACCCGGTTTCATCTAAATTAAAAATGTCTTGAGCAGCGTAACCATAGCATATCTCGGATAATTTAGAAGTCCAGTCAGCCGCAGCACTCATATCTGAATCACCGACTTCGCCACATTGCTTACCAAACACAAGATTGTGTCTTTTAATGAAGGCCTCTAACCAGCCGTTCGATGCTTTAAAGACTGAGTTTTCCAATTCTTTTGCAAACTGTAAAGCTCGTTCTTTGATCATCGGCCCAGATAACGGAATTTTTTGTGCAAGTGCTGATTGACACCATTTCCAACAAAGTGTATTTATGTCTTCATTTCCCGTTTTCCTGCTATTCCTTCTTTTCATTCTTGGTGCATTATTTTCAAAGTCATTCATATACTCGGCTTTTCTCTTTAACGTACGTAAAATCTGTGTCTTTCCCACTCCAAACTGTTCTGCCAATAATCGCGAACTTTTTCCTTGCTGATTTTGTCGAATCACTGATATTCGTTCTTCCAGCGTTAATGCTTTTGGTTTTACACTTTTGACACTGGCCATTTCCTATATTGTGTGTAACACTTTTAAAATCCACAAAAATAATTCACTGAGATACTGTACATGTACGTGAATACACTCTAAGGAGGCAATGACTAATTCTTTAGTTAATTCCTGTAATTTATACGGGCCACGCAATGGTCTACTCTGGTCTAGACGGAACCGCGAAGTGATGTCACTTCACGAATCATAGATCTGCGTCTGCCGTGTTTCTCACACCAGTATTGACTGATAAACGTAACACGTCCCACTGTAATCTGGGACTCACTAAATACGGGAAAACTTCGACACCTGTAGACACCTGTGTCGATCGTTTATGGCTCCCAGCGAGACGGAGGAGGACTGGCTGGTCAGTTTATCGTTATCTCGGTCTATTACCCGCGTGTCGTAAACGGGATAAATAACATTGGCGGCGGTTAATTAGCCTGGTCTCTGGTCGCGTCATACGGTGAGCGCCGTAATCAGTGTTAGCATATAGTAAAAAACTCGGGGAAATTGTAGACCCGGTCCTATAACCAGGGAAATGCTTTAAACAGGTGGTCCTAAGACCAGGTTCGACTGTATATTTGTATCTATCCATGCTGTTGTAAGACATGTCTGTGTGTTGTATATTTGTATCTATCTATGCTGTTGTAAGACATGTCTGTGTGTTGTATATTTGTATCTCTCCATGCTGTTGTAAGACATGTCTGTGTGTTGTATATTGTATCTATCCATGCTGTTGTAAGACATGTCTGTGTGTTGTATATTTGTATCTATCCATGCTGTTGTAAGACATGCCTGTGTGTTGTATATTTGTATCTCTCCATGCTGTTGTAAGACATGCCTGTGTGTTGTATATTTGTATCTATCCATGCTGTTGTAAGACATGCCTGTGTGTTGTATATTTGTATCTATCCATGCTGTTGTAAGACATGTCTGTGTGTTGTATATTTGTATCTCTCCATGCTGTTGTAAGACATGTCTGTGTGTTGTATATTTGTATCTATCCATGCTGTTGTAAGACATGCCTGTGTGTTGTATATTTGTATCTATCCATGCTGTTGTAAGACATGCCTGTGTGTTGTATATTTGTATCCATGTCATTGAAGGACATGTCTGTGTGTTGTATATTTGTATCTATCCATGCTGTTGTAAGACATGCCTGTGTGTTTATCTTTCAATGCTGTTGTAAGACATGCATGTGTGTTTATCTTTCAATGCTGTTGTAAGACATGCCTGTGTGTTTATCTTTCCATGCTGTTGTAAGACATGCATGTGTGTTTATCTTTCCATGCTGTTGTAAGACATGCCTGTCTCAAGTTATCACCAGTGCTCAGACATGGACTATCTGCTTGTGTTCAGCTCATGTATTCTGCCTATCTCTCTCTTACTGCAAATAAACTGCCCTACATTCACAGATTCTTTTATTTCTGTTAATATCATTGCTGTCAATTTGTTTGGTAACAAGCTGATATAAGATTAGATTTCTTAGAAACAAATAGTGACGAGTACTCATACAGAAAAAGTAAACTGAGCTGAGATCACAATAGCAGGGTCAGCGCACCATCAGCTGACCAAGACCTAGCATATCTACCTCCTCATGGTCACCCCTGGTAACAGTCTGTGTAAAAACAGGCTGGCTAACAGAAGCTAGGATCGCCGTGTTCCCTGTAGTGGTGGCTGATACTGATATAGAGGACCCAGTATTGCAGTACCTCAGGGCAGGAGTAGTAGTTTCCCAGCATAGCCTGGGACAGATGAACTCCAACCTCTCCAGTAAGAGCCGGAATGTCAAGAAAGCCATTATAACCCGCCACATCTAATCGAGTCAAAGAGCAGCAGCTCATATCAACTCGTGGCAATCAGATAATAATAGATTTTGAGATTTCCTAAAACTGAGACCTAAAATCACTGGAGTCTGTAGAAATGTGGTTTTACAGAGGAATGTTGAGAATACCATGGACAGCTAAGAAGAGTAATGAAAATTTTCTGAAAGAGGTCAAAGCAGAAAAAGAGCTAATTTCCAATATTAGGGAGAAACAATCATCATTTGTTGGCCATGTAATGAGAAGAGAACAACTGGAAAAATTGAGTGACGAAGAGATAGGGGGAAGCAAAGAGAAAAGATACCAGACAGCTTAAGAGAATGGCTTGGCAGAAGGTCAACAACAGAAATAATAAATAACTGTCGAGATCGAAAGTTGTTCAGAGACATGATTGCCTACGCCAGCAGGCTTGATACTTGATGAGATGATGATGATAATGAAAACTGAGACAATTCAACACAAGTAAATCTTTGTCCACTCATGTAGATGTTGAATCTTCACAGCCATAAAAATGAATTTGATTAAACTCTGATACCTAGCTCATTATAAGATTAACAGTAGATGTTTTCTAAGATCATTGAACAGATCTTCTTACATTACCTGAGTTTACTTTTTGTTCTTACAGAAATTTTATAACAAAATTGTTCCCCCCCAGCAAAATACCACAAAATATATTTCACCAAGACGCTGAGAAAGGACAAGGGGTAGGGTTCGATCCCAACTGACGGCTTCCAGGTTCACCCAGCCTTAAATGGGTACCAGATTTTTTTCTGGGAAAGTAAAGCAGCATGGGCATAATACCGACCACATTACCCCAAAAATCATGTTACTGAAGGTCTGTAAAATATAGGGTCACTAACACCATATTTCCCTATACGCCACTTGGCGTGACGGGGGTACTTTACTTTTACAAGACGCTGAGAGATAAATGAATGAGAAAGGACAGAATTGTTTTCCTAAGACTGTCCATTGAATAGATCTTAAATTGTCTGAAGTTACATTTTTGTTCAGACAGAAATTATTTAACATCATTTTTTTAAAAAATTGTTCAAATTCATTATTTATTTATTTTAATTTTTAAAAAATTATTTATTATTTTTTGCTAACAAAAATAATATGAGAATAGACTTGCTGTTCCTGTATGGTGCAGAAACATGGACATTAGACAAGAAAACAACAGAAAATTGAAGCCTTTGAAATGTGGACTTATAGAAGAATAGGTAGAATTGGATGGAAAGAAAAGAAAACAAACGATGAAGTTTTAAAAGAACTAAAAATGAAAAGAGAACTACGAAACACAATTAGAACAAGACATGAAATTTTTGAGGCATGTTAAAAGACACAACAGCCTAATAAAAGTAATATTGGAGGGGAAAATACAAGGTAAAAGAGGCAAGGGCAGACAAAGACTAACATGGACGAGTAACATCAAAAGATGGACAAGTCATCCTATACCAATTTGCACCATCAAAGCAAGAGACAGAGAAATGGTGTTCCATGGTAGCCAACCTTCGATGCGGAGACGGCACTCGATGATGATGAGACTTGCTGTGAGAGACTCTCATTGATGAGATATATAAACAAACAGTTCACTATGACAACACATATGGTGCATGTAAGATAAATTGATCATATATCTGGAAATGGTTGAAACCAGACTGCAGAACATTGAGACCATTAGAGGTCAAATTATGTATTTATCATTAGGAGACCGGGTAGTTTTAGAGGTAAAACATTGGCCTCAGGACAGGAAGCTCATAGGTTTGATCCCCATCACAGGTGGTGGGAATTTTCAAAAATCGAATCTGTAGTTTCTTAGTGGCTTTACCCTCCACTGGTCTCTGGGTAGTGAGATTCGATGTCTAGACCTCTTGGAAAGTGGCGGGAAAAAAAGGAGATCCTGTATGTGTTCATAATGTTAAAGAACCCATTGCAGTTAAAATTGAAAAGGGTAGGCAAAAAATTGTTCCAAATTTATCCATCTGTGCCGAGGACAGATGTGTCGGGCCAAAAGGCATAAATGTAGCTGTCTTGCTGTAAACTAGTGGTTCAACGCATCCTCGCCTACTTAATGGGTGAATGCAAAGGAGAGATATATTTTTATGATAGTAAAGTGAGATGTAGACATGTTAAGCTTCATTGTCATGATCCTTCCAGATGTTGCATAGGGCTTATACTGCTTTTCACTATCCATCACTATTCTGGGCAGGATGTTCAATCTTATCAAATGGGTCTATGCCAGTCAACTTTGCTTTATTTTATCAGTGCTCTTATCAGTGTCTCTTTAGGTCTTTCTCTTTTTCTGTATTCTGATTGTTTCCCATATAAGAGCTTGTTATGAAATTTAAACAAAATTTCTTTTGAGGATGTGAACTTCCGGTCAATATGGAGGATAGGCGGCAGGAACCATTATAGGCTGTGTCTTAAAAGTGTTCCTTGTTGCAGTTACCTCATATTCCAAGTCCGGCTTGCTGCAGGAGCTACCGAGTTAAGTGCTCTGTGCACACTACGAGCTGTACGTTTCATCCGTTTTGATCACGTTTCAATATTCCGATTGCTTGCAATGAATGATGATATCATATGACGGGGAACAGATGACTGTGTTCACTTTCTGTGTGGTTTTGCTTTATGTCTTTTGGCGTATGCTGAGACTGCTATGATGGAGACTGCAGCTACCTTTCTTTGTTTTGGAGATGAGATATTAATTTGGCACGGGCGGTTGAGCAATTATGGCTTTTAATTCGTTTGCAGTGATACCGGGGCCTACTGTAACCATGTGTCCGACATGTGCCCATCTTTTCTTGTGTAGATGAAATTGTTGGTTGCATGGCCATTTCTCTTATCTTTGTATTAGTCTTGAATTCATTCTTAATGTTAAGTTTAACTGCTGTTTAATTGAATGATTCATGTCTGTTACAGAAAACTGGACGTCTGATTGTGGTCAATCCAACCAATGACCCAGAGAAGGATAAGGACATGGTACAAAAGTTGTTAGGTTAGTGTGGCTGTGTTTGTAGTTAGATGGTACAAGTGTGGCTGTGTTTGTGGTTAGATGGTTAAGTGTGTTTGTGGTTAGATGGTGTAAGTGTGACTGTTTGTGGTTAGATGGTACAAGTGTGGCTGTGTTTGTGGTTAGATGGTGTAAGTGTGACTGTGTTTGTGGTTAGATGGTGTAAGTGTGGCTGTGTTTGTGGTTAGATGGTGTAAGTGTGACTGTGTGACTGTGTTTGTGATTAGATGGTGCAAGTGTGGCTGTGTTTGTGGTTAGATGGTTAAGTGTGTTTGTGGTTAGATGGTGTAAGTGTGACTGTTTGTGGTTAGATGGTACAAGTGTGGCTGTGTTTGTGGTTAGATGGTGTAAGTGTGACTGTGTTTGTGGTTAGATGGTGTAAGTGTGGCTGTGTTTGTGGTTAGATGGTGTAAGTGTGACTGTTTGTGATTAGATGGTGCAAGTGTGGCTGTGTTTGTGATTACATGGTGTAAGTGTGGCTGTGTTTATGGTTAGATGGTGCAAGTGTGGCTGTGTTTGTGATTAGATGGTGCAGGTGTGGCTGTGTTTATGCTTAAATGGTGCATGTGTGGCTGTGTTTATAGTTAAATAGTGCATGTGTGGCTGTGTTTATGGTTAAATGGTGCATGTGTGGCTGTGTTTATGGTTAAATGGTGCATGTGTGGCTGTGTTTATGGTTAAATGGTGCATGTGTGGCTGTGTTTATGGTTCAATGGTGCATGTGTGACTGTGTTTATGGTTAAATGGTGCATGTGTGGCTGTGTTTATAGTTAAATGGTGCATGTGTGGCTGTGTTTGTGGTTAAATGGTGCAAGTGTGACTGTGTTTATGGTTAAATGGTGCATGTGTGGCTGTATTTGTGGTTATATGATGCATGTGAGGCTATGTCTGTGGTTACTTGATGCAAGTGAGGCTGTCTATGGTTACTTGATGCAAGTGAGGCTGTCTGTGGTTACTTGATGCATGTGAGGCTCTGTCTGTGGTTACTTGATGCAAGTGAGGCTGTCTGTGGTTACTTGATGCATGTGAGGCTCTGTCTGTGGTTACTTGATGCAAATGAGGCTGTCTGTGGTTACTTGATGCATGTGAGGCTCTGTCTGTGGTTACTTGATGCATGTGAGGCTCTGTCTGTGGTTACTTGATGCAAGTGAGGCTCTGTCTGTGGTTACTTGATGCATGTGAGGCTCTGTCTGTGGTTACTTGATGCAAGTGAGGCTGTCTGTGGTTACTTGATGCATGTGAGGCTCTGTCTGTGGTTACTTGATGCAAATGAGGCTGTCTGTGGTTACTTGATGCATGTGAGGCTCTGTCTGTGGTTACTTGATGCATGTGAGGCTCTGTCTGTGGTTACTTGATGCAAGTGAGGCTCTGTCTGTGGTTACTTGATGCATTTGAGGCTGTGTCTGTGGTTACTTGATGCAAGTGAGGCTGTCTGTGGTTACTTGATGCATGTGAGGCTGTCTGTGGTTACTTGATGCATGTGAGGCTGTCTGTGGTTACTTGATGCAAGTGAGGCTGTCTGTGGTTACTTGATGCAAGTGAGGCTGTCTGTGGTTACTTGATGCAAGTGAGGCTGTCTGTGGTTACTTGATGCATGTGAGGCTCTGTCTGTGGTTGCTTGATGCAAGTGAGGCTGTCTGTGGTTACTTGATGCATGTGAGGCTCTGTCTGTGGTTACTTGATGCAAGTGAGGCTATGTCTGTGGTTACTTGATGCATGTGAGGCTCTGTCTGTGGTTACTTTATGCAAGTGGGGCTGTCTGTGGTTACTTGATGCAAGTGAGGCTGTCTGTGGTTACTTGATGCATGTGAGGCTCTGTCTGTGGTTACTTGATGCACGTGAGGCTATGCCTGTGGTTACTTGATGCACGTGAGGCTATGCCTGTGGTTACTTGATTCATTTGAGGCTCTGTCTATGGTTATTTGATTCATGTGAGGCTATGTCTGTGGTTACTCGATGCATGTGAGGCTCTGTCTGTGGTTACTTGATGCACGTGAGGCTATGTCTGTGGTTACTTGATGCATTTGAGGCTGTGTCTGTGGTTACTTGATGCATGTGAGGCTATGCCTGTGGTTACTTAATGCATGTAAGGCTGTGTCTGTGGTTACTTGATGCACATGAGGTTCTGTTTGTGGTTACTTGATGCACGTGAGGCTGTGTCTGTGGTTACTTAATGCATGTAAGGCTGTGTCTGTGGTTACTTGATGCACATGAGGTTCTGTCTGTGGTTACATGGTAAAACAATTATTAGGTAACATATGTCTTTGTTTGTGACTTTTGTGAGATTGTGTTAATCTAGATGTAGTATGGACATTACTTGTCAGTAAATTGTGCCTCTCACTGTAGAATTGTTAGTCTAGATGTGAGAGTGTCATTTTTTTTATTTGTTTGTCTCATGTGTCACATATTAATGACATCTATCACACATTCAGACTTCAAGGATAGGATTGACAACATCATCCTGGAATGTTTTGATAAGAATGACAAGTTTGTAAATGCCATGAAGGAGAGCTTTGAGAGCTTCATCAACCAAAGACAGAACAAACCTGCTGAACTTATAGGTAAGCACTTTTATGTACCAACAGCATGGGTGTGTATGTTGAGGGCTCTAAGCATGTGAACTGTGGGATAGGTCCAGCAGACAGTAACTTCAGATTAAAGAAAAAAATCTCATGTGGAGATCAAGGGTTATAATCTCTAGACCAGTGTTGTCCAACCTGTAAATGTAGTTAAGAGATCTCATGATTTGATACATAGCTAGTTGTTCATATTGTGGACCGTACTGTTCAAAACTTAACTGTAGTAGGAGATCAGACAAATAGAGAATTGGTGATTTGATGCACAGCTAGTTCTTGGTGTTTTAGACCGTACTGATCAAAAAGTTAACTATAGTAGGAGATCAGACAAATAGAGAATTGATGATTTGATACACAGCTAGTTATTGGTGTTTTAGACCGTACTGATCAAAAAGTTAACTGTAGTAATTGATCAGACAAATAGAGAATTGATGATTTGATGCACAGCTAGTTATTGGTGTTTTAGACCGTACTGTTCAAAAGTTAACTGTAGTAGTTGATCAGACAAATAGAGAATTGATGATTTGATGCACAGCTAGTTATTGGTGTTTTTGACCGTACTGTTCAAAACTTAACTGTAGTAGTTGATCAGACAAATAGAGAATTGATGATTTGATGCACAACTAGTTATTGGTGTTTTAGACCGTACTGTTCAGAACTTAACTGTAGTAGTTGATCAGACAAATAGAGAATTGATGATTTGATGCACAACTAGTTATTGGTGTTTTAGACCGTACTGTTCAAAACTTAACTGTAATAGTTGATCAGACAAATAGAGAACTGATGATTTGATGCACAGCTAGTTATTGGTGTTTTAGACCATTCTGATCAAAAGTTAACTGTAGCAGTTGATAAGACAAATAGAGAATTGATGATTTGATGCACAGCTAGTTATTGGTGTTTTAGACCAGGGATGGCCAATTAGGTGCTCAGATCCCCTCCTCAGCAAGTCCCACAGTGTCCAGCAACTGACGACTCCAGCTCTATTTTGGTTGATAAGTCTTCTTACACGGCCACTAAGTTTCTCATTTCTGGCTGTGCCCATCTTAACTCCCATTTCCATCATCCGAAGAAGTGATGTGGATCTGTGTTTGTCAAAGTCCTGTGTTCTTCCCACATCTCGGAGGGCATTGATGATGTCCGCCCGATACATTGGTTGCCCGTCCTCAACGACAGCACAGCTAACCAACCTGTCCGCTCTTTCATTTCCCTGTACTCCTGCTTGTCCAGGGACATAGACAAAGGTGACCTTACGTATTTTGAATTTCTGCAACGACTCTACCCATTGCATGCGTACAGAGCCCGCCTCCAGTTTTTTAATCATGCTCATCGAATCACTCAGTATACATGCGTGGGACACAGGGGCAAGGGACACTCCCTGTGTAGCAATGAGGCATCTTCTTGACTTTCCAACCATGGATGACAGAATCAAGATCTGGAGAGCACGAGAAGTAAAAAATATGTAAGATCACCTTTGTCTATGACCCTGGACAACATGGGTGTACTGGGAAATGAAAGAGCGGACAGGTTGACTAGCTGCGCTGTCATTGAAGACTGTCAAGCAATGGATCGGGTGAACATCATCAATGCTCTCTGATATGTTGGAAGGGCACATGACTTCGACAACTATGAGTCCATGTCACTCCTACAGATGAAAGAGATAGAAGTTAAGATGGACACAGCCAGAAACGAGAAACTTAGTGGGTGTATAAGAAGACTTATCAACCAACACAGAACTGGAGTCGTCAGTCACTGGACACTGTGGGACTTGCTGAGGAGGGGATCTGAGCACCTATGGACATATTTGGAGTGCAGTGATGATGAACCACAAATAACTCAATAACTGTTCAAAAGATTCTCTCAGATACAGAAAATGTGTGCATCATGCAGGACAAAAAAAACTGAGTTTAGAGATGATGCAGATATATATATGCAGCACAGATGATTATGTAGAATTTGAAGTACAGACACATTTTCTTCAAATGTATACTTCAACATATGTTGTACATTCTGTGCTCACCAAATGTATGTGTATATGTACAACAACAATAGTAGGAAACTCTTTATACAGAGCTTCACAGCAGGAGGCAGTCTGGTCACAAGAAGAAGACTCCTTTGAGCAAGTGCTTTTGGCTTTAGCATCTTGACATTCTAGGGGAGGAATGGCTGCCTGGGTCATGGCTCCCAGGGCGTCAGCCTTCTGCTGCTTTTAAATAACTGGAGTGCAAATGTTTTTAATGTGATCTCTGTATGTGTGAATTAAAAGGCCTTATTTTTCAGGGTAATGGACATCATGTTTTCAAGAGTTGCTAATAACTTACATCTTTTATTCCAGCTAAATCTGTTTTCATGAGTTGCTAATAACATACATATTTATTTCAGCTAAATATTTCTGTTTTCATGAGTTACTAATAACATACATTTTTTATTTCAGCTAAATACGTTGACTCCAAGCTTAGGGCAGGAAATAAGGTACGCATTAAAAAAAAATAATTACGATGGTAACATTAGGAATTTGATTTAAATGTGTTATGTTTGGTGGTAAGTAAAGTAAAATGGTATGGTAAGCATACTGGTATTCAGAATGAAACTTTTAAGTCCCCCATTTTATTGTGGGGTGTTTTTTTTTAATGTGGGGGGTACAGTGACTTTGAATATAAATTAAATTTCAGTGCGGGAGAGTTGTGCCTGTAGTTTCTCCTTAGTGCTTGTCTTGAAGTCCAGTGAGGGAGAGTTGTTCCTGTAGTTTCTCCTTAGTGCTTGTCTTGAAGTTCAGTGAGGGAGAGTTGTGCCTGTAGTTTCTCCTTAGTGCTTGTCTTGAAGTTCAGTGAGGGAGAGTTGTTCCTGTAGTTTCTCCTTAGTGCTTGTCTTGAAGTTCAGTGAGGAAGAGTTGTGCCTGTAGTTTCTCCTTAGTGCTTGTCTTGAAGTCCAGTGAGGGAGAGTTGTGCCTGTAGTTTCTCCTTAGTGCTTGTCTTGAAGTTCAGTGATGAAGAGTTGTGCCTGTAGTTTCTCTTTAGTGCTTGTCTTGAAGTTCAGTGATGAAGAGTTGTGCCTGTAGTTTCTCCTTAGTGCTTGTCTTGAAGTTCAGTGATGAAGAGTTGTGCCTGTAGTTTCTCTTTAGTGCTTGTCTTGAAGTTCAGTGATGAAGAGTTGTGCCTGTAGTTTCTCTTTAGTGCTTGTCTTGAAGTTCAGTGATGAAGAGTTGTGCCTGTAGTTTCTCTTTAGTGCTTGTCTTGAAGTTCAGTGATGAAGAGTTGTGCCTGTAGTTTCTCCTTAGTGCTTGTCTTGAAGTTCAGTGATGAAGAGTTGTGCCTGTAGTTTCTCCTTAGTGCTTGTCTTGAAGTTCAGTGATGAAGAGTTGTGCCTGTAGTTTCTCCTTAGTGCTTGTCTTGAAGTTCAGTGAGGGAGAGTTGTGCCTGTAGTTTCTATTTAGTGATTGTCTTGAAGTTCAGTGAGGGAGAGTTCTCCCTGTATTATCTCCTTAGTCCTTGTCTTGAAGTTCAGTGAGGAAGAGTTGTGCCTGTAGTTTCTCCTTAGTGCTTGTCTTGAAGTTCAGTGAGGAAGAGTTGTGCCTGTAGTTTCTCTTCGTGCTTGTCTTGAAGTTCAGTGAGGGAGAGTTGTGCTTGTAGTTTCTCCTTAGTGCTTGTCTTGAAGTTCAGTGAGGAAGAGTTGTGCTTGTAGTTTCTCTTCGTGCTTGTCTTGAAGTTCAGTGAGGGAGAGTTGTGCCTGTAGTTTCTCTTCGTGCTTGTCTTGAAGTTCAGTGAGGGAGAGTTGTGCCTGTAGTTTCTCCTTAGTGCTTGTCTTGAAGTTCAGTGAGGGAGAGTTGTGCCTGTAGTTTCTCCTTAGTGCTTGTCTTGAAGTTCAGTGATGAAGAGTTGTGCCTGTAGTTTCTCTTTAGTGCTTGTCTTGAAGTTCAGTGATGAAGAGTTGTGCCTGTAGTTTCTCTTCGTGCTTGTCTTGAAGTTCAGTGAGGGAGAGTTGTGCCTGTAGTTTCTCCTTAGTGCTTGTCTTGAAGTTCAGTGAGGAAGAGTTGTGCCTGTAGTTTCTCCTTAGTGCTTGTCTTGAAGTTCAGTGATGAAGAGTTGTGCCTGTAGTTTCTCTTTAGTGCTTGTCTTGAAGTTCAGTGATGAAGAGTTGTGCTTGTAGTTTCTCTTCGTGCTTGTCTTGAAGTTCAGTGAGGGAGAGTTGTGCCTGTAGTTTCTCCTTAGTGCTTGTCTTGAAGTTCAGTGAGGAAGAGTTGTGCCTGTAGTTTCTCTTCGTGCTTGTCTTGAAGTTCAGTGAGGGAGAGTTGTGCTTGTAGTTTCTCCTTAGTGCTTGTCTTGAAGTTCAGTGAGGAAGAGTTGTGCCTGTAGTTTCTCTTCGTGCTTGTCTTGAAGTTCAGTGAGGGAGAGTTGTGCTTGTAGTTTCTCCTTAGTGCTTGTCTTGAAGTTCAGTGAGGAAGAGTTGTGCCTGTAGTTTCTCTTCGTGCTTGTCTTGAAGTTCAGTGAGGAAGAGTTGTGCCTGTAGTTTCTCTTCGTGCTTGTCTTGAAGTTCAGTGAGGAAGAGTTGTGCCTGTAGTTTCTCTTTAGTGCTTGTCTTGAAGTTCAGTGATGAAGAGTTGTTCCTGTAGTTTCTCTTTAGTGCTTGTCTTGAAGTTCAGTGATGAAGAGTTGTGCCTGTAGTTTCTCCTTAGTGCTTGTCTTGAAGTTCAGTGAGGGAGAGTTGTGCCTGTAGTTTCTCCTTAGTGCTTGTCTTGAAGTTCAGTGAGGGAGAGTTGTTCCTGTAGTTTCTCTTTAGTGCTTGTCTTGAAGTTCAGTGAGGGAGAGTTGTTCCTGTAGTTTCTCTTTAGTGCTTGTCTTGAAGTTCAGTGATGAAGAGTTGTGCCTGTAGTTTCTCCTTAGTGCTTGTCTTGAAGTTCAGTGAGGGAGAGTTGTGCCTGTAGTTTCTCCTTAGTGCTTGTCTTGAAGTTCAGTGAGGGAGAGTTGTTCCTGTAGTTTCTCCTTAGTGCTTGTCTTGAAGTTCAGTGAGGAAGAGTTGTTCCTGTAGTTTCTCTTTAGTGCTTGTCTTGAAGTTCAGTGAGGAAGAGTTGTGCTTGTAGTTTCTCCTTAGTGCTTGTCTTGAAGTTCAGTGAGGGAGAGTTGTTCCTGTAGTTTCTCTTTAGTGCTTGTCTTGAAGTTCAGTGAGGAAGAGTTGTTCCTGTAGTTTCTCTTTAGTGCTTGTCTTGAAGTTCAGTGAGGGAGAGTTGTGCCTGTAGTTTCTCCTTAGTGCTTGTCTTGAAGTTCAGTGAGGGAGAGTTGTTCCTGTAGTTTCTCTTTAGTGCTTGTCTTGAAGTTCAGTGAGGGAGAGTTGTTCCTGTAGTTTCTCCTTAGTGCTTGTCTTGAAGTTCAGTGAGGGAGAGTTGTTCCTGTAGTTTCTCTTTAGTGCTTGTCTTGAAGTTCAGTGATGAAGAGTTGTGCTTGTAGTTTCTCTTTAGTGCTTGTCTTGAAGTTCAGTGATGAAGAGTTGTGCTTGTAGTTTCTCCTTAGTGCTTGTCTTGAAGTTCAGTGATGAAGAGTTGTGCTTGTAGTTTCTCCTTAGTGCTTGTCTTGAAGTTCAGTGATGAAGAGTTGTGCCTGTAGTTTCTCCTTAGTGCTTGTCTTGAAGTTCAGTGAGGAAGAGTTGTGCCTGTAGTTTCTCTTCGTGCTTGTCTTGAAGTTCAGTGATGAAGAGTTGTGCTTGTAGTTTCTCTTCGTGCTTG
This sequence comes from Megaustenia siamemsis, assembly GCA_032433765.1. Lineage (NCBI taxonomy): Eukaryota > Metazoa > Mollusca > Gastropoda > Stylommatophora > Ariophantidae > Megaustenia > Megaustenia siamemsis. The sequence goes on along the minus strand of JAVIAB010000049.1, from coordinate 15,328,543 downwards.
TCTTGAAGTTCAGTGAGGAAGAGTTGTGCTTGTAGTTTCTCCTTAGTGCTTGTCTTGAAGTTCAGTGAGGGAGAGTTGTGCCTGTAGTTTCTCCTTAGTGCTTGTCTTGAAGTTCAGTGATGAAGAGTTGTGCCTGTAGTTTCTCTTCGTGCTTGTCTTGAAGTTCAGTGAGGAAGAGTTGTGCTTGTAGTTTCTCCTTAGTGCTTGTCTTGAAGTTCAGTGAGGGAGAGTTGTGCTTGTAGTTTCTCCTTAGTGCTTGTCTTGAAGTTCAGTGAGGAAGAGTTGTTCCTGTAGTTTCTCCTTAGTGCTTGTCTTGAAGTTCAGTGAGGGAGAGTTGTGCTTGTAGTTTCTCCTTAGTGCTTGTCTTGAAGTTCAGTGAGGGAGAGTTGTGCTTGTAGTTTCTCCTTAGTGCTTGTCTTGAAGTTCAGTGAGGGAGAGTTGTGCTTGTAGTTTCTCCTTAGTGCTTGTCTTGAAGTTCAGTGAGGAAGAGTTGTTCCTGTAGTTTCTCCTTAGTGCTTGTCTTGAAGTTCAGTGAGGGAGAGTTGTGCTTGTAGTTTCTCCTTAGTGCTTGTCTTGAAGTTCAGTGAGGAAGAGTTGTTCCTGTAGTTTCTCCTTAGTGCTTGTCTTGAAGTTCAGTGAGGAAGAGTTGTGCTTGTAGTTTCTCCTTAGTGCTTGTCTTGAAGTTCAGTGAGGGAGAGTTGTTCCTGTAGTTTCTCTTTAGTGCTTGTCTTGAAGTTCAGTGAGGGAGAGTTGTTCCTGTAGTTTCTCTTTAGTGCTTGTCTTGAAGTTCAGTGATGAAGAGTTGTGCTTGTAGTTTCTCCTTAGTGCTTGTCTTGAAGTTCAGTGAGGGAGAGTTGTTCCTGTAGTTTCTCTTTAGTGCTTGTCTTGAAGTTCAGTGAGGGAGAGTTGTTCCTGTAGTTTCTCCTTAGTGCTTGTCTTGAAGTTCAGTGAGGGAGAGTTGTTCCTGTAGTTTCTCTTTAGTGCTTGTCTTGAAGTTCAGTGATGAAGAGTTGTGCTTGTAGTTTCTCTTTAGTGCTTGTCTTGAAGTTCAGTGAGGGAGAGTTGTTCCTGTAGTTTCTCTTTAGTGCTTGTCTTGAAGTTCAGTGATGAAGAGTTGTGCCTGTAGTTTCTCTTCGTGCTTGTCTTGAAGTTCAGTGAGGGAGAGTTGTTCCTGTAGTTTCTCCTTAGTGCTTGTCTTGAAGTTCAGTGATGAAGAGTTGTGCTTGTAGTTTCTCTTCGTGCTTGTCTTGAAGTTCAGTGAGGGAGAGTTGTTCCTGTAGTTTCTCTTTAGTGCTTGTCTTGAAGTTCAGTGATGAAGAGTTGTGCCTGTAGTTTCTCTTTAGTGCTTGTCTTGAAGTTCAGTGATGAAGAGTTGTGCTTGTAGTTTCTCTTTAGTGCTTGTCTTGAAGTTCAGTGATGAAGAGTTGTGCCTGTAGTTTCTCTTTAGTGCTTGTCTTGAAGTTCAGTGATGAAGAGTTGTGCCTGTAGTTTCTCTTTAGTGCTTGTCTTGAAGTTCAGTGATGAAGAGTTGTGCTTGTAGTTTCTCTTTAGTGCTTGTCTTGAAGTTCAGTGATGAAGAGTTGTGCCTGTAGTTTCTCTTTAGTGCTTGTCTTGAAGTTCAGTGATGAAGAGTTGTGCTTGTAGTTTCTCCTTAGTGCTTGTCTTGAAGTTCAGTGATGAAGAGTTGTGCCTGTAGTTTCTCCTTAGTGCTTGTCTTGAAGTTCAGTGATGAAGAGTTGTGCCTGTAGTTTCTCTTCGTGCTTGTCTTGAAGTTCAGTGATGAAGAGTTGTGCCTGTAGTTTCTCCTTAGTGCTTGTCTTGAAGTTCAGTGAGGGAGAGTTGTGCCTGTAGTTTCTCCTTAGTGCTTGTCTTGAAGTTCAGTGAGGAAGAGTTGTGCCTGTAGTTTCTCCTTAGTGCTTGTCTTGAAGTTCAGTGAGGAAGAGTTGTGCCTGTAGTTTCTCCTTAGTGCTTGTCTTGAAGTTCAGTGAGGGAGAGTTGTGCCTGTAGTTTCTCCTTAGTGCTTGTCTTGAAGTTCAGTGAGGAAGAGTTGTGCCTGTAGTTTCTCCTTAGTGCTTGTCTTGAAGTTCAGTGAGGGAGAGTTGTGCCTGTAGTTTCTCCTTAGTGCTTGTCTTGAAGTTCAGTGAGGAAGAGTTGTGCCTGTAGTTTCTCCTTAGTGCTTGTCTTGAAGTTCAGTGATGAAGAGTTGTGCTTGTAGTTTCTCCTTAGTGCTTGTCTTGAAGTTCAGTGATGAAGAGTTGTGCCTGTAGTTTCTCTTCGTGCTTGTCTTGAAGTTCAGTGAGGAAGAGTTGTGCCTGTAGTTTCTCTTCGTGCTTGTCTTGAAGTTCAGTGATGAAGAGTTGTGCCTGTAGTTTCTCCTTAGTGCTTGTCTTGAAGTTCAGTGAGGGAGAGTTGTGCCTGTAGTTTCTCCTTAGTGCTTGTCTTGAAGTTCAGTGATGAAGAGTTGTGCCTGTAGTTTCTCCTTAGTGCTTGTCTTGAAGTTCAGTGATGAAGAGTTGTGCTTGTAGTTTCTCCTTAGTGCTTGTCTTGAAGTTCAGTGATGAAGAGTTGTGCCTGTAGTTTCTCTTCGTGCTTGTCTTGAAGTTCAGTGATGAAGAGTTGTGCCTGTAGTTTCTCCTTAGTGCTTGTCTTGAAGTTCAGTGAGGGAGAGTTGTGCCTGTAGTTTCTCCTTAGTGCTTGTCTTGAAGTTCAGTGATGAAGAGTTGTGCTTGTAGTTTCTCCTTAGTGCTTGTCTTGAAGTTCAGTGAGGGAGAGTTGTGCCTGTAGTTTCTCCTTAGTGCTTGTCTTGAAGTTCAGTGATGAAGAGTTGTGCCTGTAGTTTCTCTTCGTGCTTGTCTTGAAGTTCAGTGAGGGAGAGTTGTGCCTGTAGTTTCTCCTTAGTGCTTGTCTTGAAGTTCAGTGAGGGAGAGTTGTGCCTGTAGTTTCTCCTTAGTGCTTGTCTTGAAGTTCAGTGATGAAGAGTTGTGCTTGTAGTTTCTCCTTAGTGCTTGTCTTGAAGTTCAGTGAGGGAGAGTTGTGCCTGTAGTTTCTCCTTAGTGCTTGTCTTGAAGTTCAGTGATGAAGAGTTGTGCCTGTAGTTTCTCTTCGTGCTTGTCTTGAAGTTCAGTGAGGGAGAGTTGTGCCTGTAGTTTCTCTTCGTGCTTGTCTTGAAGTTCAGTGAGGAAGAGTTGTGCCTGTAGTTTCTCTTCGTGCTTGTCTTGAAGTTCAGTGATGAAGAGTTGTGCCTGTAGTTTCTCTTCGTGCTTGTCTTGAAGTTCAGTGAGGAAGAGTTGTGCCTGTAGTTTCTCTTCGTGCTTGTCTTGAAGTTCAGTGAGGAAGAGTTGTGCCTGTAGTTTCTCTTCGTGCTTGTCTTGAAGTTCAGTGAGGAAGAGTTGTGCCTGTAGTTTCTCTTCGTGCTTGTCTTGAAGTTCAGTGAGGGAGAGTTGTGCCTGTAGTTTCTCTTCGTGCTTGTCTTGAAGTTCAGTGAGGGAGAGTTGTGCCTGTAGTTTCTCTTCGTGCTTGTCTTGAAGTTCAGTGAGGAAGAGTTGTGCCTGTAGTTTCTCTTCGTGCTTGTCTTGAAGTTCAGTGAGGAAGAGTTGTGCCTGTAGTTTCTCTTCGTGCTTGTCTTGAAGTTCAGTGAGGAAGAGTTGTGCCTGTAGTTTCTCTTCGTGCTTGTCTTGAAGTTCAGTGAGGAAGAGTTGTGCCTGTAGTTTCTCTTTAGTGCTTGTCTTGAAGTTCAGTGATGAAGAGTTGTGCCTGTAGTTTCTCCTTAGTGCTTGTCTTGAAGTTCAGTGAGGGAGAGTTGTGCCTGTAGTTTCTCCTTAGTGCTTGTCTTGAAGTTCAGTGAGGGAGAGTTGTTCCTGTAGTTTCTCCTTAGTGCTTGTCTTGAAGTTCAGTGAGGGAGAGTTGTGCCTGTAGTTTCTCCTTAGTGCTTGTCTTGAAGTTCAGTGAGGGAGAGTTGTGCCTGTAGTTTCTCTTCGTGCTTGTCTTGAAGTTCAGTGATGAAGAGTTGTGCCTGTAGTTTCTCCTTAGTGCTTGTCTTGAAGTTCAGTGAGGGAGAGTTGTTCCTGTAGTTTCTCCTTAGTGCTTGTCTTGAAGTTCAGTGAGGGAGAGTTGTTCCTGTAGTTTCTCCTTAGTGCTTGTCTTGAAGTTCAGTGATGAAGAGTTGTGCCTGTAGTTTCTCCTTAGTGCTTGTCTTGAAGTTCAGTGATGAAGAGTTGTGCCTGTAGTTTCTCTTCGTGCTTGTCTTGAAGTTCAGTGATGAAGAGTTGTGCCTGTAGTTTCTCCTTAGTGCTTGTCTTGAAGTTCAGTGAGGGAGAGTTGTGCCTGTAGTTTCTCCTTAGTGCTTGTCTTGAAGTTCAGTGAGGGAGAGTTGTTCCTGTAGTTTCTCCTTAGTGCTTGTCTTGAAGTTCAGTACGGGAGAGTTATGCCTGTAGTTTCTCCTTAGTGCTTGTCTTGCCTCTATTGGCTCATTACCTTTATTATTGTCACCTCCTCTGTTGGCTCATTATCTTTATTATTGTCGCCTCTTCAGTTGGCTCATTATCTTTATTATTGTCACCTCCTCTGTTGGCTCATTATCTTTATTATTGTCACCTCCTCTGTTGGCTCATTACCTTTATTATTGTTACCTCCTCTGTTGGCTCATTATCTTTATTATTGTCGCCTCTTCTGTTGGCTCATCTTTATTATTGTCGCCTCTTCTGTTGGCTCAAAACCTTTATTATTGTCACCTCTTCTGTTGGCTCATAATCTTTATTATTATCACCTCCTCTAATGGCTCATTACCTTTATTATTGTCACCTCCTCTGTTAGCTCATTACCTTTATTATTGTCGCCTCCTCTGTTGGCTCATTATCTTTATTATTGTCGCCTCTTCTGTTGGCTCATTATCTTTATTATTGTCACCTCCTCTGTTGGCTCATTACCTTTATTATTCTCGCCTCTTCTGTTGGCTCATTATCTTTATTATTGTCGCCTCTTCTGTTGGCTCATCTTTATTATTGTCGCCTCTTCTGTTGGCTCATTACCTTTATTATTGTCACCTCTTCTGTTGGCTCATAATCTTTATTATTATCACCTCCTCTGTTGGCTCAATACCTTTATTATTCTCGCCTCTTCTGTTGGCTCATTATCTTTATTATTGTCACCTCCTCTGTTGGCTCATTACCTTTATTATTGTCGCCTCCTCTGTTGGCTTATTACCTTTATTATTGTCGCCTCTTCTGTTGGCTCATTATATTTGTTACAGTTTGCATTTAGTAACTCTTGGTTTGTTTTTCTCTTCAGGAGGCAACAGAAGAGGAACTAGAGAAACTCCTAGACAAGATCTTAGTCATTTTCAGATTTATACATGGTAAGTGATGTGTGACTACATCGAAGTTTGTTTGTTTACACTTCATTTCATGAGTATTTCATTTTGGAAGTGGTTTTATTACACCACATTTAGTGAGTGGCTTTTTTACACCTCATTTAGTGAGTGGTTTTTTTACAGCTCCTTTGGGAAGTGGTTTTATTACACCTCATTTTGGAAGTGGTTTTATTACACCTCATTTGGGAAGTGGTTTTATTACACCTCATTTGGGAAGTGGTTTTATTACACCTCATTTGGGAAGTGGTTTTATTACACCTCATTTGGGAAGTGGTTTTATTACACCTCATTTGGGAAGTAGCTTTATTACACTTCATTTTGGAAGTGTTTTTATTACACCACATTTGGGCAGTGGTTTTATTACACCACATTTAGTGAGTGGTTTTTTTTTTTACACCACATTTGGGAAGTAGCTTTATTACACTTCATTTTTGAAGTGGTTTTATTACACCTCATTTATGAAGTGGTTTTATTATACCTCATTTGGGAAGTGGTTTTCTTACGCCACATTTGGGAAGTGGTTTTATTACACCTAATTTGTGAAGTGGTTTTATTACACCACATTTTGGAAGTGGTTTTATTACACCACATTTTGGAAGTGGTTTTATTACACCACATTTTGGAAGTGGTTTTATTACACCACATTTTGGAAGTGGTTTTATTACACCACATTTTGGAAGTGGTTTTATTACACCTCATTTGAGAAGTGGTTTTATTACACCTCATTTGAGAAGTGGTTTTATTAAAATTCATTTGAGAAGTGTTTTTATTACACCACATTTGAGAAGTGTTTTTATTACACCACATTTGGGCAGTGGTTTTATTACACCACATTTAGTGAGTGGTTTTTTTTACACCACAAATTTGGAAGTAGCTTTATTACACTTCATTTTGGAAGTGGTTTTATTACACCTCATTTGAGAAGTGGTTTTATTACACCACATTTGGGAAGTGGTTTTATTACACCACATTTTGGAAGTAGCTTTATTACACTTCATTTTGGAAGTGGTTTCATTATACCTCATTTGGGAAGTGGTTTTATTATACCTCATTTGGGAAGTGGTTTTATTATACCTCATTTGGGAAGTGGTTTTATTACACCACATTTGGGAAGTGGTTTTATTACACCACATTTTTGTGAAGTGGTTTTATTACACCACCTTTGGGAAGTAGCTTTATTACACTTCATTTTGGAAGTGGTTTTATTACACCTAATTTGTGAAGTGGTTTTATTACACCACATTTGGGAAGTAGCTTTATTACACTTCATTTGGGAAGTGGTTTTATTACACCTAATTTGTGAAGTGGTTTTATTACACCACATTTTGGAAGTGGTTTTATTACACCACATTTTGGAAGTGGTTTTATTACACCACATTTTGGAAGTGGTTTTATTACACCACATTTTGGAAGTGGTTTTATTACACCACATTTTGGAAGTGGTTTTATTACACCACATTTTGGAAGTGGTTTTATTACACCACATTTTGGAAGTGGTTTTATTACACCACATTTTGGAAGTGGTTTTATTACACCTCATTTGAGAAGTGGTTTTATTAAAATTCATTTGAGAAGTGTTTTTATTACACCACATTTGAGAAGTGTTTTTATTACACCACATTTGGGCAGTGGTTTTATTACACCACATTTAGTGAGTGGTTTTTTTTACACCACAAATTTGGAAGTAGCTTTATTACACTTCATTTTTGAAGTGGTTTTATTACACCTCATTTATGAAGTGGTTTTATTATACCTCATTTGGGAAGTGGTTTTATTACACCACATTTGGGAAGTGGTTTTATTACACCACATTTTGGAAGTAGCTTTATTATACCACATTTGGGAAGTGGTTTTATTACACCACATTTTGGAAGTGGTTTTATTACACCACATTTTGTGAAGTGGTTTTATTACACCACATTTCTGAAGTGGTTTTATTATACCACATTTGGGAAGTGGTTTTATTACACCACATTTGGGAAGTGGTTTTATTACACCACATTTGGGAAGTGGTTTTATTACACCACATTTTGGAAGTAGCTTTATTACACTTCATTTTGGAAGTGGTTTTATTATACCTCATTTGGGAAGTGGTTTTATTACACCACATTTGGTAGTGATTTTATTATACCTCATTTGGGAAGTGGTTTTATTACACCACATTTGGGAAGTGGTTTTATTACACCACATTTTGGAAGTAGCTTTATTATACCACATTTGGGAAGTGGTTTTATTACACCACATTTTGGAAGTGGTTTTATTACACCACATTTTGTGAAGTGGTTTTATTACACCACATTTCTGAAGTGGTTTTATTACACCACATTTGGGAAGTGGTTTTATTACACCACATTTTGGAAGTAGCTTTATTACACTTCATTTTGGAAGTGGTTTTATTATACCACATTTGGGAAGTGGTTTTATTACACCACATTTGGGAAGTGGTTTTATTACACCACATTTGGGAAGTGGTTTTATTACACCACATTTTGGAAGTAGCTTTATTACACTTCATTTTGGAAGTGGTTTTATTATACCTCATTTGGGAAGTGGTTTTATTATACCTCATTTGGGAAGTGGTTTTATTACACCACATTTGGGAAGTGGTTTTATTACACCTCATTTTGGAAGTGGTTTTATTACACCACATTTGGGAAGTAGCTTTATTACACTTCATTTTGGAAGTGGTTTTATTATACCTCATTTGGGAAGTGGTTTTATTACGCCACATTTGGGAAGTGGTTTTATTACACCTAATTTGGGAAGTGGTTTTATTACACCACATTTGGGAAGTAGCTTTATTACACTTCATTTTGGAAGTGGTTTTATTACGCCACATTTTGGAAGTGGTTTTATTACACCTAATTTGTGAAGTGGTTTTATTACACCACATTTTGGAAGTGGTTTTATTACACCACATTTTGGAAGTGGTTTTATTACACCACATTTTGGAAGTGGTTTTATTACACCACATTTTGGAAGTGGTTTTATTACACCACATTTTGGAAGTGGTTTTATTACACCTCATTTGAGAAGTGGTTTTATTACACCTCATTTGAGAAGTGGTTTTATTAAAATTCATTTGAGAAGTGTTTTTATTACACCACATTTGAGAAGTGTTTTTATTACACCACATTTGGGCAGTGGTTTTATTACACCACATTTAGTGAGTGGTTTTTTTTACACCACAAATTTGGAAGTAGCTTTATTACACTTCATTTTGGAAGTGGTTTTATTACACCTCATTTATGAAGTGGTTTTATTACACCACATTTGGGAAGTGGTTTTATTACACCACATTTTGGAAGTAGCTTTATTACACTTCATTTTGGAAGTGGTTTCATTATACCTCATTTGGGAAGTGGTTTTATTATACCTCATTTGGGAAGTGGTTTTATTATACCTCATTTGGGAAGTGGTTTTATTACACCACATTTGGGAAGTGGTTTTATTACACCACATTTTTGTGAAGTGGTTTTATTACACCACCTTTGGGAAGTAGCTTTATTACACTTCATTTTGGAAGTGGTTTTATTACACCTAATTTGTGAAGTGGTTTTATTACACCACATTTGGGAAGTAGCTTTATTACACTTCATTTGGGAAGTGGTTTTATTACACCTAATTTGTGAAGTGGTTTTATTACACCACATTTTGGAAGTGGTTTTATTACACCACATTTTGGAAGTGGTTTTATTACACCACATTTTGGAAGTGGTTTTATTACACCACATTTTGGAAGTGGTTTTATTACACCACATTTTGGAAGTGGTTTTATTACACCACATTTTGGAAGTGGTTTTATTACACCACATTTTGGAAGTGGTTTTATTACACCTCATTTGAGAAGTGGTTTTATTAAAATTCATTTGAGAAGTGTTTTTATTACACCACATTTGGGCAGTGGTTTTATTACACCACATTTAGTGAGTGGTTTTTTTTTACACCACAAATTTGAAAGTAGCTAAAACAAAAATGGATAACTAACACCATCTTAGAAAAAAATGGAAGAAAGGAGACAAGCGAAGAACACTGCCCAATACAATAAAATAGATAATGAGACACGCAAAATGTGCAAAAAGGCAAAAGAAGACTGGCTCAGCCAAAAATGTAGAGAAATAGAAACTATGGAAAGCAAACAAGACCTAAGAGGAATGCACACAGAAATAAAGAGAATGACTAATAAAAATAAAAAAGCCACAGAAGGTGGATGCATTGCAGACAAAAAAGGAAAAATGCTAACAGACAATAAGGATATCATAGATAGATGGCAGGAATATATAACAGAAAAGAAAAGCAGCATGGATGTAATACTGACCACATTATCCTAAAAATATGGACACTTACACCATAATCCTTGTATGTCAGTGGCATGACAGTACTTTCTTTTCTTTTCCTTTTTTTAATTGATCTTTGGTTACAAATTTTACCAACAGGCAAAGATGTTTTTGAGGCCTTCTACAAGAAAGATCTAGCTAAGAGGTTGTTGGTGGGCAAAAGTGCATCAGTGGATGCTGAGAAGTCTATGTTGTCCAAGCTGAAACAAGGTACGGTTTGATCCATGTTTTCTGAGAGGTCTATGCTGTCCAAGATGAAACAAGGTATGGTTTGATCCATGTTTTCTGAGAGGTCTATGCTGTCCAAGATGAAACAAGGTAAGGTTTGATCCATGTTTTCTGAGAGGTCTGTGCTGTCCAAGATGAAACAAGGTAAGGTTTGATCCATGTTTTCTGAGAGGTCTATTTTGTCCAAGCTGAAACAAGGTAAGGTTTGATCCATGTTTTCTGAGAGGTCTATGCTGTCCAAGCTGAAACAAGGTAAGGTTTGATCCATGTTTTCTGAGAGGTCTATGCTGTCCAAGATGAAACAAGGTATGGTTTGATCCATGTTTTCTGAGAGGTCTATGCTGTCCAAAATGAAACAAGGTAAGGTTTGATCCATGTTTTCTGAGAGGTCTATGCTGTCCAAGCTGAAACAAGGTATGGTTTGATCCATGTTTTCTGAGAGGTCTATGCTGTCCAAGCTGAAACAAGGTATGGTTTGATCCATGTTTTCTGAGAGGTCTGTGCTGTCCAAGCTGAAACAAGGTAAGGTTTGATCCATGTTTTCTGAGAGGTCTATGCTGTCCAAGCTGAAACAAGGTAAGGTTTGATCCATGTTTTCTGAGAGGTCTGTGCTGTCCAAGCTGAAACAAGGTATGGTTTGATCCATGTTTTCTGAGAGGTCTATGCTGTCCAAGCTGAAACAAGGTATGGTTTGATCCATGTTTTCTGAGAGGTCTATTTTGTCCAAGCTGAAACAAGGTAAGGTTTGCCTCAGCCATCAGTGTTTTCATGGTAAGTGCCTTGTTATAGAAGGAGCAAGAATGTTGCTTTGAGTAGTCTGTCATTTCTTGGAAATTGGCTGACAGGATAGCAGAAGATGCCAAAATAATTGTTGTTGTTAGAATCGTTATCACTGTACATTGAGCGAACCCATAGGTACTCTGATATCCCACCCCTGAGAGTCCAGTTGTTGCTTGCCCTCAAAATATAATCCTTCAGATGTTATTGTCACCACTCAAAATATAATCCTTCAGATATTATTGTCACCATTCAAAATATAATCCTTCAGATATTATTGTCACCACTCAAAATATAATCCTTCAGATATTATTGTCACCACTCAAAATATAATCCTGGGGGTTTCGGTGTTCTCGAGGAAAGACACCGGCCTCGAGATAGGGAGGTTGTGGGTTCAAATCCTGGCTGCACCAGTTGGTATTATTTTTTTATGATTTCTCTCTCTGCAGCAACCACTCCTGGTCTCAGCTAAGAGGCCCGGCTTGAAACATCAGTTACTCATCGACTGAAAAATATGAGTACCTCCGAAGATGGAGTTATTTGCCTGTGCGGCAAGGGACCCCTATGCACACGGCTGCCAGGGAAAAATAGATTAACACCCAAAATTCAGTTCCTAGTCTCTAGAGACTTCGTCGGATGTATAAGCTGGCGAATGCAAACAAATATATATCTCCTGCAGATATCATTGTCATCACTCAAAATATAATCCTACAAATATTGTCATCACTTAAAATATGTACAGTGTATATGCGTAGAATATATAGGGTGTGGATCATTTATCTTTTTTTCTTTTACCTCATCCATATACCTGTACTAGAATATGAATGATTTATTTTTTACCTCCATCATGTACCTGTGCTAGAATATGAATCATTTATCTTTTACCTCATCCATATACCTGTACTAGAATATGAATCATTTATCTTTTACCTCATCCATATACCTGTACTAGAATATGAATCATTTATCTTTTACCTCATCCATATACCTGTACTAGAATATGAATCATTTATTTTTTACCTCCATCATGTACCTGAGCTAGATTGTGAATCATTTATCTTTCACCTCCTCCATGTACCTGAGCTAGAGTGTAAATCATTTATCTTTCACCTCCTCCATGTACCTGAGCTAGATTGTGAATCATTTATCTTTCACCTCCTCCTCCATGTACCTGTGCTAGAATGTGAATCATTTATCTTTCACCTCCTCCATGTACCTGTGCTAGAATGTGAATCATTTATCTTTCACCTCCTCCTCCATGTACCTGTGCTAGAATGTGAATCATTTATCTTTCACCTCTTCCATGTACCTGTGCTAGAATGTGAATCATTTATCTTTCACCTCTTCCATGTACCTGTGCTAGAATGTGAATCATTTATCTTTCACCTCCTCCTCCATGTACCTGCGCTAGAATGTGAATCATTTATCTTTCACCTTCACCATGTACCTGTGCTAGAATGTGAATCATTTATCTTTCACCTCCTCGATGTACCTGTGCTAGAATGTGAATCATTTATCTTTCACCTCTTCCATGTACCTGTGCTAGAATGTGAATCATTTATCTTTCACCTGCTCCATGTACCTGTGCTAAAATGTGAATAATTTATCTTTCACCTCCTTCATGTACCTGTACTAGAATGTGAATCATTTATCTTTCACCTCCTCCATGTACCTGTGCTAGAATGTGAATCATTTATCTTTCACCTCCTTCATGTACCTGTGCTAGAGTGTAAATCATTTATCTTTCACCTCCTCCATGTACCTGTACTAGAATGTGAATCATTTATCTTTCACCTCCTCCTACATGTAGCTGTGCTAGATTGTGAATCATTTATCTTTCACCTCTTCCATGTACCTGTGCTAGAATGTGAATCATTTATCTTTCACCTCCTTCATGTACCTGTGCTAGAATGTGAATCATTTATCTTTCACCTCCTCCATGTACCTGTGCTAGAATGTGAATCATTTATCTTTCACCTCCTCCATGTACCTGTGCTAGAATGTGAATCATTTATCTTTCACCTCTTCCATGTACCTGTGCTAGAATGTGAATCATTTATCTTTCACCTCCTCCATGTACCTGTGCTAGAATGTGAATCATTTATCTTTCACCTCCTCCATGTACCTGTGCTAGAATGTGAATCATTTATCTTTCACCTCTTCCATGTACCTGTGCTAGAATGTGAATCATTTATCTTTCACCTCCTTCATGTACCTGTGCTAGAATGTGAATCATTTATCTTTCACCTCCTCCTCCATGTACCTGTGCTAGAATGTAAATCATTTATCTTTCACCTCCTCCATGTACCTGTGCTAGAGTGTGAATCATTTATCTTTCACCTCCTTCATGTACCTGTACTAGAATGTGAATCATGATCTTTCACCTCCTCCATGTACCTGTACTAGAATGTGAATCATGATCTTTCACCTCTTCCATGTACCTGTACTAGAATGTGAATCATGATCTTTCACCTCCTCCATGTACCTGTACTAGAATGTGAATCATGATCTTTCACCTCCTCCATGTACCTGTACTAGAATGTGAATCATGATCTTTCACCTCTTCCATGTACCTGTGCTAGAATGTGAATCATTTATCTTTCACCTCCTTCATGTACCTGTACTAGAATGTGAATCATGATCTTTCACCTCCTCCATGTACCTGTACTAGAATGTGAATCATTTATCTTTCACCTCCTCCATGTACCTGTGCTAGAATGTAAATCATTTATCTTTCACCTCCTCCATGTACCTGTACTAGAATGTGAATCATGATCTTTCACCTCCTCCATGTACCTGTACTAGATTGTGAATCATTTATCTTTCACCTCTTCCATGTACCTGTACTAGAATGTAAATCATTTATCTTTCACCTCCTCCATGTACCTGTGCTAGAATGTAAATCATTTATCTTTCACCTGCTCCACGTACCTGTGCTAGAATGTAAATCATTTATCTTTCACCTCTTCCATGTACCTGTGCTAGAATGTAAATCATTTATCTTTCACCTCCTCCATGTACCTGTACTAGAATGTGAATCATTTATCTTTCACCTCCTCCATGTACCTGTGCTAGAATGTAAATCATTTATCTTTCACCTCCTCCATGTACCTGTGCTAGAATGTGGATCAGCCTTCACCAGCAAGCTTGAGGGCATGTTCAAAGATATGGAACTCTCCAAGGACATCAGTCTGGCCTTTAAACAGGTAAACTCTTGGCTGGGACACAATTCTGGCTTTATATTGTTACAGAATGTTTGTTACATTAGGGAGGAATGCTTGTTTAGTGTTGTGATGTAACAGGTAAGGAGAATGTTGGCTATTAATTTAACCCTAGAAAGCAACTATTGGTTTTATTTTAAAATCACTTTATTACTACTGTTTCATAAATGTACGCAACTTTATGGCTAACAAATAATCCCTTGTAAAGTAAAAATGTACTATCAACCCTTACGTATGCGTGTGAAAGCTGGAAAACAACAAGAGATATAGAAACAAAGTTGAACGCATTCGAAAATAAATGTCTAAGGAAAATACTTGGTATAGCGTGGAACGAATTCAAAACGGAGATGGAGAAATTGTGGAGGATACCAGCACTGAGAGAACGGAGAGACACAAAGGTGCTGATACAGGCAGAAAAATTTGTATGCATGCCAAGACATCCAATGAAGGACCGATTCCAAAATCTTGCATTGGGACGACTTAAGAGAAGCAGTTTTATCCAAGCCAAGCGTATTAGTAGACAAACACCAGACATGCCAAGAGTGGTTAACCCCCTACTGCCCATACCAGAACAGACTCCCTGGGCAGATGAATCAGGATTGTCAGTTCAAATACGGACAGAAGTGAAAGGAATAGTTGACAAAGAGGAACAGAATAGTCTACAGCGAAAAACAATAACTCTCAGTTTCCTGGATGAAGAATACCCACAAGACCTATGGATCCGTGTGTACACAAATGGATCAGCACAGAATGCAGTAAAGAATGGGGGAGCAGGTGCATATATAGAGTACCCAAATACCACTGTGTGTTACCGGGGCCTCATTATGAGGGAAGTAAAGAATAGTGACACTGTGACCTTCCAGGCATGTCGTAAGAGGCTACTAAGGAGGTTGATCGATAGCTTGACAAGCTGTCATTGTAAAAAGTATTGTTATAGAAACAGCACCATATATTTTAGAGCAGTGATCTCTGCAATATGTGCCACTTTGGCATGCAAGGTTTCTGGTTTTGAGATTGTGGTTCTGCCCTATGTGCCGTCTTCGGCTCGAAAGGACAATAGATAGAAATACCACTAGGGATATGAATAAAATACCAACAGGGATATTGTCACAATTATGATGCAGAAATACAAGCAATAAAGTTGGCAATAGAATAACTGCTGAACAGTAATCTTAGCCCACATCCTGTAGTGTTTTTGACAGATGCAAGATCAGTACTCCAGGCACTACAATCCAGAAAATTACCACATCTGCAGACCTTATTGACTGAACTCTGCAAGCACCACAGGGTTGCCCTGCAGTGGATCCCATCTCACTGTGGAATACCAGGAAATGAGAAAGCAGATCAGTTGGCAAAGGAAGGTTCAACAGGCACACAACTAGATACACCAGTTACATACCATCATAAGAAACAGATAATCAAATCAATCAGAGGACCACAAGCCCCAAATCAGGATGCCTTTCATAATATGAATAGATATGAACAAGTTATCATTATACGTCTAAGAACAGGACACAATCGACTCCATAGTCACATGTATACAAAATTCAAGATCGGCACATCAACTACTTGTACATGTGGACAGGCACCCCAGACTGCTGAACACATACTTCAAGACTGCACTGAATATAGTAGACTGAGGAAAATCCATTGGCCCATAGATACAACACTACAATCAAAACTATATGGGCCATTGCAAGAATTACAAAAGACAGTAAAATTCATACAGGAAACGACATTGCAGATATAGACAATACTTCGAGCGAATGAAAGATAGATAGAATAGATAATTTGTGTGCTGTTTTTGAACAGATTTTAAAAGTTAAAATTGGATATGTTGACTAAACAAGGGTCACAAGAGAGGGACAATTAAGGTAGAATTTGGGAGCCTAATGAATTGGCAAAATAAAAGGAAAGAGAGATCGCGGACGACAAAGCAGAGAAAATACTGGATAGCTTGGTATCATAGCATGGAAAACAACAGTCAACAATAGAACTGATACGATGCACTGTAGATAGAAGATTGTGAACATGATCGCCTACGCCAACCGGTGTGGCACATGATGATGATGGATGAAATGTTGGATTTATAGAAAGAATGTTGGCATTAGCTTTGTGAGTGTCTTAATGGGTGAAATGTTGGATCTATAGAGAGAGAGAAAATGTTGGTATTGTGGTCAAATTGGTGACATATTGGATCTGTGGAAAGAATGTTGGAATTAACTTCTAGATTACGATAACCGTAGTAAAAATTATCGCATGAAATCACAAATTCTTCCAAATTTGATAGCGTGCAGTGTTCAAACATAATCCTTCTCCTCCATGTAAAAAAAAGTAAAGAGCCCCCGTCATGCCAAGTGGCCTTTAGGGAATATGGTGTTAGTGACCATACATTTTACAGACCCTCGGCACATAATTTTTGGGGTAATGTGGTCGGTATTACCCGTGCTGCTTTATTTTCCCAGAAAAAAAATCCAGTGCCCATTAAAGGCTGGGTGAACTGGAAGCCGTCCGTTGGGATCGAACCCTACCTCTTGACCTTTGTAGTTCAGTCCACTAACCACTGAGCTGTCACATCTCCCCCCTCCTCCATGTACCTTCCTAATTACTACTTCTGGTGAACCCTCAGTGTTTAATTTGTTTCTACTTTTGTAGGGATCCCCCCCCCCCCCCCCCTCATTTTGTGAGATACGATCCTACAATATGAAAAAATTCGACAAATTTCAACAAATTGGTCGTTTTTCATTCCCCCCCCCCCCCTTTTTTTTTATGACCAAGGGAAGTTCCTCTGTCGTCTGTAACATCCTTTGTGGCTCAGGAATAGCATCGAATAACACTTTGCAATAGTAAACATACGACAAAGTTACTATGACTGTCTGAATAAACAAATAACACGTCTGATCCAAGCGGTCAATTACTGGTGATAAATCAACCTGAGATGGGAAATCTGAGTTTCCCCTGTGTGTCTAATTGGTAAACACACAGTTGTGTGTCAAAAGTTCAAAGAAAATACTATCTTTAGTGCTACTAATATTAGAATTGAGTGGTAATAATTTGTACTAAGGAATGAAACAAAGAGCATCACAGGTAAGTATTATAATCTAGGATTAACTTAGTTTGGGGGTATTAATGGGTGGAATGTTGGATTTATGGAGAGAGAGAATGTTAGTATTGTGGTCAAATTGGTGACATGATGGGTCTATTGAAATAAATGTTTGTATTGTAGTCAAAGTGGTGACATGTCAGATCTATAGAAAGAATGTTGGAATCATAATCAAACTGGTGACATGTCAGATCTTTGGAGAGAATGTTGGTTGCGGGAGTCTTAAGTGGCAAAATGTTGAATGAATCTTATTTAATTATCCCCAGAGCTTGCAATCTGTCAACGACTCCATTGACCTGACTGTGAACATTCTAACCCAGGGCTACTGGCCAGCCTATCCAGTCGTTGAAGTACATCTACCGTCTGAGGTATGGTCATTAGTTAAATGTTGTTAAAGTGTGTTTACAGTGTTAGGTACAGGCTTTATATACATTATTATGTTACCATCAAACAAGGACAGGCAAAGACAGAATTCCATCGAATGAAAAACATCCTATGTAACAAATTATTGTCAATTAATGTTAGAAAACATGTCCTAAAGTCAGACCTGTTCTACTATATCGAAGTGAGTCATGGACAATAAGCAGAGTAACACAGAAAACTTTTAGAGGGACAGCCAAGATGTTGTTTATTAGTAGAATGCTACAAATTCCATGAATAGCAAACATTACAAATGAAGATTTTAAATGAGCTGGAGAAACCAGAAATATCATCAAAATCATAAGGAAGAAAGGAGGATAAGGCACGCCTCACAGCAGCAGAGTTGGAAGTTGTCAAAGACCCGCAGCTGATGGCTTGCGCCTGGATCGGTGAACCAGAACCATCCAGTCCCTGCTCCACCTCTCCGAGATGCCTCTAAAAAAGTCCTTTCGCGCCGAAGATGGCACATAGGGCAGAACCACAATCTCAAAAACAGAAACCTTGCGTGCCAAAATGGCACATATTGCAGAGATCACTGCTTCTAAATTCTCTGGTCTGTTTCCATAACAATAGTTTTTACAATGACAGCTTGTCAAGCCATCGATCAACCTCCTTAGTCGCCTCTTACGGCATTCTTGGAAGGACACAGTGTCACTATTCTTTACTCATAATGAGGCCCCGGTAACACACAGGAAGTGTATATAAAGTATAATATTACCTGCCTTCTGGCAATTTTTGCAGAAAGTTGACGTTCTAATCACTAGATGACTGTGTTTTGGATGCAGTTATGGGATAGATTTTGGAAACCAAGGAAATATAGTTAATAGAAGATTTACGAACAAGATCTTTATTATGGGGAATTGAAGTCAAGGATGGCCCAGATATATTTTGGGGGTCTAGATCATTAGCCTCTGGACACACAGGCCCTGTATTTAATTCTTGCCACAGGCTGTGGGAATTTTTTTTTTTTTATTTGAATCTGTGGTTTTATCATGGCCCTGCCCTCCCCTGGTCTCAGGGTAGTGAGTTCCAATGTCTAGCCCGCTTGGAAAGTGATGAAAAATAGAAGGTTCTGTGTACACTTATACATGTTAAAGAACCGTTGGCAGTTGAAAGTTGGAAAGAGTAGGCTTGAAGTGGCTGCTGCCCAAGCAAAAATTGTTAAGCGATTCTACCCATGCCAAAGATGGATGTGCCAGGCCGAAAGGTGAGATAATGCTGTAATATAGTGGTACAATGCATCCACTTAACTGGTGAACACAGGGAAGAAAACACATTTAGAATTGAAGATTTTGATGGGCTGGACAAATTTGATCAATGAATCTTATGTTACTGACACACCCCCACAAGATCTTTTTGTTTTTAAAAAATACCACATGACTGCTTTTTTAAAGCCATAAAAAAAAGTAAAGAGGCCCCCACCCGTCACGCCATGGTGTTAATGACCATAAATTTTACAGACCTTCAGCACATGATATTTGTGGTAGGTATTACGCCCATGCCACTTTACTTTCCCAGAAAAATCCGGTACCCATTTAAGGCTGGGTGAACCCGGAAACCATCGGTTGGGATCAAACCCTATCTCTTGTCCTTTGTACTCTAGTTCACTAATCACTGAGCTATTGCTGCTCCCTTATTACAGCCATATGACCAGAATATGACAGTAGGTTGTGGTAGTGTTGAAGTTTGACTTTCATGTCACCATTGGACAGAGATGAGCTGTAGTGGGTCTAATGTCAACATTTGCTAGTCCTCACACACTTTTGATTGATTTGATGCTATTGATAAGTGTCATACATGTCAAGGACTCATACAAGGACAAATAGAAGACCTACAAGAACACTTAAATAAACTCAACAGCACAGGCACAAAATACAGCATGAAAATCATCATCAGCAAAACAGAAATCATGACTGTCACAAAAGAGAAGTAGAACATTAACATAAGTATAGAAGGTAGGCAGCTAAAACAGGTAGAGGAATTGAAATACCAAGGAAGTCTAGTGACAAATGTCAATTCTCAAACAGCAGAGATAGACTCAAGATGCATCTAAGCTTGTCAAATCATTGGACAGCTATCACCACTATTGTCAAACAAGAAAATAACACTAGAGGCAAAAACTGGCACTGTACAATACATGTTCATCCCAACATTGCGCTACCAATGCCAGACCTGGAACCTAGATGAAAGAACAATAAGAAAAATAACCTCTGCTGAGATAAAATGTGTTAAACGAATGACAGGAAACAGCCTGAGAGACAAGATCAAAAGAAGAACTGAGAAAAAAGCTAGGAATAGCCCCTGCCATAGAATATATAAAGAAACAACAGATAAAATGGTTTGGCAATGTGACAAGGTAGAGTTATCAAAACACCAACACAACGAACCTTCAATAAGTGTTGCGAGAACACCAGACCCAAGGGTCGACCACGATAAAGATGGATCGATTTAATATTAGAAGCACTAAGAAACATAACAGTAGCAGAAGTGAACAGAAGAGCAAAAGCCCGCAATTGATATCTCCCCTCAATGCTGAAAGGCAAATGAGGAAGGAAAGAAGAGGAGGATAAGTGTCATTTATTTCATCGCTGCTATTTATAAGTGTCCACTACATAGGTTTTTACTCTTAGTGGTAACACCTTAATATTTTTTTTTTCGTTTGCCAGCATTTACCTCTGACGAAGTCCCTAGAGATTAGGAACTGAATTATGCGAGTTATTCCATTTTACCCTGGCAGCCGTGTGTACACGGGTTCCTCACCACACAGGCAGAAAACTCCCGACTTCGGAGGTTCTCATATTTTTTCTGTCGATGAGTAATTTATGTTTCATGCCGGGCTTCGCTACTGAGACCAGGGGTGGTTGCCGCAGAGAGAAATCATAAATAAAAATCCCAACTGGTGTAGCTGGGATTTGAACCCACATCCTCTCTGTCTCGAGGCTGGCGTCTTGCCTCGAGACCAACCAGTGCCCCCCACCTTGATATAAAACATATAACAGAGACCTTTCTGGGTTATCTTGTGATGTAATTTCATCATCATCGAGTGCATTCTCCTCAACGAAGGTTGGCTATCATGGAGTGCCATTCTGCTCTGTCTCTTGCTTTGATCTTGCAGGACATTGAACAAACCTTTGTAACATTGACAAATTTACGGCGGCTGTATGAATAGACAATGTAACACATCCTGTGTGTCTACTTGGGTAAACACACAGTTGTGTAGCAAAAGTTCAAAGATATTTTTGTTGCATTTCAATCTCTTTGCATCCCTCTTTTAGCCATGCTTGTTTTGCTTCATTGCAATTTTTTGCAATTTCTTTATTTAATCTCTTATACTCATCTTTATTTTCTTTATTTCTTCTTCTTGTATCCATTAGCTGCAAAATGTCATCTGTCATCCATTTCTCTCTTGAATTTTTCCTCCCTGGTGGTATGAACTCTTTTGATGTTTGTTGCATTGATTCTTTTAGCATTTCCCACTGTTCATCAATGCTTTGTATCTTCTCTATTGCATTGTACCGGTTCTGAATTGTGATTTTATATTTGTCTTGCAGCTTCTTGTCTGATTTGAGTAAATCTAAATTTAACTTGATGTTAACTGAGGCTCGTTTTGTTGTTTTTAATTTTACTCTAAGCTTTCCCACAACTGGTACATGATCACTATTGCAATCTGCCCCTGGTCTAGTTTTCACACACACCAGACTGTTTCTAAATCTATTGTTTATCATTATGTAATCAATTTGATTACGTGCGTTGTCCCCTGGGCTTTTCCATGTCCACAGACGTCTTGGATGTTGCTTAAACCAGGTGTTTACTATCATCATGTTGTGTGTTATTGCCCAGTCAATAAGTTTCTCACCTCTTCCATTCCTCTTGCCTAAGCCATAATGACCAACTACTTCCTCAACTCTTTCCTTTCCTACTTTTGCGCTAAAATCCCCTAGAACTATGGTGTTTGCGTGTGGTTTACATTTATGAAGTGCCTCATTTAACTTGTAAAATTTATAGTTTCCTCTAGACTGTCTGCTGTTGGTGCATAAACTTGTATAAGATTTATGTCTATTGGCTTTCTGTTCAATTTCACTAAAAAGCCTTTCACTGTTCTTGTTCTTTCTGCATCCAAGATGATACCTACTCCACTTTGGTGTTCAGTACCTCCAGAATAGATTATTTTATGTTTATCAGAATACATCTCCCCTGATCCGGTGTATCTCATTTCGCAAAGTCCCAGTAATTGTAAACCCATTCTTTTCATTTCTTGTATGATGTTTTCTAGTTTACCCTTCTGCATGAGTGTTCTCACATTCCAAGTACCTATCTTTAGAGTTTGTTTTATCTTTATTTTGCTTACAGTAGCTTGATGACAATCAGGTATCACTTGTAGCACATGATGTTCCCTACCAAACGAGGGGTTTCCATTGGAATCCCCCTTAACGTTGTTGTAATTATTTCTATTGTTGTGGCGATTCATGATTGTACAAAGAAGTTACGACTGTGGTTTTCTGTTGCCTTCCGTTGGTTTGTTTACGGTTGGCTCCGCTAACCTTTGACTAAAAAGTCTCACCCACAAGGCAGTGGGGTTGTTTTACTTTGGGGTAACCTCCCTTAGCCTTTTACTTTCCCGAGCTTACCTGCAAGGCAGCAGGGCAGCCACAGGTTGTACTGTTTACTGCATACAGTAGCTGGTAAAATTATCTGACCTGACCATCATTTTTTCACCATAATTTTGTAATGGTATGTAAAAAAAAAAAATTGGCCTTATTTGGATCACCTTGTGATGTAATGTGACAGAGACCTGTTTGATGTCATCTTGTGATGTAATGTAACACAGAGATATCTTTGACCCATTTTCAGATGCTCCGTTACCAGGAAATATTTAAAAAGTTCTATCTGGGTAAACATAGCGGTAGAAAGCTCCAGTGGCAGCCAACCTTAGGTCATTGTGTTTTGAAAGCTGAGTTCAATGGTTTCGCTGTAAGTTATATATTACTGGTTATAGTTTTTTTTTTTTTAAAATAAATTCCTTGCCATCAGTTTCTCTAAACAGTTCATTGATCTCTCTGTAAGTAGATATGAGAATATTACATCGACATAACATAATGTTACATAGCAACCATCTGATCTTACAGAATAAGTTGACAACCATCTGATCTTACAGAGTTATTAGATGACAACCATCTGATCTTACAGAGTTATATAACAACCATCTGATCTTACAGAGTTATATAACAACCATCTGATCTTACAGAGTTATATAATAACCATCTGATCTTACAGAGTTATATAACAACCATCTGATCTTACAGAATTATACAACAACCATCTGATCTTACAGAATTATATAACAACCATCTGATCTTACAGAGTTAAAGAACAACCATCTGATCTTACAGAGCTATGTACAATCATCTGATCTTACAGAATTAGATGACAACCATCTGATCTTACAGAGTTATATAACAACCATCTGATCTTACAGAATTAGATGACAACCATCTGATCTTACAGAGTTATATGACAACCATCTGATCTTACAGAGTTATATAACAACCAGCTGATCTTACAGAGTTAGATGACAACCATCTGATCTTACAGAGTTATATAACAACCATCTGATCTTGCAGAGTTATATAACAACCAGCTGATCTTACAGAGTTATATAACAACCATCTGATCTTACAGAGTTATATAACAACCATCTGATCTTACAGAGTTATATAACAACAACCATCTGATCTTACAGAGTTATATAACAACCATCTGATCTTACAGAATTAGATGACAACCATCTGATCTTACAGAATTAGATGACAACCATCTGATCTTACAGAGTTATATAACAACCATCTGATCTTACAGAATTAGATGACAACCATCTGATCTTACAGAGTTATATAACAACCAGCTGATCTTACAGAGTTATATAACAACCATCTGATCTTACAGAGTTATATAACAACCATCTGATCTTACAGAGTTATATAACAACCATCTGATCTTACAGAATTAGATGACAACCATCTGATCTTACAGAGTTATATAACAACCATCTGATCTTGCAGAGTTATATAACAACCAGCTGATCTTACAGAGTTATATAAGAACCATCTGATCTTACAGAATTAGATGACAACCATCTGATCTTACAGAGTTATATAACAACCATCTGATCTTGCAGAATTAGATGACAACCATCTGATCTTGCAGAGCTATGTACAATCATCTGATCTTGCAAAATTAGATGACAACCATCTGATCTTACAGAATTAGATGACAACCATCTGATCTTACAGAATTAGATGACAACCATCTGATCTTACAGAGCTATGTACAATCATCTGATCTTGTAGAATTAGATGACAACCATCTGATCTTACAGAGCTAAGTACAATCATCTGATCTTGCAGAAATAGATGACAACCATCTGATCTTACAGAGCTATGTACAATCATCTGATCTTGCAGAATTAGATGACAACCATCACATCTTAGAATTACATGATAGTTAGATGTTAGAATTACATGATAGTTAGATCTTAGAATTACATGATAGTTAGATCTTAGAATTACATGATAGATAGATCTTAGAACTACATGATAGTTAGATCTTAGAACTACATGATAGTTAGATCTTAGAATTACATTAGATCTTCATCAAGAAAAGAATCAAGGAAGTTCTGTGATGAAATAGGCAACTCCCATCAAACTGAAAGTTCTGTGTGTTCAGTGGCCTGTCTTGTTCATGGCTGGGGAAACTTTGTTGCACATTTTGCTCTTCACTGGTCTCCTCTCAAAAGCTGTCAATGATATATGCAGCAATAGTCTTTTTTTAAATTCACAAACACATTTGCTTTTGATTTTCCTGAAAACTACTTGTTAGATCCCAGTGATTGTTCGTATGCAGCCTTATAATATCAAAGATGTTATATAAATATTTTTTGCTCCTAGACATTTGATCCAGTTTGCAACATTTCTTCTTTAGGCTATATTAAAATCACCCTCACAGAATTGGACATAATTTTAGCAGATCTGCAGTGTTCAGTCGTGTTGTTCTAAAAATAGTTTTGTATTCACATTGAAACAGGCCAAAGAAATGCAAATTTTGTATTCCCCCTTGCACCAATTCGACTTTCAGTTGAAACCGGTAGCAATAACATAATAATGCAGAACAAGCCATTCATGTCAAAGGCGTATTCTGTTATTTTTGTGAAGTTAATGTGGTATAATGTTGGCTTCTAAGTACTGACATTTATATTTTCATGATGAGTTTGAAATGTAAATCTAAAACTGTGCAGAAGGTTACTGTTTTACTATACCAGCACTTCCACAGGGAATCGAAGATGGGCCATTTATATAGCAAAATTCATGACCCAGAGAGACAAATTCAATTGGTGGGTTTGGTCTGGATAGATCATACTTTTCAAATAGATTTCCATATCAAGATGCATCTAACATTATTCAATTTGAGGTGCAGTTAGGACACCCTGCGGTCTAATGGTGACTGAATCATGTTTGCGATTACATATAACGGGCAACAACACAATTACTTGATCTGTAAAAGTATTATGTAGATACGTCTCTGAAAAGAATTGAATTGGAAATTAACATATTTACTATAAAATCTAAAATTTGAATGAACTTATTTGCAATGGTCCTAAGCGATCAAAAGATTTAATTGATGAGCAAGATCTGTTGTATCTGGGGAATAAAGTACAGGATATTTTTTCCTCTTGATATTCTAAGGCTGCATGTAAAAAATTACTGTGATGTAACAGGTTTTCACGCAAATTGAAAGCAAACGTGTTCATGTCGCAACAATCTCAACATTAACATTGGTGTTTTTATTAGAAAGCAATGAAACAATAAGGCATTGATGTTTTTAGTAAGAAGCAATGCTACAATAAGGCATTGATGTTTTTAGTAAGAAGCAATGATACAATATGGCATTGATGTTTTTAGTAAGAAGCAATGAAACAATAAGGCATTGATGTTTTTAGTAAGAAGCAATGATACAGTAAGGCATTGATGTTTTTAGTAAGAAGCAATGATACAATAAGGCATTGATGTTTTTAGTAAGAAGCAATGATACAATAAGGCATTGATGTTTTTAGGAGGAAGCAATGATACAATAAGGCATTGATGTTTTTAGGAGTAAGCAATGATACAATAAGGCATTGATGTTTTAGTTTTAGTAGGCAGCAATGATACAATAAGGCATTGATGTTTTTAGTAAGAAGCAATGATACAATAAGGCATTGATGTTTTTAGTAAGAAGTAATGATACAATAAGGCATTGATGTTTTTAGTAAGAAGCAATGATACAATAAGGCATTGATGTTTTTAGTAAGAAGCAATGATACAATAAAGCATTGATGTTTTTAGTAAGAAGCAATGATACAATAAGGCATTGATGTTTTTAGTAAGAAGCAATAATACAATAAGGCATTGATGTTTTTAGTAAGAAGCAATGAAACAATAAGGCATTGATGTTTTTAGTAAGAAGCAATGATACAATAAGGCATTGATGTTTTTAGTAAGAAGCAATGATACAATAAGGCATTGATGATTTTAGTAAGAAGCAATGAAACAATAAGGCATTGATGTTTTTAGTAAGAAGCAATGATACCATAAGGCATTGATGTTTTAGTTTTAGTAGGCAGCAATGATACAATAAGGCATTGATGTTTTTAGTAAGAAGCAATGATACCATAAGGCATTGATGTTTTAGTTTTAGTAGGCAGCAATGATACAATAAGGCATTGATGTTTTTAGTAAGAAGCAATGATACAATAAGGCATTGATGTTTTTAGTAAGAAGCAATGATACCATAAGGC
The DNA here is from genome assembly GCA_032433765.1 of Megaustenia siamemsis. Classification (NCBI taxonomy): domain Eukaryota; kingdom Metazoa; phylum Mollusca; class Gastropoda; order Stylommatophora; family Ariophantidae; genus Megaustenia; species Megaustenia siamemsis. The sequence continues at coordinate 15,302,259 of JAVIAB010000049.1, read as the reverse complement.
ATTGATGTTTTTAGTAAGAAGCAATGATACAATAAGGCATTGATGTTTTTAGTAAGAAGTAATGATACAATAAGGCATTGATGTTTTAGTTTTAGTAGGCAGCAATGATACAATAAGGCATTGATGTTTTTAATTAGGAGACAATGAGGCAGTGATGTTTTTAATTAGGAGGCAATGATTCAATAAGGCAGTGATGTTTTTAATTAGGAGGCAATGATACAATAAGGCATTGATGTTTTTAGTAAGAAGCAATGATACAATAAGGCATTGATGTTTTTAGGAGTAAGCAATGATACAATAAGGCATTGATGTTTTAGTTTTAGTAGGCAGCAATGATACAATAAGGCATTGATGTTTTTATTAAGAAGCAGTGATACAATAAGGCATTGATGTTTTTAGTAAGAAGCAATGATACAATAAGGCATTGATGTTTTTAGTAAGAAGCAATGATACAATAAGGCATTGATGTTTTTAGTAAGAAGTAATGATACAATAAGGCATTGATGTTTTTAGTAAGAAGCAATGATACAATAAGGCATTGATGTTTTAGTTTTAGTAGGCAAAAATGATACAATAAGGCATTGATGCTTTAGTAGGCAGCAATGATACAAAAGGTCCTTTCTCAAATAAGCTTCATCTCTTGACAGGTGAGAAAAGAGATTCAGGTGTCCCTGCTACAAACACTGTGCCTGCTGCTCTTCAATGAAGGCGATGAGTACTCATTCACAGACATCAAGACAGCGACAGGCATAGGTGAGTGGGAGAGTCATAGCTGTATGGGGTGGGGAAGGGGACGTCCCAATAGCACTGGTAATATATATTATTTGGACTTCCAGTCAATGTGGTGGATAGGTGACAGGAACCATTGAGGCTCCTCGATGAGGGTCTGAAAAGTGTTCCTTGTTGCAGTTTCCTCATATTCCAAGTCCAGCTTGCTGCAGGAGCTACTGAGTTTGGTGCTCTGTGCACACCGTGAGCTGTGTTTTTCATCTGGATCATGTTTCATTATTCCGATTGCTTACGATGAATGATGATATCATATGACGGACAGTTTCGTTGCATTCACTTTCAGTGCCGCTGCATTCACTTTCAGTGCTGCTTTGTCTTATGTCTTTTCATGTGTGCTATATTAGCTACATTAATGAGAGAGGCAAGAGCAGCAGGAATCGGCTCCCTCAATGAGATAGAGCTGCTTGCACAAAACAGAGACAAATGGTGAGATTTGATCAAATATCTTTAAAAGAATTGAAAACTGCTAGAACAAAAATTCAGATAGGAGAGGGAGTATCTTGGTCTACGCCATATGGGCCGGCTATGGCTCAAAAGGTCAATAGAGATAGATATTAGCTATAATGGGGACTGTAGCTGCCTTTATTTTTTTTTAATCCTTCAATAAGATGAGATGCTAATTTGGATGATTTCACGGGCATGGGCGGTTGAGCAATTATGGATTTTTAACTCGTTTGCACTGATACCAGGGCCTTCGACTAACCATTATCATTACCATTGTGTATATGGAGAGTAGTGATATTGTGGTGGTCTGTGCTATCATCATGATGGTTCTCTTATTTGAGTGATGTTTACTAGTGATGACTTTTACAGTCAGGTTGGGTGGGAAGGTGGGAGGAATGGTAGGTGCTAATACAGCAGAATCCAGTTATAACCATATCTCGTTATGTCCGATTTAAGTTTATGTAGTTTGCTTGAACGAATATCATGTTTCCTCCATGTTTCTGCTTTTCATTTTCACTTTGTGTCCACTTTCTTTATCAAAACATCACTTTTGTTTCAGGTGATATACACTTCCATTTCTTGCCAGTACTGGAGGTCATCATGATAACAAATTTAATGACTTGTGACTAGATTTGATCAAGTGTTTAGAGAATTCTGTGTGCCAGTACTGGAGGTCATCATGATAACAAATTTAATGACTTCTGACTAGATTTGATCAAGTGTTTAGAGAATTTTGTGTGCCAGTACTGGAGGTCATCATGATAACAAATTTAATGACTTGTGACTAGATTTGATCAAGTGTTTAGAGAATTTTGTGTGCCAGTACTGGAGGTCATCATGATAACAAATTTAATGACTTGTGACTAGATTTGATCAAGTGTTTAGAGAATTCTGTGTGCCAGTACTCAGCCTTTATGATGAGAGCCTCTAATCTCCACAACTGGTTCAATCTCCACTCCTTGTGAAGTACATCATGTTGACTGCTTGTTCTGTTCTATCTCCACAACTGGTTCAATCTCCACACCTTTATGAAGTACATCATGTTGACTGCTTGTTCTGTCTATCTCCACAACTCTGTTCTATCCCCACAACTTGTGAAGTACATCATGTTGACTGTTCTGTCTATATCCACAACTCTTTTCTATCTCCACAACTCTGTTCTATCTCAACACCTTGTGAAGTACATCATGTTGACTGTTCTGTTCTATCTTCACAACTTGTTCTATCTCCACAACTTGTTCTATCTTCACAACTCTGTTCTATCTCAACACCATGTGAAGTACATCATGTTGACTGTTCTGTTCTATCTCCACAACTTGTTCTATCTCCACAACTTGTTCTATCTTCACAACTCTGTTCTATCTCCACAACTTGTGAAGTACACCATGTTGACTGCATGTTTTGCTGTTATTACAATCAGATTTACTTAAAGTAAACAAGTGTTATGTTCTTCAACTTGTGTAATCATTGTGTACAATCCTATTGGATTCTGTCTATACTTAGACATGTAAAGTAAGTGAAAGGTCTGGGTGATTTATTTAATTTGTCATTAAATTATTCACATTACACATCAAACAACCATAATTGCTCAGATCTCCTCCCTAGCAAATTTTATCATAGTGTGAAACAATAAACTGGTTCCTTCCCCCTTTCTCATCGTAGCTCTCCTGAATTTAAGCAACAATCTGTCTTCACTAACATGAAAACCGTGAAGCCGCACCAGAGCTGCAGATTCATGAAGTGCCCAATAATCTAGCCCCTTTGGATTTGGGTGAAAGTGGAACTACCCATGTTGGATTCCTTCTATATTTAGAAATGTTAAGAAAATAGAATGTTTGGGTGAAAGTGGAACTACCCATGTTGGATTCCTTCTATATTTAGAAATGTTAAGAAAATGGAATGTTTGGGTAAAAGTGGAACTACCCATGTTGGATTCCTTCTATATTTAGAAATGTTAAGAAAATGGAATGTTTGGGTGAAAGTGGAACTACCCATGTTGGATTCCTTCTATATTTAGAAATGTTAAGAAAATGGAATGTTTGGGTGAAAGTGGAACTACCCATGTTGGATTCCTTCTATATTTAGAAATGTTAAGAAAATGGAATGTTTGGGTGAAAGTGGAACTACCCATGTTGGATTCCTTCTATATTTAGAAATGTTAAGAAAATGGAATGTTTGGGTGAAAGTGGACCTACCATGTTGGATTCCTTCTGTATTTAGAAATGTTAAGAAAATGGAATGTTTGGGTGAAAGTGGAACTACCCATGTTGGATTCCTTCTATATTTAGAAATGTTAAGAAAATGGAATGTTTGGGTGAAAGTGGAACTACCCATGTTGGATTCCTTCTATATTTAGAAATGTTAAGAAAATGGAATGTTTGGGTGAAAGTGGAACTACCCATGTTGGATTCCTTCTATATTTAGAAATGTTAAGAAAATGGAATGTTTGGGTGAAAGTGGAACTACCCATGTTGGATTCCTTCTATATTTAGAAATGTTAAGAAAATGGAATGTTTGGGTGAAAGTGGAACTACCCATGTTGGATTCCTTCTATATTTAGAAATGTTAAGAAAATGGAATGTTTGGGTGAAAGTGGAACTACCCATGTTGGATTCCTTCTATATTTAGAAATGTTAAGAAAATAGAATGTTTGGGTGAAAGTGGAACTACCCATGTTGGATTCCTTCTATATTTAGAAATGTTAAGAAAATGGAATGTTTGGGTAAAAGTGGAACTACCCATGTTGGATTCCTTCTATATTTAGAAATGTTAAGAAAATGGAATGTTTGGGTGAAAGTGGAACTACCCATGTTGGATTCCTTCTATATTTAGAAATGTTAAGAAAATGGAATGTTTGGGTGAAAGTGGAACTACCCATGTTGGATTCCTTCTATATTTAGAAACGTCTAGAAAATGGAATGTTTGGGTGAAAGTGGAACTACCCATGTTGGATTCCTTCTGTATTTATGAATGTTTGGGTGAAAGTGGACCTACCATGTTGGATTCCTGCTTGTACTTATTCTTACTAAATAATAAAAAGTGCCTGCCTTCTGTTGTGTTGGTCAAGACATTGTGGCATTCTGAAGAAAGTGACAGATGGCTGGTAATGAATATTCTGTTTTATCTTCAATCTGTGACAGATGGCTGGTAATGAATATTCTTTTACATCTTCAATCTGTGACAGATGGCTGGTAATGAATATTCTGTTTTATCTTCAATCTGTGACAGATGGCTGGTAATGAATATTCTTTTACATCTTCAATCTGTGACAGATGGCTGGTAATGAATATTCTTTTACATCTTCAATCTGTGACAGATGGCTGGTAATGAATATTCTGTTTTATCTTCAATCTGTGACAGATGGCTGGTAATGAATATTCTGTTTTATCTTCAATCTGTGACAGATGGCTGGTAATGAATATTCTTTTACATCTTCAATCTGTGACAGATGGCTAGTAATGATTATTCTGTTTCATCTTCAGTCTGTGACAGACATGACTGGTAATGAATATTCTTTTACATCTTCAATCTGTGACAGATGGCTAGTAATGAATATTCTATTTCATCTTCAATCTGTGATAGACATTGCTTGTAATAATATTTTATTTTATCTTCAATCTTTGCCAGACGAGATGGAGCTCAAGAGGACCTTACAATCCTTGGCTTGTGGCAAAGCTAGAGTCATTTACAAAATCCCAAAGGTAATTTTTTCTACTGCAGTCTTTGCTGCAAAGGGCATGCATTACTTCTTCAGAAGATGGCTGAGCCAAAACACAGAGATCTCAGCTGACACTTAGTCCTATCTGGTAGGGTTCGATCCCAACCGATGGCTTCAGGGTTCACCCAGCCTTAAATGGGTACTGGATTTTTTTCTGCGAAAGTAAAGTGGCACGGGCATAATACCAACCACATTACCCCAAAAATCATGTGCTGAAGGTCTGTAAAAATTTATGGTCACTAACACCATATTCCCTATATGCCACTTGGCATGACGGGGGCTTTTTACTTTTACTTAGTCCTATCATATGATATACTTTAACTCCTACCAGAGTAAACCTTCAATTCTTATCAGCAGTCGACCCAGCCACTGGCAGAAATGGGTACCAGGGCAGTACTCTGGGAAGATGAAGAATGCCGCCTCGCATCGTGAGTTTCAATACTTGAATCAACACTATTCAGAATTCTCCGAACACTTCTGGATAGGTAGCCGAGCACATATTGGTGAAATCTTGTGTGCTAAGTCGTTGATTCAAGTCTCGTACTTTTCCTTTACCTTAGAAGTCCTTCATTTTTTAACACATTTGCTGTCTATCTATTGACCTTTTGAGCCGTAGCCGGCCCATAGGGCATAGACCCAGATACTCCTTCTCTGATCTAAATTATTATTCTAGCAGTTTTCAATTCTTTTAAAGATATTTTATCAAATCTCGCCATTTGTCTCTGTTCTGTGCAAGCAGCTCTATCTCATTGAGGGGGCCGATTCCTGCTGCTCTTGCCTCTCTCATCAATGTTCTTCTCAGTATCTCTCTGGGTCTTCCTCTTTTCCTCTTACCTGTTGTTTCCCACATGAGGGCTTGCTTTGCTATTCGGTTATTATCTCTTCTCATCACATGTCCAACATATGACCGTCTTTTCTTGATTACTGAAGATATTAGTGGTTGATTGGTGATTTCTCTAATTTCCTCGTTTGTTTTGAATTCGTTCCACGCTATACCAAGTATTTTCCTTAGACATTTATTTTCGAATGCGTTCAACTTTGTTTCTATGTCTCTTGTTGTTTTCCAGCTTTCACACGCATACGTAAGGGTTGATAGTACATTTGATTTGGATAGTCTAAGTTTTGTGTTTGTGCTGATGAGTTTTGATTTCCACAACTTTTCAAGGCTTCTGAAAGACATTGCTGCTTTAGCTATTCTGATTCTAATTTCTTTACTTATATCCCCTTCTGGATACTGTGACTTCCAAGATAGATAAAGTGATCGATCTCTTCTACTGGTTTGTTTTCCATGTATATTTTGTCACCTGTTGGAATTAAGCTTTTCATGACTTTAGTCTTTTCATGATTAATCTCAAGCCCAATTTTGCTGGCTATTGATGATAGTTCATTTGTGTTTTCCTGCATCGTTTTTATCTGACTGCTGATGAGAACTATGTCATCAGCAAAGTCGAGGTCCTCCAAATGGTCTCCTTGTATCCATTCGATGCCCTTATTACCAGTGCATCATTTCTTCATTATGAAGTCCATGACAGCTCCAAATAACAAGGGTGATAAAATACATCCTTGTTTAACCCCAGTTTCTATTGGGAAACATTCGCTCAGTCCTTCCTCTGTTCGAACTGCACATGTGTAACCATCATACATGTCTTTGATAATATTTATGATTTTTGATGGTAAGCCATATTGCTTCAGAATTTTCCACAAAGAATCTCTATGAATACTGTCAAATGCTTTTTTGAAGTCAATGAAGTTAAGTACAAAAGGTTTTTGCTTTTCAATGTGTTCCTCCAATATAAGTCGTAGAGTAAAAATGTGGTCAAGGCAGCTTCTCCCTTTTCTAAACCCAGCCTGTTCTTCACGCATTACTGTATCTATTGAATCCTTTATTCTATTTAGGATGATTTTGCAGAATAACTTTGAGTTAAGTTATTCACAAAAGTGTCACGCCTCTCCAGTTGTTACAATCTCTAAGATTGCCCTTTTTTTTATCTTAACAATGATTCCTTTTTACCATTTATGAGGCGTCTTCTCTGCTTTCCAAATGATGTTGAACATTTTCTGGAGATATATTAATTTATGGCTATCAATTGCCTTGAGGATCACATTTGCTACAAATGTTTTTTTTTTTAGAATTTTTAAATTTGAAATAACACTGAGAAAATAAATGAAGATTGATCTAAAGCACATGGTTTGCCCTGACAATTTGCCCATTAATTTGGAAAAGAGGTTCAATATGAGAATTATAATGTTTTAGCGGAAATAATTGCAGAAACATCAATCAGTTAGAAGCTGAGATTTGCAGCTCGTGGTACAGAATGTCTTCAGTATTTTGAGATATTTTCAGGTTCCTGTTTGTAGAGAAGCACAGAAAGAGGTTAATCTTTGGTCTGGTTGGTTGCGTTTGCCCGATGACTAAAGTATTCTAGAATATCGTAGTAGACTAGAATATTCCTCTTCATCATCCGCCCTTACAAGGATGTAGTGGACGTGTCTGCGTTGTGTTGTGGTTTGCAGTATAACTGTGATATTTGCGCCTTTCGACCCAACACATCCGACTTCAGCACAACATTTTTTAGTACCGGGTTGTCTTCCCTCTTCGATCCCTGTACGCTTGGCCAGACTAGACAGGTTAGTCTGTTACTGGAGGCACCACGGAGAGTTGGAGCAGGGTCTGGATGGTTTTGGTTCACCGATCCTGGTGCAAGCCATCAGCTGTGGGTAGCTGACAACTTCCAACTCTGGTGCTGGTAGGTGCGCTTTCGCCTCCTGAACCAAGGTCTGATCTTTGGTCTGAACCAAGGCTTATTCTATATTGCTGAGTAGGGGTTGGATGAGATTTTGTTTAGTGTTCATGTTTGTAGAGAACTGCAGAAAAAAATTAATCTTTGGTCTGAACCAAGGTCTGATCTTTGGTCTGAACCAAGGCTTATTATATATTGCTGAGTAGGGGTTGGGTGAGATTTTGTTTAGTGTTCATGTTTGTAGAGAACCACAGACAAAAATTAATCTTTGGTCTGAACCGAGGCTTATTATATATTGCTGAGTAGGGGTTGGATGACAAATGGCGAGATTTGCAGATATTTTATCTGTAAAAGAAATTAAAACTGCTAGAACAAAAAATTTTAGATAAGAGAAGGAGTATCTTGGTCTACGCCCTATGTGCCGGCTATGGCTCGAAAGGTCAATAGATAGATAGGGATTGAATGAGTTTTTTTTGTCGAGTTCTCATGTTTTTGGAATTAGAATGTGTTTACTTAATAATGTGACCTAATTTTTTTTTTTTTTGAATACTAAAATAAACACTGACCTAAAAACACACAACTTATATTGTTATTATATAGTTGCAAAGAAGGGGGAGACAACAAGTATGAAAATCTTTATTATAGTCATTTCGAACATTCAGCTTTTTTTTTTTTTCCTCTCCATTTGCCAGCTTTATCTATGATGAAGTCCCCAGAGACTAAGAACTGAATTTTGTGTGTTAATCCGTTTTTCTCTGGCAGTCGTGTGCACAGGGGTCCCTTTGCCCCATGGCAGATGACTCCGTCTTCGGAGGTACTCCTATTTTTTCCGTCCACGAGTAATTGATGTTTCAAGCCGGGCCTCACTGCTGAGACCAGGGGTGGTTTCCACAGAAAGAAGTCATAAATAAAAATCCCAACCGGTGCAGCCGGGATTTGAACCCACAACCTCTCTGTCTGGAGAGAGCGTCTTACCTCGAGACCAACCAGTCCCCCATTCAGCTTTATATGAATTAATGAAAATACATTTAAAACAACAACAAATTTTAATCAGGCAGAAGTACATATTTTTAAAAGTAATAAAAATTGACAAATAATAGTCAGATTGTTTTCTATATTATACATCACATCTAATATTTGAAAGGAAGAGTAGCATGTTTAGTTTTTCTGCTTCTGCTGCGATCATAGCTTATTCAGACTAGGACTCTGGACTCTCTTATGAAGGCAGCTGTCTGTTTCAGTTGACAGTAGAGTTTCTTTTCCAGGGAGTTGGGTGTGGGCCACATTGGCCTCTTTAGTCTTCCTTTTCTGAAACTGGTTATTCTTTGGTGCAAGGGACGGTTAGGGAGCCTTTTTTATTTCTCCGATTGTTGTATTACTTTAATTTTCTGTCTGTCTTCCAAAGGTTGTAGACGTGTTATTGCTTCTAGAGTCTCAATAGGTGTAGATTTTATAGCACCAGTGATGATACAGGCAGCCTGGTTTTGTGTTCTGTTAATTTTGCTAAGCTGTGATTTGGAATCTGTAGCTCAGACTGTGACTACATACTATCGGACTGGTCTTACTCTTCCTGTGTATCATCATTTCAAGGTACTGCTGACCATTCCTGCTAATTGTGGTTATTTTCTGCCCCTTTTTAGAATTGTGTTGTGTTTTCTGGCTTGGATTTATGTTTAATTTGTATAGTTTGTTATACCCGATGAAGGTTTTTGCTGAAAATGTGTACTGTGTCTAATCTTTCTACTAGTTTAGCTGCTCCATACTATTTGATGTTTATTTTATACTTCATTTAAAAAATGAAAAAAAAACATCTTTACGACATTTCAAATTACTGGAGGAGTGGGGAGATTCATAGGACAAGTGAATAAAGGCCACTTGTCCAGTGTAGTCACCATGAGGTGTTGGGGTCTGAATTTTTTAAATTTCACTCCCAATAGAAAAAAAAAGACTTTTGAATGTTATAAATTTTGCGTTTGTGCACTCTAGAAATAAATACTGAAACAAAAATTGAAAAAAATATTCATTTTTGTTTAGATTTACACATTAGTATGTCTCACATACTAATTTTGATATCTGGTGATTTTTTAAAAAGATCTTTAAAAACATCACAGAGATGCCTGGCCTAAACATTAATGGATATAATCAATAACCTAAGATATGCTGATGATACGGTGCTTCTTCTTTCCTTCCTCATCTGCATTTCAGCATCGAGGGGAGATATAATTTGCGGTCTTTTGCTCTTCTGTTTGCCTCTGCTGCTGTTATGTCTCCTAGTGCTTCGAATATTCCATCGGATCCACCTTTTTCGTGGTCGAACCTTGGGTCTGGTGTTCTCACAATGCTTGCTGAAGGCTCCTTGTGTTGTGTTTTGATCTTTCTGCCTTGTCAGGTGGCCAAACCATTTTATCTGTTGTTTCCTTATATATTCTATGGTGGGGGCTATTCCTAGCTTTTTTCTCAGTTCTTTATTTCCGATCTTATCTCTCAGACTGTTTCCTGTCATTCGCCTAACACATTTCATCTCAGTAGAGGTTATTTTTCTTATTGTTCTTTCATCTAGGGTCCAGGTCTGGCAGTGGTAGCACAACGTTGGGATGAAGATTGTATTGTATAGTGCCCATTTTGCCTCTAGAGTTATTTCCTTGTTGGACAATAGTGGTGATAGCTGTCCAATGATTTGACGAGCTTTGTTGCATCTTGAGTCTATCTCTGCTGTTTGTGAATTGTCGTTTGTCACTAAACTTCCTAGGTATTTGAATTCCTCTACTTGTTTTAGTTGCCTGCCTTCTACAGTTATGTTGATGTAGATACTGTACTACTAGCAGAAAATCCTAAAGATCTACAACAATTACTTAATGTAATAAACATGACGAGTAAAAAATATGGACTAGATATGAATATCAAAAAGACTAAAACTATGATCATAAACAAAGAAAATTCTCAAGACCTACAAATAAATATCACAGTTGAAGGAATACATCTGGAGACTGTTCAAAGCTACAACTACCTGGGACATACTATAACCAGTGATGGAAAATGTATTACTCAAATAAACAAAAGAATAGGAATGGCAAAAAGTAATTTTAATGCCATGAAAAAATATACTAACATCAAAACAAATAACACCAGGACTAAAACTAAGAATAGCAAAATGTTACATCTTTTCAATATTCCTGTTTGGTGCAGAAACATGGGCATTAGACAAGAAAACAGAACAGAAAATTGAAGCCTTTGAAATGTGGAGTTATAGAAGAATAGGTAGAATTGGATAGAAAGAAAAGAAAACAAACGATTAAAAAGTCTTAAAACAATTAAAAATGAAAGAGAACTACTAAACACAATTCAAACAAGACAAATAAGACAATTTTTGGGGCATGTTAAAAGATATATCTATCTATCTATCTATTGACCTTTCGAGCCGTAACCGGCCCATAGGGCGTAGACCAAGATACACCTTCTCCTATATGAATTTTTGTTCTAGCAGTTTTCTTTTAAAGATATTTTATCAAATCTCGCCATCTGTCTCTGTTCTGTGCAAGCAGTTCTATCTCATTGAGGGAGCCGATTCCTGCTGCTCTTGCCTCTCTCATCAATGTTCTTCTCAGTGTCTCCCTGGGTCTTCCTCTTTTTCTTTTACCTGTTGTTTCCCATATGAGGGCTTGCTTTGCTATTCGATTATTATCTCTTCTCATCACATGTCCAACGTATGACCATCGTCTTTTCTTTATTACTGAAGATATTAGTGGTTGATTGGCGATTTCTCTAATTTCCTCGTTTGTTTTGAATTCGTTCCATTCTATACCAAGTATTTTCCTTAGACATTTATTTTCGAATGCGTTCAACTTTGTTTCTATATCTCTTGTTGTTTTCCAGCTTTCACACGCATACGTAAGGGTTGATAGTACATTTGATTTGAATAGCCTAAGTTTTGTGTTTGTGCTAATGAGTTTTGATTTCCACAACTTTTCAAGGCTTCTGAAAGACATTGCTGCTTTAGCCAGTCTGATTCTAATTTCTTTGCTCGTATCCCCTTCTCGATCAATGTGACTTCCAAGATAGATGAAGTGATCGATCTCTTCTACTGGTTTGTTTTCCATGTATATTTTGTCACTTGTTGGAATTAAACTTTTCATGACTTTAGTCTTTTCATGATTGACCTCAAGCCCAATTTTGCTGGCTATTGATGATAGTTCATTTGTGTTTTCCTGCATCGTTTTTATCTGATTGCTGATGAGAACTATGTCATCAGCAAAGTCCAGGTCCTCCAAATGGTCTCCTTGTATCCATTCGATGCCTTTATTACCAGTGCAGCATTTCTTCATTATGAAGTCCATAACAATTCCAAATAACAAGGGCGATAAAATACATCCTTGTTTAACCCCAGTTTCTATTGGGAAACATTCGCTCAGTCCTTCCTCTGTTCGAACTGCACATGTGTAACCATCATACATGTCTTTGATAATATTTATGATTTTTGATGGTAAGCCATATTGCTTCAGAATTTTCCACAAAGAATCTCTATGAATACTATCAAATGCTTTTTTGAAGTCGATGAAGTTAAGTACAAAAGGTTTTTGCTTTTCAATGTGTTCCTCCAATATAAGTCGTAGAGTGAAAATGTGGTCAAGACAGCTTCTCCCTTTTCTAAACCCAGCCTGTTCTTCACGCATTACTGTATCTATTGAATCCTTTATTCTATTTAGGATGATTTTACAGAATAATTTTGAGGCAACTGACAAAAGTGTCACGCCTCTCCAATTGTTACAATCTCTAAGATTGCCCTTTTTTGGATCTTAACAATGATTCCTTTTTTCCATTTATGAGGCGTCTTCTCTGTTTTCCAAATGATGTTGAACATTTTTTGGAGATGTATTAAATTATGGCTATCAATTGCCTTGAGGATCTCAGCTGTTAACTTATCCTCTCCAGCAGCCTTGTTATTGGTCATTAGCTTTAAGGTGGTTTCTATTTCACTCAAGGTGAAAAAAGATATAACAGCCTAATAAAAGTAATATTGGAAGGGAGAATACAAGGTAAAAGAGGCAGAGGCAGACCAAGACTAATATGGACGAGTAACATCAAAAGATGGACAAGTCAACATATGACAATCTGCACCATCAAAGCAAGAGACAGAGTGGAATGGCGCTCCATGGTAGCCAACCTTCGATGCGGAGACGGCACTCAATGATGATGATGATTTTTATAATGTTTTCCCATCAAATAATTGGTAAAACTCATGGCTAAATTTAAGTCTTGGTTGTAGAGAACATTCATGTAGCCAATATGGCAGGCGTGTGGAGTTAACTGCCACCTACTTCTATCACATTATGCATTAAATATGATAGTTTAACTGACACATACTTCTATCACATGATAATTTAACTGACACATACCTCTATCACATGATACTTTAACTGACACATACCTCTATCACATGATAATTTAACTGACACATACCTCTATCACATGATAATTTAACTGACACATACCTCTATCACATGATAATTTAACTGACACTTATTTATCTCTATCACATGATAATTTAACTGACACATACCTCTATCACATGATAATTTAACTGACACTTATCTCTATCATATGATAATTTAATGACACATACCTCTATCACATGATAATTTAACTGACACATACCTCTATCACATGATAATTTAACTGACACACACCTCTATCACATGATAATTTAACTGACACATACCTCTATCACATGATAATTTAACTGACACATACCTCTATCACATGATAATTTAACTGACACATACCTCTATCACATGATACTTTAACTGACACATACCTCTATCACATGATACTTTAACTGACACACACCTCTATCACATGATAATTTAACTGACACACACAACTCTATCACATGATAATTTAACTGACACACACAACTCTATCACATGATAATTTAACTGACACACACAACTCTATCACATGATAATTTAACTGACACATACCTCTATCACATGATAATTTAACTGACACATACCTCTATCACATAATTTAACTGACACACACTTCTATCACAGTGCTCTCCAGCTAAGCTCAGCCTGTTCTTATAACCCATGATACTTCAATGTTCTCCAACTAAGCTAACCCCAATTTTGTAGCACATATTTCAAATCATATATACATACACATTGTGAGCTATGATTTATACCAAATGTGCCGCCGTCTTCGAGCCAAGATTAACAATAGTCAGTATTAATGGGGTTTTTTTTTGTGGTAACTTGTTTGAACAGGGCAAGGACATTAACGACACAGACTTGTTTCACTTTTCCGATGACTTCAAGCATAAGCTGTACAGAATAAAAATCAACCAGATTCAGATGAAAGAGACGGTAAGTTGAGTGTTTTTTCATCTTGTCTGTGAAAGTGCCCACAAGCATGTCTTACGGGTTTCAGTTTTGTTCAGTCAGCATTTTGTGGGACACAGCAATATATGATTTTATCGCTTGTCTGTTATGTTTTCTATGTGGTTATATGTCAGTTATGTTATGAAGATGGCTATGATGTCAGTTATGTTATCAAGATGGCTATGATGTCAGTTATGTTATCAAGATGGTTATGATGTCAGTTATGTTATCAAGATGGTTATGATGTCAGTTATATTATCAAGATGGTTATGATGTCAGTTATGTTATCAAGATGGTTATGATGTCAGTTATATTATTAACGGCCCAGAAGGCGAAAACAGCAAAGTGTGTGGTACACATGAGGCATATTCAGAACACGAAAGACGAATATGGCAGACCACCGTGAAAGAGATTGGAGCCTCATCACGTAACACTCCAAAGAAAGCCATGGAGAGAAATTCTAACTATTGTTTTAAGAACGAATTAAAAATAGCTACAAATACAAGGTAAAAGAGGCAGAGGCAGACCAAGACTAACATGGACGAGTAACATCAAAAGATGGACAAGTCAATCTATGACAGCCTGCACCATCAAAGCAAGAAACATAGTAGAATGGCAATCCATGGTAGCCAACCTTCGTTGCGGAGAAGGCACGCGATGATGATGATGATGATATTATTATCAAGATGCTGGTATGATGTCAATTATATTATGAAGACAGATAATGATGTCGGTTATGTTATAATGGCGCTGGGTATGATGTCATTTATGTTATCAGGATAGTTATTCTATGAAGATGGTTTGGAATCTCATGTTAACTTTTATGTGTCTGCAGCAAGAAGAGAACACCAGCACGACTGAACGTGTATTCCAGGACCGCCAGTACCAGGTGGATGCCGCCGTAGTCCGCATCATGAAGACCCGCAAGACATTGAGTCACAACCTGCTCATATCAGAGCTCTTCAACCAGCTCAAGTTTCCTGTCAAGGTCAGACCACCACTAGCCCCACCCACCTGTCAGTTGTCACATTATGGGGGAGGGACACACATTTTATCATAAATAAATAAATATATTAACACTTCCACACGAAAATTTGTATGTCTTGTAACTGTGAACTACTTAATGTCGCCACGTTAGTGAGAAAATATTGTACAACATGGACATTCTATTGTTAGTAACTATGAAGAATAAATTAACACCTTTCACACATTACTTCCACAGGAGACCTTTTCTCTTTTTTTTTTTACTATGTTTGGCTCCTTTTTGGCCCTTGAGACCTACCTGACCTATTTATTGACCATTTATCATGTGACCAACAGGTACAAAGGTGCAGGCGACACTTCCTTTTCTGCCATTTTTAGATCAATACTTGTCTGCCCTTTAGTGTTTTGTATTAATTTTGGTTTGTACATGATGAAGACTTGCCGAAACTTTGTAGCTTGTCTTGTCTCTTTATAGATTTAGATGCTTAACTCTTTCAGGACGAGAACAGGAAACACGTTATTTTTAGGTGGTGACCAGATTCATTTCCTGTTTCAAAAAATGGCACCATTAACCTTTTTCCTTTGACTACTTCACACAATAATTTAGATAAATGTGGCATGTGTTATACATCACTGGAATGGAAAATGGATACAGAAAATGAAAATAGCAATATATTTATGATATGTGATTATTTAAAGAAATAACATATTTTTTTAAATATAAAATATTCAAGGTAGATAATTTTTAATTCAAAATATTGTAATTCACTTACCTTTTTCCATGGTTAGAAGTGTTGCTATCCATTTGTCTTGAAATATTACAATATAATCTAAATTCATCCAAAATAAAGTTAATTTGATGATTTTATGTCCACAAATAATGAAATTATGTACATTTTGAAAATGATCCCAGAATGAAAAATATGACAAATTTATGTGATGTTGCAACAATATTATTTACTGGTCAAGTTTATTATTTTTATTTACACAACTGGACTTATTTTGTGTGATATGCCCTTTGGTACCAGTTTCGTTATCAGAATCACTACCACTCGATTCCTCTGAGGCACTGATAGTGCTGGAACAGAGGCATCCACTAGCTAAACATAAGCCAGATCGTCCTGGTTTTTTAGCATGACTATTACTAATATGAGTAATCTGGCCACAGAGATGGGATTTCTCAGAAGAATTTTGAAAAGTTCCCTGGACAACTAAAAAGACCAATGAGGAAGTTCTCAAAGAGGCCAACACAAAAAGGGAGCTCTTAAAAAACATCAGAAAGAAACAAACAACATTTTTCAAGCACATCATGAGAAGAGGAAGTTAGAATACTTGGTTACAACTGGCAAAATAAAAGGAAAGAGAGATCGTAGACGACAAAGAGAGAAAATACTGGATAGCTTAGTGGTCATGGCATGGAAAACAGTCAACAACAGAACTAATACGATGCACTGTAGATAGAAGATTGTGGAAGGACACGATCGCCTACGCCAACCGGTATAGCACATGATGATGATGATTACTAATAATACAACCAATTATCGCAACAACAAAATTATTGTCCACGTCTAAATACTATGAATACTATATTTCTGAATCACTCAATAACAAGGTTTCGAACATAGATCTATCTTGTTCTGCACTATATCGTTTTGTTCGACTGTAAGAAGTACCAGCAGTGGGCATGGCCATTATGTGACAGAAATTTGAGGGGAAAAAAAACAATGAATATAAAATTAAAATTTTCTAACATTCAAACTCTGAAATCATATGGTATCAACAGGGAGAACTCTCCTACATCCGGAAATCAAGTATTGGTTGAAATAAAAACAAAAAATCAGTGAATACGAAACAAATATTCAGCTACACTCGTCAGAGCCGAATTTTCGTTGAATAGTTGAAAATCAGCAGTTTTTATCAAACTGACGTGGCGGATAATAGTCCGGAAAGAGTTAATACTATTTTGTGTTTTTTGACATAGATGGTTACAGCAAAAATCATCATCAATAATGACGAACTTGGAATTGTAACAAACTTTATATATCTCTGGGATCTGTTGTAACTAACAGTGGAGACTGACCAGAAAGATTAAAAAATGATTAGCAATATCAACACAGCGATTAAATGTCATGAAGAACATGTGGTACCACACCAGCACGGCAGTAAAATGACTGAGGACATGTATCTTCCCAATAGCAACATATTTGCATTATCAATTATTTTAAAAAAAAATGCTACAGAAAATTCCTTAAGATACCTTAAAAAAAAAAGTAAAGAGCCCCCGTCACGCCAAGTGGCGTTTAGGGAATATGGTGTTAGTGACCATAAATTTTACAGACCTTTGGCACATGATTTCATATGTCTCTTCTTCATTATCCTTAAGATACCTTTTGGGTAATGAAAAAGAGACATATGAAAGCCATATTGAAAAGTACTGGCTTATAAACACCATTCTACAGAGGAAATTTAAATACTATCATCATGTGCCATACCGGTTGGCGTAGACGATCATGTCCTTCCACAATTTTCTATCCACAGTGCATCATATCAGTTCTGTTGTTGACTGTTTTCCATGTCATGACACAAAGCTACCTAGTATTTTCTATCTTTGTCGTCTGCGATCCCTCTTTCCCTGTATTTTGCCAGTTGTAACCAAGTATTCCAACTTTCCTCTTTTCATGTGCCCGAAAAATGTTGATTGTTTCTGATGTTTTTTAGGAGTTCCCTTTTTGTGTTGGTCTCTTTGAGAATTTCCTCATTTATCTTTTTAGCTGTCCAGGAAACTTTCAACATTCTTCTGTGAAATCCCATCTCTGTGGCCTCTAATCGTCTTTTCATTTGTTTTTAAATACTATGGCTACGTCAAAAGACACAGCAGGCTGGAAAGAACAATAATGAAAAGCATGGTTCCTGGGTGACGCATCTGGGACAGAACAAGAAGAAGGTAGGGCTCAAAACATCAAGGAGACCTTGAACATGACAACAGAGATTCTTTCAGGTGGGATGTGGTGAGTGCAACATTCTGTGGGAGATCTGGGTAGAGGCAGAGATTCTTTCAGATTAGCTGTGGTGAATGCAACGTTCTGTGGGAGATCTGGCTAGAGACAGAGATTCTTTCAAATGAGCTGTGGTGAATGCAATGATTGTAGGAGTTGTGGATAGAGGCAGAAATACTTTCAGACAGGCTGTGATGAATGTGACATTCTGTGGGAGATCTGGCTAGAGACTGAGATTCTTTCAGATGGTCTGTGGTGCAACATTCTGTGGGAGATTTGGCTAGAGCTTGAGATTCTTTCAGATGGTCTGTGGTGTAACATTCTGTGGGAGATTTGGCTAGAGATTGAGATTCTTTCAGATGGTCTGTGGTGCAATGTTCTGTGGGAGATTTGGCTAGAGATTGAGATTCTGTCAGATGGTTTGTGGTGCAACGTTCTGTGGGAGATTTGGCTAGAGATTGAGATTCTGTCAGATGGTCTGTGGTGTAACGTTCTGTGGGAGATTTGGCTAGAGATTGAGATTCTTTCAGATGGTCTGTGGTGCAATGTTCTGTGGGAGATTTGGCTAGAGATTGAGATTCTTTCAGATGGTCTGTGGTGCAATGTTCTGTGGGAGATTTGGCTAGAGATTGAGATTCTGTCAGATGGTTTGTGGTGCAACGTTCTGTGGGAGATTTGGCTAGAGATTGAGATTCTGTCAGATGGTCTGTGGTGCAACGTTCTGTGGGAGATTTGGCTAGAGATTGAGATTCTTTCAGATGGTCTGTGGTGCAACGTTCTGCAAAGGACATGTGACCTGATGATGATAATGACCTCAGACTACTTGAATATGGGTTGTGAAGGGTTTATTTAGTATGCCATGAATATCAGAATTAGTAGATGAATGAAACTTTGACATGCAGATCAGGAGACCTCAAATATCATCTTTTTGAATAGAAGTCAGCATGGCATAAATAAATCATCAAATATCAGACAGATGTGTGCTAATTATTGAAGGAAATTACAGACAAATGTGTGGACAGAGAGAAGGGGAGTGACCTAATTATTGAAGGAAATTACAGACAAATGTGTGGACAGGGAGAAGGGGAATGTCCTAATTATTGAAGGAAATTACAGACGAATGTGTGGACAGGGAGAAGGGGAATGACCTAATTATTGAAGGAAATTACAGACGAATGTGTGGACAGGGAGAAGGGGAGTGACCTAATTATTGAAGGAAATTACAGACAAATGTGTGGACAGGGAGAAGGGGAGTGACCTAATTATTGAAGGAAATTACAGACAAATGTGTGGACCGGGAGAAGGGGAGTGACCTAATTATTGAAGGAAATTACAGACAAATGTGTGGACCGGGAGAAGGGGAGTGACCTAATTATTGAAGGAAATTACAGACAAATGTGTGGACAGGGAGAAGGGGAATGCCCTAATTATTGAAGGAAATTACAGACAAATGTGTGGACAGGGAGAAGGGGAATGCCCTAATTATTGAAGGAAATTACAGACAAATGTGTGGACAGAGAGAAGGGGAGTGACCTAATTATTGAAGGAAATTACAGACGAATGTGTGGACAGGGAGAAGGGGAATGCCCTAATTATTGAAGGAAATTACAGACGAATGTGTGGACAGGGAGAAGGGGAATACCCTAATTATTGAAGGAAATTACAGACGAATGTGTGGACAGGGAGAAGGGGAATACCCTAATTATTGAAGGAAATTACAGACGAATGTGTGGACAGGGAGAAGGGGAATGCCCTAATTATTGAAGGAAATTACAGACAAATGTGTGGACAGAGAGAAGGGGAATGCCCTAATTGAAGGAAATTACAGACAAATGTGTGGACAGGGAGAAGGGGAATGTCCTAATTATTGAAGGAAATTACAGACGAATGTGTGGACAGGGAGAAGGGGAATGCCCTAATTATTGAAGGAAATTACAGACAAATGTGTGGACAGAGAGAAGGGGAATGCCCTAATTGAAGGAAATTACAGACAAATGTGTGGACAGGGAGAAGGGGAATGTCCTAATTATTGAAGGAAATTACAGACAAATGTGTGGACAGGGAGAAGGGGAATGCCCTAATTATTGAAGGAAATTACAGATAAATGTGTGGACAGGCGGAAGGGGAATGCCCTAATTATTGAAGGAAATTACAGACAAATGTGTGGACAGGCGGAAGGGGAATGCCCTAATTATTGAAGGAAATTACAGACAAATGTGTGGACAGGCGGAAGGGGAATGCCCTAATCAGTGAAAGAAATAACAGAAAGGCAACTTGTGAATGACCTGCACTAATCTCTTGTTGTAAATGAGTGTCTTCAAGACTATCCCTGCATCAGTATTAGATTAGGAGAGTCTAGAGCTCTAACTGATAATAGTTTTTATCCTTCCACCAGTGCTAGATGTCTCAAAGCTTGTAGTGTTTTTTGCCTTCCATCTCAATCCTGGATGAGATATTTGATCTTATCCAAACAGTCAATGCCTGCCAGCTTTGCTTCTCTTATATAAGTCTTCTCTTCTTTGTATCTAGATGGTCTTTCTCTTTTTCCATAACATGATGTTTCCATAGAAGAACTTGTTTTGAAATTCTCTTGTTTCTTCTCAGCACATGTCCGACATATGTCTACCTTCTCTTTCTAATTGTAGTTGAGATCTTTGGTCGCATAGCCATTTTTATTTTTTCAATATTAGTCGTGAATTTATTCCATTGTATACAGAGTATTTTTCTCAGACATTTGTCTTTTAAATTATTTACTTTTTTCCTCAATCTCTTTTGATGTTTTCCAGCTTTCACATACACGGGTAAGTGTTGATAATGCTTTTGAATTGAATATTACAATTCTAGTTTTCTTGCTCGGTATTTTTGATTTCCATATTTTGTCCAGGTACTTGATAATATGCAGGTTGTTGATCCACGTTGTTTTATCCATCCCTACAGTCTGCAGATCTGAAGAAAAGAATAGAGTCATTGATTGAGCGAGAATATATGGAGCGAGACAAAGATAATGCCAACACTTACCACTATGTGGCTTAATGCTGTCTTTTTTATGGTATGTCATTATGTGTATTAATGGTGTCTCTTTTATGGTATGTCATTACATGTCTTAATGATGTCTCTTTTATGGTATGTCATTACGTGTCTTAATGCTGTCTCTTTTATGGTATGTCATTACGTGTATTAATGCTGTCTGTTTTATGGTATGTCATTGCATGGCTTAATGCTGTCTGTTTTATGGTATGTCACTGCATGGCTTAATGCTGTCTGTTTTATGGTATGACATTGCATGGCTTAATGCTGTCTGTTTTATGGTATGTCATTGCATGGCTTAATGCTGTCTATTTTATGGTATGTCATTGCATGGCTTAATGCTGTCTGTTTTATGTTTAATGCACAGCTGCTTGTTTGTGGTATTTTAGTTTCAACAACAACAACAATTGTTGCTGTATTTATGAATGAAGATGTCATGAGGGAAGATCATTACATTAACCCTTGAGATGTTTTGAAGTGGTTCACTTTGGTAAATACTGCACAATAAGATGAATGATCTAGCGTGTTAATTTGTATGCTATTTCTATGTTAATTCCTTTATTTTCCAACTTCAGTGGTTAAGGTTTCCTAGTCCCACACTATTTGGGCCTTCCAACTTCAACGGTTGAGGTTTCCTAGTCCAACACTATTTGGATCTCCTACTTCCAACTTCAGCGGTTAAGGTTTCCTAGTCCCACACTATTTGGGCTTCCCACTTCCAACTTCAACGGTTAAGGTTTCCTAGTCCTACTTCCAACTTCAACGGTTGAGGTTTCCTAGTCCCACACTATTTGGTCCTCCCACTTCCAACTTCAACGCTTAAGATTTCCTAGTCCCACACTCTTTGGTCCTCCCACTCCCAACTTCAAATCTTAAGGTTTCCTAGTCCCACACTCTTTGGTCCTCCCACTTCCAACTTCAATGCTTAAGGTTTCCCAGTCCCACTCTCTTTGGTTCCTCCCACTTCCAACTTCAACACTTAAGGTTTCCCAGTCCCACACTATTTGGTCCTCCCACTTCCAACATCAACACTTAAGGTTTCCTAGTCCCACACTATTTGGTCCTCCCACTTCCAACATCAACACTTAAGGTTTTCCAGTCACACACTATTTGGTCCTCCCACTTCCAACATCAACACTTAAGGTTTCCTAGTCCCACACTATTTGGTCCTCCCACTTCCAACATCAACACTTAAGGTTTTCCAGTCACACACTATTTGGTCCTCCCACTTCCAACATCAACACTTAAGGTTTCCTAGTCCCACACTATTTGATCCTCCCACTTCCAACATCAACACTTAAGGTTTCCTAGTCCCACACTCTTTGGTTCTCCCACTTCAAACTTCAGATCGTAAGGTTTCCTAGTCCCACACTATTTGGTCCTCCCACTTCCAACTTCAAATCTTAAGGTTTCCTAGTCCCACACTCTTTGGTTCTCCCACTTCCAACTTCAAATCTTAAGGTTTCCTAGTCCCACACTCTTTGGTTCTCCCACTCCCAACTTCAAATCTTAAGGTTTCCCAGTCCCACACTATTTGGTCCTCCCACTCCCAACTTCAAATCTTAAGGTTTCCTAGTCCCACACTCTTTGGTTCTCCCACTTCAAACTTCAAATCTTAAGGTTTCCTAGTCCCACACTCTTTGGTCCTCCCACTTCAAACTTCAGATCTTAAGGTTTCCTAGTCCCACACTATTTGGTCCTCCCACTTCCAACATCAACACTTAAGGTTTCCTAGTCCCACACTATTTGGTCCTCCCACTTCAAACTTCAACACTTAAGGTTTCCTAGTTCCACACTATTTGGTTCTCCCACTTCCAACTTCAAATCTTAAGGTTTCCTAGTCCCACACTCTTTGGTCCTCCCACTTCCAACTTCAAATCTTAAGGTTTCCTAGTCCCACACTCTTTGGTCCTCCCACTTCCAATCTTAAGGTTTCCTAGTCCCACACTCTTTGGTCCTCCCACTTCCAACTTCAGATCTTAAGGTTTCCTAGTCCCACACTATTTGGGCCTCCCACTTCCAACTTCAAATCTTAAGGTTTCCTATTCCCACACTATTTGGGCCTCCCATTTCCAACTTCAACGCTTAAGGTTTCCCAGTCCCACACTATTTGGTCCTCCCACTTCCAACTTCAGATCTTAAGGTTTCCTAGTCCCACACTATTTGGGCCTCCCATTTCCAACTTCAACGCTTAAGGTTTCCCAGTCCCACACTATTTGGGCCTCCCATTTCCAACTTCAACGCTTAAGGTTTCCCAGTCCCACACTATTTGGTCCTCCCACTTCCAACATCAACACTTAAGGTTTTCCAGTCACACACTATTTGGTCCTCCCACTTCCAACATCAACACTTAAGGTTTCCTAGTCCCACACTATTTGGTCCTCCCACTTCCAACATCAACACTTAAGGTTTCCCAGTCCCACACTATTTGGTCCTCCCACTTCCAACATCAACACTTAAGGTTTCCTAGTCCCACACTATTTGATCCTCCCACTTCCAACATCAACACTTAAGGTTTCCTAGTCCCACACTCTTTGGTTCTCCCACTTCAAACTTCAGATCGTAAGGTTTCCTAGTCCCACACTATTTGGTCCTCCCACTTCCAACTTCAAATCTTAAGGTTTCCTAGTCCCACACTCTTTGGTTCTCCCACTTCCAACTTCAAATCTTAAGGTTTCCTAGTCCCACACTCTTTGGTTCTCCCACTCCCAACTTCAAATCTTAAGGTTTCCCAGTCCCACACTATTTGGTCCTCCCACTCCCAACTTCAAATCTTAAGGTTTCCTAGTCCCACACTCTTTGGTTCTCCCACTTCAAACTTCAAATCTTAAGGTTTCCTAGTCCCACACTCTTTGGTCCTCCCACTTCAAACTTCAGATCTTAAGGTTTCCTAGTCCCACACTATTTGGTCCTCCCACTTCCAACATCAACACTTAAGGTTTCCTAGTCCCACACTATTTGGTCCTCCCACTTCAAACTTCAACACTTAAGGTTTCCTAGTTCCACACTATTTGGTTCTCCCACTTCCAACTTCAAATCTTAAGGTTTCCTAGTCCCACACTCTTTGGTCCTCCCACTTCCAACTTCAAATCTTAAGGTTTCCTAGTCCCACACTCTTTGGTCCTCCCACTTCCAACTTCAAATCTTAAGGTTTCCTAGTCCCACACTCTTTGGTCCTCCCACTTCCAACTTCAGATCTTAAGGTTTCCTAGTCCCACACTATTTGGTCCTCCCACTTCCAACATCAACACTTAAGGTTTTCCAGTCACACACTATTTGGTCCTCCCACTTCCAACATCAACACTTAAGGTTTCCTAGTCCCACACTATTTGATCCTCCCACTTCCAACATCAACACTTAAGGTTTCCTAGTCCCACACTCTTTGGTTCTCCCACTTCAAACTTCAGATCGTAAGGTTTCCTAGTCCCACACTATTTGGTCCTCCCACTTCCAACTTCAAATCTTAAGGTTTCCTAGTCCCACACTCTTTGGTTCTCCCACTTCCAACTTCAAATCTTAAGGTTTCCTAGTCCCACACTCTTTGGTTCTCCCACTCCCAACTTCAAATCTTAAGGTTTCCCAGTCCCACACTATTTGGTCCTCCCACTCCCAACTTCAAATCTTAAGGTTTCCTAGTCCCACACTCTTTGGTTCTCCCACTTCAAACTTCAAATCTTAAGGTTTCCTAGTCCCACACTCTTTGGTCCTCCCACTTCAAACTTCAGATCTTAAGGTTTCCTAGTCCCACACTATTTGGTCCTCCCACTTCCAACATCAACACTTAAGGTTTCCTAGTCCCACACTATTTGGTCCTCCCACTTCAAACTTCAACACTTAAGGTTTCCTAGTTCCACACTATTTGGTTCTCCCACTTCCAACTTCAAATCTTAAGGTTTCCTAGTCCCACACTCTTTGGTCCTCCCACTTCCAACTTCAAATCTTAAGGTTTCCTAGTCCCACACTCTTTGGTCCTCCCACTTCCAACTTCAAATCTTAAGGTTTCCTAGTCCCACACTCTTTGGTCCTCCCACTTCCAACTTCAGATCTTAAGGTTTCCTAGTCCCACACTATTTGGGCCTCCCACTTCCAACTTCAAATCTTAAGGTTTCCTATTCCCACACTATTTGGGCCTCCCATTTCCAACTTCAACGCTTAAGGTTTCCCAGTCCCACACTATTTGGTCCTCCCACTTCCAACTTCAGATCTTAAGGTTTCCTAGTCCCACACTATTTGGGCCTCCCATTTCCAACTTCAACGCTTAAGGTTTCCCAGTCCCACACTATTTGGGCCTCCCATTTCCAACTTCAACGCTTAAGGTTTCCCAGTCCCACACTATTTGGTCCTCCCACTTCCAACATCAACACTTAAGGTTTTCCAGTCACACACTATTTGGTCCTCCCACTTCCAACATCAACACTTAAGGTTTCCTAGTCCCACACTATTTGGTCCTCCCACTTCCAACATCAACACTTAAGGTTTCCCAGTCCCACACTATTTGGTCCTCCCACTTCCAACATCAACACTTAAGGTTTCCTAGTCCCACACTATTTGATCCTCCCACTTCCAACATCAACACTTAAGGTTTCCTAGTCCCACACTCTTTGGTTCTCCCACTTCAAACTTCAGATCGTAAGGTTTCCTAGTCCCACACTATTTGGTCCTCCCACTTCCAACTTCAAATCTTAAGGTTTCCTAGTCCCACACTCTTTGGTTCTCCCACTTCCAACTTCAAATCTTAAGGTTTCCTAGTCCCACACTCTTTGGTTCTCCCACTCCCAACTTCAAATCTTAAGGTTTCCAGTCCCACACTATTTGGTCCTCCCACTCCCAACTTCAAATCTTAAGGTTTCCTAGTCCCACACTCTTTGGTTCTCCCACTTCAAACTTCAAATCTTAAGGTTTCCTAGTCCCACACTCTTTGGTCCTCCCACTTCAAACTTCAGATCTTAAGGTTTCCTAGTCCCACACTATTTGGTCCTCCCACTTCCAACATCAACACTTAAGGTTTCCTAGTCCCACACTATTTGGTCCTCCCACTTCAAACTTCAACACTTAAGGTTTCCTAGTTCCACACTATTTGGTTCTCCCACTTCCAACTTCAAATCTTAAGGTTTCCTAGTCCCACACTCTTTGGTCCTCCCACTTCCAACTTCAAATCTTAAGGTTTCCTAGTCCCACACTCTTTGGTCCTCCCACTTCCAACTTCAAATCTTAAGGTTTCCTAGTCCCACACTCTTTGGTCCTCCCACTTCCAACTTCAGATCTTAAGGTTTCCTAGTCCCACACTATTTGGGCCTCCCACTTCCAACTTCAAATCTTAAGGTTTCCTATTCCCACACTATTTGGGCCTCCCATTTCCAACTTCAACGCTTAAGGTTTCCCAGTCCCACACTATTTGGTCCTCCCACTTCCAACTTCAGATCTTAAGGTTTCCTAGTCCCACACTATTTGGGCCTCCCATTTCCAACTTCAACGCTTAAGGTTTCCCAGTCCCACACTATTTGGGCCTCCCATTTCCAACTTCAACGCTTAAGGTTTCCCAGTCCCACACTATTTGGGCCTCCCATTTCCAACTTCAACGCTTAAGGTTTCCCAGTCCCACACTATTTGGTCCTCCCACTTCCAACTTCAGATCTTAAGGTTTCCTAGTCCCACACTATTTGGGCCTCCCACTTCCAACTTCAGATCTTAAGGTTTCCCAGTCCCACACTATTTGGTCCTCCCACTTCCAACTTCAGATCTTAAGGTTTCCTAGTCCCACGCTATTTGGGCCTCCCATTTCCAACTTCAACACTTAAGGTTTCCCAGCCCCACACTATTTGGTCCTCCCACTTCCAACTTCAGATCTTAAGGTTTCCCAGTCCCACACTATTTGGGCCTCCCATTTCCAACTTCAACGCTTAAGGTTTCCCAGTCCCACACTATTTGGGCCTCCCATTTCCAACTTCAATGGTTGAGACAGTTACCATCAGGAGAAGGAAGGTTATGGGAAAACACCCAGACAGAGGCCTTTGGGCAGGGTGGACCCAACATCCCTGGCAAGCATCCACCCTATGAGAAGGAAAACTCCTACCCCAAACCTACATCCAGCCTGCTGAGACGGAGTGTGTCAGCCTCAGTGCAGGTTTGGGGGAAAAATCAGGACACACACATATATACAAGTACTGGCCATGCGACTAGCATGATGTTGTGCTAACCCCTCCATCATGAAACAGAACAGAGTCCAATTCTCGATGATCACAAGACTTGAGTGCTGAAGAAAGAGGACCCATACTTTTTGGGCCTACCACTTCTGACTTCAACATTTGAGATGTATTTTGTGTGTGCCTCTTCTTTAGGCAGATTTGCCGTTCAAGAGTTCTTTGCTCTCCCTGCTAATATCTTCTCCCGGGGTCTGTTGCATTAGCCTTCGCTCTGACAGGAACTTCCACAAGACAGTGGTGGTTAGCTTCAATGAATGATTTTCACATAGATGGGCTTCATAGTTTCGAATCCTTCCAGTGACTAAATAAGATCATGTGTATCTTTCATGGTAGAGGCGACTGAATAAGATTATGTGTATCTTTCATGGTAGAGATGACTGAATAAGATCATGTGTATCTTTCATGGTAGAGGCGACTGAATAAGATTATGTGTATCTTTCATGGTAGAGATGACTGAATAAGATCATGTGTATCTTTCATGGTAGAGATGACTGAATAAGATCATGTGTGTCTTATATGGTAGAGGCGACTGAATAAGATTATGTGTGTCTTATATGGTAGAGACAACTAAATAAGATCATGTGTATCTTTCATGGTAGAGGCGACTGAATAAGATCATGTGTATCTTTCATGTAGAGGCAACTGAATAAGATCATGTGTATCTTTCATGGTAGAGGCGACTGAATAAGATCATGTGTGTCTTATATGGTAGAGGCGACTGAATAAGATCATGTGTGTCTTATATGGTAGAGGCGACTGAATAAGATCATGTGTGTCTTATATGGTAGAGACAACTGAATAAGATCATGTGTATCTTTCATGGTAGAGACAACTGAATAAGATCATGTGTGTCTTATATGGTAGAGGCGACTGAATAAGATCATGTGTGTCTTATATGGTAGAGACAACTGAATAAGATCATGTGTATCTTTCATGGTAGAGACAACTGAATAAGATCATGTGTATCTTTTATGTAGAGACAACTGAATAAGATCATGTGTATCTTTCATGGTAGAGACAACTGAATAAGATCATGTGTGTCTTATATGGTAGAGGCGACTGAATAAGATCATGTGTGTCTTATATGATAGAGACAACTGAATAAGATCATGTGTATCTTTCATGGTAGAGACAACTGAATAAGATCATGTGTGTCTTATATGGTAGAGGCGACTGAATAAGATCATGTGTGTCTTATATGGTAGAGACAACTGAATAAGATCATGTGTATCTTTCATGGTAGAGGCGACTGAATAAGATCATGTGTGTCTTATATGGTAGAGACAACTGAATAAGATCATGTGTATCTTTCATGGTAGAGACAACTGAATAAGATCATGTGTATCTTTCATGGTAGAGACAACTGAATAAGATCATGTGTGTCTTATATGGTAGAGGCGACTGAATAAGATCATGTGTGTCTTATATGGTAGAGACAACTGAATAAGATCATGTGTATCTTTCATGGTAGAGGCGACTGAATAAGATCATGTGTGTCTTATATGGTAGAGACAACTGAATAAGATCATGTGTATCTTTCATGGTAGAGACAACTGAATAAGATCATGTGTATCTTTCATGGTAGAGACAACTGAATAAGATCATGTGTGTCTTATATGGTAGAGACAACTGAATAAGATCATGTGTGTCTTATATGGTAGAGGCGACTGAATAAGATCATGTGTGTCTTATATGGTAGAGACAACTGAATAAG
Source organism: Megaustenia siamemsis (assembly GCA_032433765.1). NCBI lineage: Eukaryota > Metazoa > Mollusca > Gastropoda > Stylommatophora > Ariophantidae > Megaustenia > Megaustenia siamemsis. The sequence goes on along the minus strand of JAVIAB010000049.1, from coordinate 15,273,266 downwards.
ATCATGTGTATCTTTCATGTAGAGGCGACTGAATAAGATCATGTGTATCTTTCATGTAGAGGCGACTGAATAAGATCATGTGTATCTTTCCTGGTAGAGGCGGCTGAATAAGATCATGTATGTCTTTCATGGTAGAGACGACTGAATAAGATCATGGTAAAGGTGACTGAATATGATCATGTGTATCTTTCATGGTAGAGGCGACTGAATAAGATCATATGTGTATAATTCATGATAGAGGCATGATATTAATTCCCTCTACCTCTCTGTGGTCACTGAGAGGAGAGCAGATGGAAGTAAAAAAGATACAGGAAGGAAGCAGAAGAGAGATAACACATGTTTCCATGATTTCCTTGTGAAATGAATCATTGTAGGTTACCTTTGGTTAAACATGCTCATGGTACAGAAACTCGAATATGGCCTAGCCTGGAACATGCCAGCCACCAAATAGCCCTCCAGAAATCCCAGAAGCATACATCCGGGTTCACCCAGCCTTTAATGGGTACCAGATTTTTTTTCTGTGAAAGTGAAGCGGCACGGGCGTAATACCGGCCATATTACCCCAAAAATCATGTGCCGAAGGTCTGTAAAATTTATGGTCACTAACACCATATTCCCTATACGCCACTTGCGTGACGGGGGTACTTTACTTTTACCTACATTTCCATTCCAAATCTATCTGTCTGTCTGTTAGTCGCCTGAAGTATTGTTTATATCTTCAATGTCATTTCCTGTATAAATGTTACTGTCTTTTGTCTTTCAGTGGCCCATATAGTTTTGTCTGTAGTGTTGTATCTATGGGCCAATGGATTTTCCCCAGTCTACTATATTCAGTGCAGTCTTGGAGTATGTGTTCAGCAGTCTGGGGCGCCTGTCCACATGCACAAGTAGTTGAGGTGCCAATCTTGAATTTTGTATACATGTGACTACGGAGTCAATTGTGTCCTGTTCTGAGCCGTATAATGATAGCCTGTTCATATTTCCATTCCAAAGATAATAAGCATATTGTTAGAGAGAATTCCATTTTGATTTTATTCTAAATGCTTTCTTGTAAAACTTTTAGTAAGATTTTTGGTACATTGCTCATCAGGCTTATTGTTCTAGAATCACTGCATTCAACTGCACCATTCTTTTTAGGCAATGCAGTGAATATTGATGACTTTAGTTCATTTGGTATGTATCCTGTTTGATATATGTCGTTGCATATGTCTGTGATCACTTCAAAGTTATAAATATAAAAAGTAGAAAACAGAATATAACCGTGTGTTCACAGTTTCATGTCCCTGTGGGCCTGGCTGTAACCACTCACATATAGACATATATTTTTGTGTGTTCACAGTTGCATGTCTCTGTGAGACTGGCTGTAACCACTCACATATAGACATATATTTTTGTGTGTTCACAGTTGTATGTCCCCGTGAGCCTGGCTGTAACCACTCACATATAGACATATATTTTTGTGTTCTCACAGAGTTGCATGTCCCTGTGAGCCTGGCTGTAACCACTCACATACAGACATATTTTTGTGTGTTCACAGTTGCATGTCCCTGTGAGCCTGGTTGTAACCACTCACATACAGACATATTTTTGTGTGTTCACAGTTGCATGTCCACGTGAGCCTGGTTGTAACCACCCACATACAGACATATATTTTTGTGCTCTCACAGAGTTGCATGTCCCTGTGAACCTGGTTGTAACCACTCACATACAGACATATATTTTTGTCTTCTCACAGAGTTGCATATCCCTGTGAGCCTGGTTGTAACCACTCACATACAGACATATATTTTTGTCTTCTCACAGAGTTGCATGTCCCAGTGATGAAAGTGTCCAGCAGGAAGAAGAGTTCTGCCATAAACAGGCCCTTTGATGAGGCCGGCTACAAAGTGAACAACTTTGACAAATAACGTTTAGTGCACATTTTGACAGCTTCCAGTGTTTTATTGCAGATCGTGAATTTGTTTGACATTTCATGTATTTGTGTGTGTATGTGTGTGCGCTTGTGTGTTAGAGAAAGGATAATCTTACAAAAATTCAAGAAAAATTATGAGAAATATGTGATGAGAAGAGATCACAACAGTTCAGACTGAAAATAGAGATAGACCAAAATTATGAGAAATACTTGATGAGATCACAACAGTTGAGACTGAGAATAGAGATAGACCAAAATTATGAGAAATACTTGATGAGAAGAGATCACAACAGCTGAGACTGAAAATAGAGATAGACCAAAATTATGAGAAATACTTGATGAGATCATAACAGTGTTGAGACTGAGAATAGAGATAGACCAAAATTATGAGAAATACTTGATGAGATCACAACAGTTGAGACTGAGAATAGAGATAGACCAAAATTATGAGAAATACTTGATGAGAAGAGATCACAACAGCTGAGACTGAGAATAGAGATAGACCAAAATCATGAGAATTAATGTTGTTGCTAATAACTAGATAATACCTCTACTAGACGTACAATATGACATATATCTGGGCAGTAACATAGACAAAGAAGGAAGAATAGAGAATGATACCACAATAAGGATGCAAAATAGCAAGAGGACCCGTCGTAAGATATATGGAAATCCAACAAAATTAGGTTAAACACAAAAATAAAAATGTTTAACTCCAATGTTAAATCAGTCCTATTAAATGGCTGTGAAACATGGAGATCAACAAAAATGACTTTCATGAACCTTAGATTATGACACCTTTGTAAAAATTACAAACCCAAACTACAAATTCCTGGAAGTTTGCAGTGGGCAAACTCCCCTAAATATTGCTTCTGATGACCCCTAAGGGTTGGATTTGTTTTCCGAACACCACGTATATTTTGTAAAAATTACAAATATGTCTTAAAACCATGGCTGTGTCTATATATATATATATCAAGACAAGACAAATGAAATTTTGAGGCATGTTAAAAGACACAACAGCCTACTAAAAGTAATATTGGAAGGAAAAAAATACAAGGTAAAAGCGGCAGAGGCTGACCAAGACTAACATGGACGAGTAACATCAAAAGATGGACAAGTCAATCTATGTCAGCCTGCACCAGCAAAGCAAGAAACAGAGTAGAATGGCGATCCATGGTAGCCAACCTTCGTTGCGGAGAAGGCACATGATGATATATATATATATATATGACACATTAAAAAATATGTGTATATATATAAATTTGAAATTCTTTTATTTTATTAATGAAAGAAGAAATCTCTTTGGTTGTCTGCAAGACATCAAACAAATCTTTGTAACATGGGATGGGCAGTGAATAATGCTAAGAGGAAGCCAAGCATGTGGCTGGAATGATGACCGATGTTTCAATAGATAACTTAACACCTCCTGGTAGCCATGGCGCCAGACAATAGAATTTTATGCCATAAATCGAACGTTGGTCAGGAAATGATCACCACATCCGATTCGCATGTCTCTTCTTGGATAAACAGAAAACTGTATAACACAATTTCAAAGAAAATATTATTTTCCGACCTGCAAATCTAACAGTGTTCGTAATTTTTACAAATGTATTGTCAAAATGTGGCTCTTGGATAGGTGTCATAATCTAGGGTTAATGGATGCTAATGCCGAATAAAAGGATGGAAATTGCAGGACATAATTACTAACTTAGAACTGTGGGAAAATAACCTGACATATACCAGTGGACAAAGACAATGACACTGACAAACACTGTGGAAACCAATTGAGACTATTACACAATAAGCCTTTTTCTGGAATTCCCACAGAGGAGACAAAGAGAAAGCCAAAAATATACTTGCAGAATACTTTAAAAAAAAAAAAAAAAAAAACTATCTTTACGTCACATAGTACCATTGCTGGTGTATGATGGGGGGGGGGGGGGGGGGGCAACGATAGAACCAGAGGGATAAAGACCGTTTGGTCAAGCAGTCGCCACGACGTGTGAGACTCAGGATTTTATTTCACCCCCGATAGAAAAAATCCTTTCTGTCTACCGTGGGCTTCGAACACCGAATGTCAGCTTTTCAGCCAGCGGAACAGTGGTTTTAGCCGCACGGCCACGCGCACCTGTGGAAGCAATATGAAGATGATGGGAAAGACACTGGAGCGATCCTAAGAGAATGACAAGAAATAGGACAGCTTGGAAAGTATTTGTTGGAAGACCTATACTCCACAGGGAGCTGAAAGGAAGAAGTTAGAGGGAGGGCTATCTTGAATTGCAGGTTTACATAGAGTGGTCCATGTTTGCTTAACCGGATCAGCATGCTGTCCAGACTTTTTGTTCTTGATAAGTCATTTATTTATGAGTATTTTTTATATCAGCTAGTGGGACTGTGCCTACAACTTGTGAACTCTGGTTTGACAGGCAGTACCATTAACCACCATTCTGTTGAATGTCCAGTTATAGTGTGTGTGAGATATTGGTGTTATTGTTGTGTTGAATGTCCAGTTATAGTGTGTGCGAGATATTGGTGTTATTGTTGTGTTGAATGTCCAGTTGTGTGTGTATGACATTGCTGTTATCGTTCTGTTGATTGTCCAGTTATAGTGTGTGTAAGATATTGATGTTATTGTTGTGTTGAATGTCCAGTTGTGTATGAGATATGATGTTATTGTTATGTTGAATGTCCACTTGTGTGTGTATGACATTGCTATTATCGTTCTGTTGAGTGCCCATTTGTGTGTGTGAGGAGCCAGTAGTGGGCTGTAACGTACACTCCTATAAGGTATGGTGACAGCTTTACAAAAAAGGAACACAAAAAATAAAAAAACACCAACAAACTATGAAATGCAGATAAATCAAATGGAGGTGATAGAACGAAAAGCTATTAGGAGGAATCTAACTAACTAGAGCACAGAAAAATGAATAACATTAGACAAACATTAAGTAGTAGTGGTTTAAAATAAGTTCGGAACAGGCAAATAATTGCAGTGCTGCGGTAAAGCTGTTGTGACATTGACATTATCATTCTTTTGGGTGTCCACTTATGTGAGACTTTGCTAATATTGTTTTGTTGAATGTCCAGTTAGTGTGTGGGATAATGCCATCATCATTCTGTTTAGTGCCCATTTGTGCGTGTGTGACATTGGCATTAACGTTCTGTTGAGTGTTCAGTAGTGTGTGTGTGTGTGACATTGGCATTAACATTCTGTTGAGTGTTCAGTTGTGTGTGTGCAACATTATCACTTTTGGATGTCCAATTGTGCATATGTTTGTGTAAAACTGCCATCCTAATACTATATGATTCAAAGACTGCATATCTGGCTCATATAACCCTAGGGATGCTTGCATGAAGTGATATGTTAGACCATAGAAATACTTGTCTGGGGCTGTCTGGTTTAAGCGTAACCCTAGTTCTGGTAGAAATACTTGTCTGGAACTGTCTGGTTTATGTGAGACCCTAGAAATACTTGTCTGGAGGTGTCTGGTTTAATCATGACACTAGAAAAACTTGGTGGAGCTGTGTGGTTGAAGAATGACCCTAGTTCTATAAAAATACTTGTCTGGTTGAAGCATGACCTTAGAAATACTTGTCTGGAGCTGTCTGGTTGAAGCATGACCCTAGTTCTATAGAAATACTTGTCTGGAGCTGTCTGGTTTAAGCATGACCCTAGTTCTATAGAAATACTTGTCTGGTTTGTGTGTGAACATAGTTATTGTAGAAATACTTGACACTTATTTTTCCATTTCCTCTCTAGTATTTGTGTGACCCTAGTTCCTGTAGAAATACTTGTCTGGTTTATGTGTGACCCTAGTTCCTGTAGAAATATTTGTCTCGAGCAGTCTGGTTTATGTGTGACCCCAGTTCTGGTAGAAATACTTGTCTGGAGCTGTCTGGTTTAAGTATGACCCTAGTTCTGGTAGAAATACTTGTCTGGAGTTGTCTGGTTTAAGTATGACCCTAGTTCTGGTAGAAATACTTGTCTGGAGCTGTCTGGTTTAAGTATGACCCTAGTTCATGTACAAATACTTGTCTGGTTTATGTGTGACCCTAGTTCCAGTAGAAATACTTGTCTGGAGCTGTCTGGTTTAATGGTGACCCTGGTTCTGGTAGAAATACTTGTCTGGTTTAATGGTGACTCTAGTTCCGGTAGAAATACTTGTCTGGGGCTGTCTGGTTTATGTGTGACCCTAGTTCATGTACAAATACTTGTCTGGTTTATGTGTGACACTAGTTCCAGTAGAAATACTTGTCTGGAGCTGTCTGGTTTAATGGTGACCCTGGTTCTGGTAGAAATACTTGTCTGGTTTAATGGTGACTCTAGTTCCGGTAGAAATACTTGTCTGGAGCTGTCTGGTTTGTGTGACCCTAGTTCATGTACAAATACTTGTCTGGTTTATGTGTGACCCTAGTTCCTGTACAAATACTTATCTGGAGCTGTCCGGTTTATGTGTGACCCTAGTTCCTGTAGAAATACTTGACACTTAATTTTCCCTTTCCTCTCTAGTATTTGTGTGACAGAGATCCTGTAGAAATACCTCCTTGAAGCAGTCTGTTATGATTTATTTGTTTTGTTTTTTTTCTTCTTAGCGTTCATATGTTGAGTGAGTGAATGCATTGTTATAGTTGCAGCTTACAGCAAAATCTGCACCTTTTAACTTGACACATCATCTGCATGGATAGATTTTTGCCTGGACCTGGACAGTGGTCCTTTCTGGCCTACTCTTCTCTAATGTTAACTGCCAAGTGGCCTTTAGCCTGCTCAAATGCTCATGGGATACTCTGTTTTTGCAGTTATCCTAAACGAATAATTGGATCTCACTTCCCAAAGACCATGGGGAGATAAAGCAACAATGAAACCAAGGATTCAAAATAAATTTCTACTGCAGATTTAAACCCAGGAGCTTCCTATCCAAAGGGTGACGTCCTACCTCTAGACCACCCAGTCCTGTAATCATCATTTGATCTCTTGTTTGTGCAGAGCTGCCAGTGTGATCTCAGTTAATGTTTGTCTGGTATTTCTGTGGTCTTACTTCCGGTCTGCTAGATTAACTGGCCTTGGAATGGACCACAGTGAAAAGTGAGCCAGGCACAGCAGTTGTGTCAATGATGATCTGAGTATCTCTAGTATGATGAGGCTTTGCATTGTTCCATCTTGTAACTGGATTTTAAAGTGTTATTTCATGGTCTCACATACTTGGAACATAGTCAGATCTAATTTGGTGTGTTTTGCCATCAAGGTTTTGGTTTTAAAGTGTTATTTCATGGTCTCACATACTTGGTGCATTTTGCCATCAAGGTTTTGGTTTTAAAGTGTTATTTCATTGTCTCACATACTTGGAATAGTCAGATCTAATTTGGTGTGTTTTGCCATCAAGGTTTTGGATTTCCAGATCTTTCTCTATTCTCCATGTCATCAAAATTATATTTGAGTGCAATGAATGTCAGGAAGATTTGTCTAGTTTTGATCTTAGTTCACTGAATGTCAATAAAAATGTATTGTTCAGTTTGTCATTTATTATTACATAGAGTCCAGAATGTGCGATCATTGAGATTATTTTAATTTTGATCTTTGTTCAATCGCGTGTCATCATTAAACATGTATTTGTCTTGTTGTTCACAGATGTCAAGATTATTTTAATTTTGATCTTTGTTCACCGACCACCATCAAGATTTTTAATTCAGTTCAGTCTTCTGTCCTAGTCTGTTGACAGAAAGAATATCAAGATTATTATTTCAGTTTGACTGACACCACTCAGAAGAAATATTTATGAATTAAGTGAGATGGGTGTTAAAATGCCCTTGGTCCTGCAAAGTCCTAGACCTTGTGTCATCGTTTCACGAAACTGAGTATGTTGTTGACACAAAATGCAGTTTGAGTGAATGTGGAATTTGTTTTTTGATTATTTTCTTCTGTCGTGTCCGTGTTGTGCAAACTACCATAAAGATGTATATACGTGTATGTGTGAATGATGCCACGAAGAGCCTGACATTTTCAATTTATACTGGGTTGTCTCTTGAACATTCTATGTACATATGTTGCATACAAGTTGAAAGAAAACAAATTAAAGGTTTGAACATAGCTATTTATTTGTTGCGCATTGGCTTTCACTTCTTTGTTCTTATCACAATGTATGCTCAAGTGCTCACACTATCATCATTTTGTACACACAAAAGCCAATTAAAAAAGAAACGCACACACAAAGCTTGCTAGAATAGAGAGAACTAAAAGATAACGGAGAACACTGTTCAAAAATACATACACATAATCTTACTAGAACTAAAAGATAAAAAAAAAATGTTCAACACACACACAAAACATAGCTAGAACTATTGAGTTATTAGCGGGTCATCATCGGTGCTCTCCGAACATGCCCTTAGGTGATCAGATCTCCTCCTCAGCAAGTCCCGCGACTGACGACCCCGGTTCTGTGTTGGTTGATAATTCTTCTTACACGCTCACGAAGTTTCTCGTTTCTGGCTGTGCCCATCTTAACTCCCATCTCTTTCATCCGAAGGAGTTAATTTTAGCTAAAACTAAAAGATAACAAAACCTTTGTTCAAAACACACAAGCTCCCACGGATATCCCCAGATCTCGTAACCACACACACAAAGCTTGCTAGAGCTAAAAGATAACAAAAGCCATTGTTTGAAACACACAAGCTCCCACGGATATCCCCTGATCTGGTAACCACACACACACACAAAGCTTGCTAGAGCTAAAAGATAACAAAAGCCATTGTTTGAAACACACAAAATGTTCTATAATTCTTCAACTAAAATCAACACCATTAGTCATACACCATCATCGTGGAGATCCATGCATGGAGACCTTGCTTTATTTCACCTCATCTGGGATTGCTTCCAACCCCTGCAGACAATTTAAAAACAGCACATGGAATACCAGAGACCAATGAAAGTTTTTTTTTTAATGGACAATATTTATGTCTGAAAAATATACTAACATCAAAACAAATAACACCAGGGCTGAAACTAACAATAGCAAAATGTTACATCTTCTCAATATTCCTGTATGGTGCAAGAACATGGACATTAGACCAGAAAACAGAACAGAAAATTGAAGCCTTTGAAATGTGGATTTATAGAAGAATAGGTAGAATTGGATGGAAAGAAAAGAAAACAAACGAGGAAGTTGTAAAACAACTAAAAATGAAAAAGAACTACTAAACACAATTAGAGCAAGACAAATGAAATTTTTGGGTCATGTTAAAAGACACAACAGCCTAATAAAAGTAATATGGAAGGGAAAATACAAGGTAAAAGAGGCAGACCAAGACTAACATGGACGAGTAACCTCAAAAGATGGACAAGTCGGCCTATGACAATCTGCACCATCAAAGCAAGAAACAGAGTGAATGGCGCTCCATGGTAGCCAACCTTTGATGCGGAGACGGCACTCAATGATGATGAATTATGTCTGGTTTGTGTCAGATGAACATAAGAGCACAAACAGATGTAGAGACCTTACACCATTAAAGTTGATATGAGATGGGCAAGTCAACTCAAGGCCTTTCAAGTGAATATTAAAATAGGGAACTTAAAGCAGTTTAAGTAAATATTGAAATGAGGAGCTTGAGGTAGTTTATGTAAATAGTAAAATGGGGAACTTGAGGTACTTGACATAAATATTAAAATGGGTATTGAAAAGGGGAATTTGATTTAGTTCAGGTAAATATTGAAAAGGGGAATTTGATTTAGTTCAGGTATATATTGAAAAAGGGAATTTGATTTAGTTCAGGTAAATATTGAAAAGGGGAATTTGATTTAGTTCAGGTAAATATTGAAAAGGGGAATTTGATTTAGTTCAGGTAAATATTGAAAAGGGGAATTTGATTTAGTTCAGGTAAATATTGAAAAGGGGAATTTGATTTAGTTCAGGTAAATATTGAAAAGGGGAATTTGATTTAGTTCAGGTAAATATTGAAAAGGGGAATTTGATTTAGTTCAGGTAAATATTGAAAAGGGGAATTTGATTTAGTTCAGGTAAATATTGAAAAGGGGAATTTGATTTAGTTCAGGTAAATATTGAAAAGGGGAATTTGATTTAGTTCAGGTAAATATTGAAAAGGGGAATTTGATTTAGTTCAGGTAAATATTGAAAAGGGGAATTTGATTTAGTTCAGGTAAATATTGAAAAGGGGAGAAGATCAAGCACAAACAAAATTTGAATGAAAAACATAGATCAGATAAGTAAATATTTATGATGGACCAAGTACATCAAGGGAGCCGCAATTGCTCAGTGGTTTAGTGAACTGGACTACAAAGGACAAGAGGTAGGGTTCGATCCCAACCGACGGCTTCCAGGTTCACCCAGCCTTTAATGGGTACCAGATTTTTTTCTGGGAAAGTAAAGTGGCACGAGCGTAATACCGACCACATTACCCCAAAAATCATGTGCCGAAGGTATGTAAAATTTATGGTCACTAACACCATATTCCCTATATGCCATTTGGCATGGCGGGGGCACTTTACTTTTTTTTTTACCCATATAGTTAGAGTGGCTCACAATTGAGTTTGAACTTGCTAATGCCATAGCCGACAACCTAAAATGGCTGCATGTCGCCCTATTTTTTTTTAGAGACTACTGCCCCCCAAAAAACAAGTGAAAGGCTAATGTAGAGTGTTGTTTCTACTCAAAATACAAATTGAGAACAAGAAGCAATGTCAGTGTTTGTGGAGTGCTGTTTCTACTCAAAATACAAATTGAGAACAAGAAGCAATGTCAGTGTTAGTGGAGTGCTGTTTTTACTCAAAATACAAATTTAGAACAAGAAGCAATGTCAGTGTTTGTGGAATGCTGTTTCTACTCAAAATACAAATTGAGAACAAGAAGCAATATCAGTGTTTGTGGAGTGCTGTTTCTACTCAAAATACAAAATTTAGAACAAGAAGCAATGTCAGTAGCATTACCCGTGGCACATATTCACTGCCTGTGATTCTGTGGTCTCTGAGATAGACGGCGTAGTCTGGTAACTGATTCTCACTGGCGTACCAGTTTCTGGCCACATACTGTCAAAAGAACATTAATAATACCAGCATGAGCAATGTAAATTGTCTAAAGTGTGTGTTACAACTACTGACTTGATCCCTTTACATTCCAGTAGAACAAAGAGCACTATCCAGTTCTCTGTTATAGCAAAGACTAGAGAATTTAAGACAATTTGAAAGAGGTCACATACCACTTGGGAGCCGCGATAGCTCAGTGGTTAGTGAACTGGACTACCACGGACAAGGGGTAGGGTTCGATCCCAACCGACGGCTTACAGGTTCACCCAGCCTTAAATGGGTACCGGATTTTTTTCTGGGAAAGTAAAGCAGCACGGGCGTAATACTGACCACATTACCCCAAAAATCATGTGCTGAAGGTCTGTAAAATATAGGGTCACTAACACCATATTTCCCTATACGCCACTTGGCATGACTGGGGTACTTTACTTTTTACTTTACTTACATACCACTTATCTTTTTCTAACCTAAAAGTCTTTTGAGCATGAAATCTTTAATCTGACACTATGACAAAGAATATGTAATCATTCATGTTGGAATACATTTCAATACGTTAAATTTAGAGAAATACAATTATGTTAAATTTAGAGAAATACACTTATGTTAAATTTAGAGAAATACAATTATGTTAAATTTAGAGAAATACAATTATGTTAAATTTAGAGAAATACAATTATGTTAAATTTAGAGAAATACAATTATGTTAAATTTAGAGAAATACAATTAAGACAAGATAAATGAAATTTTTGGGACACGTTAAAAGCCATAACAGCCTACTAAAAGTAATATTGGAAGGGAAAATACAAGGTAGCAGAGGCAGACCAAGACTAACATGGACGAGTAACATCAAAAGATGGACAAGTCAGTCTGTGACAACCTGCACCATCAAAGCAAGAAATAGCGTTCCATGGTAGCCAACCTTCGTTGCAGAGACGGCACTCAATGATGATGATGAAATTTAGAGTTTCGGACAAACAACAATCTCTTAACTACAGACAGCTTCCAACAATTTATCTAATGACAAGATTCCAACAACTAATGTACACCAAGCTACAAATTTAAGAAGCTGATCGCTGTTCCCGTGGATAACCTCCATTAAAAAAAAACATATACAGTAAGTTGGACAACTCAGAGAAGAGTCTCACTTGAAACAACACCACTCTGGCTCATTGGCAGAGATGAAAATCACAGTTCAATTCATAAATGAAGTCTGCACAAGTATCTAACATCACCCAACAAGAGAAGACAAAGGAAAGGAAAAACAAGGTGTAATTACAGAAATGTGGAACTATTGAGTTATTCCTGATGTTAGGGGTAAGTGAGACTGAGTACCTAGACTTTGATGAAATGATCAATAAAAAAGTAGAGACTGAGTACCTAGATTTTGATGAAATGATCAATAAAAAAGTAGAGACTGAGTACCTAGACTTTGATGAAATGATCAATAAAAAAGTAGAGACTGAGTACCTAGACTTTGATGAAATGATCAATAAAAAAGTAGAGACTGAGTGTCTTCAATGCATAAAAATGCGAAGCTGCAGTAAAGCTAATTGTGAGGGAGAATTGGAAAAAAAAAATAGAAAAAATGGTATGGTAAAAGCTTTACATGATTGATAGACGACAAGAACAAAAATAAAACAAAATAATCGAAACTGATTTAAGAAAATAAAAAATCTTCCCTGTGTCATGGACCATGGTCAGAATGGGAAAGAGTCTCATGGGTGTAGCATACCCTGCTGGTCAAGACCTTGTGATGGGTTCTAAAAATATGTGCGTGGGGGAAATGCTGTCTAGGTGACCTCGACTGCAGAGACACTCACACTGACAATGTATAAAAGTATCTAAGGGCCCACAAATTATACCACACCACACCTAGTTAGTTATCCTGTTATCTATCTAGTTCTTAAGTTCTAGCTATTATCATTATGTAAATTACATTGTAATTATGTTTAGAATTTTTTTTTTTACTTTTAATAAAGTACCTACACTAGTGGCAGTGAGGAGTAGTAGCAGTAGTAGTAGTAGTAGTAGTAGTAGTAGTAGTAGTAGTAGTAGTAGTAGTAGTAGTAGCAGCAGCAGCAGCAGCAGTAGTAGTAGTAGTAGTAGTAGTAGTAGCAGCAGCAGTAGTAGTAGCAGTAGTAGTAGTAGTAGTAGTAGTAGTAGTAGTAGTAGTAGCAGTAGTAGCAGTAGTAGTAGTAGTAGTCGTAGTAGTAGTAGCAGTAGTAGTAGCAGCAGTAGTCGTAGTAGTAGTAGTAGTAGTAGCAGTAGTAGTAGTAGCAGAAGTAGTAGTAGTAGTAGCAGTAGTAGTGATACTGATAGTATACTACTTTAGAATTTTTAAAAATTTTAATAAAGTACCTACACTAGCGGCAGTGAGTAGTTATAGTAGTAGTAGTAGTAGTAGTAGCTGTAGTAGTAGTAATAGTAGCAGTAGTAGCAGTAGTTAGTAGTAGTAGTAGTAGTAGTAGTAGTAGCTGTAGCAGTAGTAATAGTAACAGTAGTAGTAGTAGTAGTTGTAGTAGTAGTAGTAGTTGTAGTAGTAGTAGTAGCAGCAGTAGTAGTAGTTGTAGTAGTAGTAAGTAGTAGTAGTAGTAGTTGTTGTAGTAGTAAATAGCAGCAGTAGTAGTAGTAGTAGTAGTAGTAGTAGTAGTAGCAGCAGTAGTAGTATAGTAGTAGTAAAGTAGTAGTCGTAGTGATGCTGATACTACTAATAGTATAGTGCAGTGATAGCGAGTTAGGCTGACTCAACTCAACTACAGTGTAACTGACGACTACCTACACCTACACAGACACACTACCACTACTACTACCCACTACATTTACATACTCATATCATACTGTAACTAAAGTGTAACATACTATCATCATCATCATTGAGTGCCGTCTCCGCAACGAAGGTTGGCTACCATGGAGCGCCATTTTGCTCTATCTCTTGCTTTGATGGTGCAGGTTGTCATCGGTTGATTTGTCCATCTTTTGATGTTACTCGTCCATGTTAATCTTGGTCTGCCTCTGCCTCTTTTACCTTGTATTTTCCCCTCCAGGATCACTTTCAGTAGGCTGTTGTGTCTTTTAACATGGCCTAAGAATCGCATTTGTCTTGTTCTAATTGTGTTCAGAAGTTCTCTTTTCATTTTTAGTTGTTTTAAGACTTTGTCATTTGTTTTCTTTTCCTTCCATCCAATTCTACCTATTCTTCTATATATCCACATTTCAAAGGCTTCAATTCTCTGTTCTGTTTTCTTGTCTAATGTCCATGTTTCAGCACCATATAGGAATATTGAGAAGATGTAACATTTTGCTATTCTTAGTTTTAGCTCTGGTGTTATTTGTTTTGATGTTAGTATGTCCTTCATGACATTAAAATTACTTTTTGCCATTCCTATTCTTTTGTTTATTTCAGTTGTACATTTTCCATCACTGGTTATAGTATGTCCAAGGTAGTTATAGTTCTGAACTGTCTCAAGGTCTATTCCTTCAATTTTGATATCCACTTGTGGGTTTTGAGTATTTTCTTTGTTTATGATCATAGTTTTAGTCTTTTGATATTCATATCTAGTCCATATTTTTTGCTTGTCGTGTTTATTTCATTAAGTAATTGTTGTAGGTCTTTAGGATTTTCTGCTAGTAGTACAGTATCGTCAGCATATCTTAGGTTATTGATTATCTTTCCATTAATTTGTAGGCCTGGCATCTCTATGATGTTTTTAAAGATTTGCTCAGTGTATAGATTGAACAAGCTTGGTGATAGGATGCATCCTTGTCTTACTCCTCTTTTTATATCAATGGGTGTAGAGAACTCTTTGTTATATTTTATTATTGCTGTTTGCTCCCAGTATAGATTGCATATTAGTCGTATATCCATGTCATCTAGATGTATCTCTTTTAGGCATTCTATAAGTTGTTTGTGGTGTACTCTATCAAAAGCTTTGGTGTAGTCTATGAAGCAGGCATATATTGGTTTGTTTACTTCTGTGTATTTTTCTATTAATGTTCTCATGCAGAATATGGCTTCTTTTGTCCCGCTATTTTTCCTAAATCCAAATTGCTGCTCATCTAATTCAGTATTGATTTTATTCTGAATCCTTCCTTGTATAACTTTTAGCAAGATTTTTGTAACATGGCTCATTAGGCTTATTGTTCTAAAGTCACTGCATTCAACTGCACCATTCTTTTTAGGCAATGAAATGAAAGTTGATGTTTTTAGTTCATTTGGTATGTATCCTGTGTGGTATATGTCGTTGCATATGTCTGTAATCACTTCAATGCCAAAATCTTCAAGTGCCTGTATCATCTCTATCTGTATGCTTTCAGGTCCTGCTGCTTTTCCCCTTTTCATTGTTTTTATAGCTTTTTCCACCTCAGATTTTAAGATTTTATAGCCTGATGTACATTTTATAACTGGTTTCTTGTCCCTTTGATCATGAAATAGTTCTGTTATATATTCCTGCCATCTATCTATGATATCCTTATTGTCTGTTACTTGTTAGCATTTTTCCTTTTTTGTCTGCAATGCATCCACCTTCTGTGGCTTTTTTATTTTTATTAGTCATTCTCTTTATTTCTGTGTGCATTCCTCTTAGGTCTTGTTTGCTTTCCATAGTTTCTATTTCTCTACATTTTTGGCTGAGCCAGTCTTCTTTTGCCTTTTTGCACATTTTGCGTATCTCATTATCTATTTTATTGTATTGGGCAGTGTTCTTCGCTTGTCTCCTTTCTTCCATTTTTTCTAAGATGGTGTTAGTTATCCATTTTTGTTTTTTGTTCTTTTCTCTTTTGGGTAAGGTGTCGCAGGCTTTGTGTATGCTTTTCTTTATGCATTGCCATTTGGTTGTTACTTTTTCATCAGGATTTTCTCTTCTGTATTGTTCAATTCCTTCCTCTAGCAGCTTCTGGTATGTGTTCTTTACTTGTATTGTATAGGTATCTTTAATATCTTTTTGATTTAAAGCTGTTATGTCGAGTGGGTTTGTTGATGAATCAGATTTTTGCTTGTTTCTCTTTAGTTTGATAACATACTATAACTAAGTATAACTACTATATATTAATAATTATAATTATTTAATAGTCATAATTATTGTTGACAAGACAAACGATGGAGAAATGCATTAGACTCACTTTTCCGTTGTGGTAAAATTTATTCACCGCCCACCAACCAATATGTGGCACCAAAAGGGCAGCATAAATAACACCGGCAGATGGAATGATCTCCCACCACATGATGATCTTTATCTGAGTCCAGCCGCAGACGTCGACCGAGACCACGACCTTGTTTTCTGCTCTACTTCCGTTCTGTCATTAAAAACTAGTAAGGGGTTAAGGCAAAGAAATGCAAATGAATGCATAAAAATGCGAAGCTGCAGTAAAGCTGAATGCGAGGAAAAATTGAAAAAAAAAAATAAAAAATGGTATGTTAGAAGCTTTACGTGATTAATAGACGACACAGATTCGAACGACGTTTCGGCTCAATAGGCCTTCAGCAGGAACAAACAAACAACATACACACACAGATATGTGAATAAATAAAACTAATCCTACATAGCTAACTAGTAATGAAACATCAAAAACAAAAATAATCGAAATATGTTGACTTCCCTGTGTGTCGTGGACAGTGGTCAGGCTATGAAAGGAATTTCTCACGGGTGTAGCTGTAATTTATACCCTGTGGTCAGAGGTGAAGGGTTCTAAAAATACACGAGTGGGGGAACGCTATCTAGGTACGTCGACTACAAAGGCACAGGCAATATCTGAAAGTATCTAAGGGCCCATAAATACATGTATACACACACACAGATGCGTGTATACATATGTACACGTGCAAGAAGAAGTGCACATACTAATACATATCAACATACACATACATATACACACACATACATGTGTATGCATACAAGCAAGAGCACATATACATGCATGTGTATGCGTATACATATATATACCAATACCCGTGCCTATGGACACATACATGCATGTGCACGTCCATACGGGGACAATCGTATGTGTGGAAGGGTTCAAACCGGGGTCAGTGTGCAAACTCGAAGGAGAAAGAATAGAACAGTAGAATGACAGGTATTCAAAAGGCGGAAAGAGTGAGATGTGTGAGGGTGTGGTGCAATAAAAAACATATGAGGGCTAAGTAGCGCAGAAAAAAGGTATATAGGAGAACACCGAAGTGCCTCAACGGGGACTAGTGGAGAAGAACTAAGAATAGCGTGGCATAGTAGATAGACTAAAGAGCCACCACATGGGTGGTAGAGAGGGCTATGCAAGAGGGAAGGAGCAGCCGAAAGGAAACTATGTGTATGAGTGTGATACATTCATGCCTCGTGGGGTCAGCGAACCATACTGGACTATGAGGCGATTTTCCAAAGTATAGCGGCTGCGGTCGCCAGAGTGACAGAGGACAATACCAGTGACACGGATGTCGTCTTTGCCCTTGTGATCTGGGGAGTTGAAATGGGAAGACACTGGAGTGCCAGTATTCTGTTGGACATCACGTAGATGTTCACAAAATCTTTCCGCTAATCTTCTACCAGACTCGCCTATATAGGTCATGTGGCATCGTTGGCATATAATGGCATAAATGATGTTGCGGGACACACATGTGAAGCCATGCTTGATCTCGAACCGTCCATTGGGGAATAAGACCGAGTCAGTAGGGAGCACATAGGCACAGGTGATACAGTTACGACCACAAGGGGCCGTACCGAAGTGTTGAGGGTAGGAGCGAGGGAGACGGCTCCTAACCAGAATGTCTCCCAAATTCCTGTCGCGCTTGAAGGCGATCATCGGGGGATCACTAAAAAGTAGACGGGTAGTGGGATCAGAGAGGAGAATGGAACGGTAGCGGTTGAGTATCCTCACAGCTGCTAAGTTGTGAGGATGATATGTGAGGGTGAGTATAGTTCTCTCAGAAGGGGGGCGGTTGGAAGGGGTGAGTGCCTCGGGACGAGAGATAAGGAGGACCCGCTTGAGGGCAGACTGGAGGACCGAGTCTGGATAAAGCCGGCGGCTGAAGAAACCTAACATGAGGTGAGCCTGTCGGAGGAAATCTTGGTCATCCTGGCAGATGCGACGGAGACGCAATAACTGTGAGAATGGAATAGAGTCGCGACAAGAAGGTGAATGGGATGAAGTATAGAGAAGGTAGCAGTGGGCGTCTGTGGGTTTATAGAAAACCGAGGTGTGGAGGCCAGAAGTACCCAAAGAAACAATAAGATCTAGGAAGGTAACAGAGGAAGTGGATATACAAGATGTGATCTTGATAGCTTTGTGATAGCTACCAATATAGTCGATAAACCTGGAGAGGTCATCCTCAGGTAGATCGGTGAGTCCGAAGCAGTCATCAATGTACCGAAGGTATATGATAGGAAGAGGACCTTGATAAGAATTGAGAATTTGGTACTCCAGGTAACCCATGAATAGGCAAGCATAGCTAGGGCCCATCTTGGTGCCCATGGCTACTCCACTGACCTGGTCATAGAAGTTACCATTAAACTCAAAGGTGTTGAGGTTGAGTACAAGCTCAGTGAGGCGGAGAAGAGTTGCAGTATCAACAGAGGGGTGTTGTCTCTGGTCAAGAAAGAAACGTAGAGCCAGGAGGCCGTCGGAGTGAGGAATAGAGGTGTAGAGAGAGCAAACATCAAGGGTAAAAAGTCGGTATGAGCAACCTCGGGAGAGAGAGATGGAAGAGAAGATACTCAATGCATGGTTAGTGTCCTTGACATATGAGGGAAGACTAACGACCATAGGCTGGAAGACACTGTCTAGATAGTCAGATATGTGTTCAGTCGGGCAAGCACACGCTGACACGATGGGGCGTCCTGGATTGTCGATTTTGTGAATTTTGGGGAGCATGTAGAAAGATGGTTTCCCAAGACCACTATTATGAATAATGAGGCGGGACGCGCTAGGAGGGAGCCGGTTGGTTCGGATCAGTTCCTTGATGGTAGATTTGACCTGCTTATTGTAGAGGACAGTGGCGTCGTCAGGGCGGGGTTTATAAAAAGTGGTATTGGATAGCTGTTTGTTGCCCTCAGAAATATATAAGTCTTTGCGCCAAACTACCACCGCTCCCCCCTTGTCTGCCAGTTTGATAACAATGTCCTCCCGGCGGCGGAGATTTGAAAGGGCCCGAAGCTCAGAGGGAGATAGATTAGAGCGGTGAAGTTTTCTAGGGCACAGTTGTTGTATCTCACGTGAGGTGACATTAATGTAGTGATCCAAGGCCTGTGATGCGCCAGGTTGAGGGGTCCAATCTGATTTGCGAGATTGGAAGCGAGAGAACTCATCCACAGGGGTGGGTGAGGAAGAAGTAGCAGTAGTGTCAGAGAAACGGTGCTTCAAGCG
Source organism: Megaustenia siamemsis (assembly GCA_032433765.1). Taxonomy (NCBI): domain Eukaryota; kingdom Metazoa; phylum Mollusca; class Gastropoda; order Stylommatophora; family Ariophantidae; genus Megaustenia; species Megaustenia siamemsis. The sequence goes on along the minus strand of JAVIAB010000049.1, from coordinate 15,253,971 downwards.
CATACATCTATGGAAATCATGGACGTCCTTACAAAGATTGTAGTGGTCACTGGAAGGACGACGCGGGATAAATTTTAAACCTTTAGAGAGAACAGACCTCTCATCATGTGAGAGGTGGAGGTCGGGGGGTATGCAGAAAACTAAAGAGTCGGGGGCCGCCGATATGGCTGGTGCCACAAGCTATCAAGATCACATCTTGTATATCCACTTCCTCTGTTACCTTCCTAGATCTTATTGTTTCTTTGGGTACTTCTGGCCTCCACACCTCGGTTTTCTATAAACCCACAGACGCCCACTGCTACCTTCTCTATACTTCATCCCATTCACCTTCTTGTCGCGACTCTATTCCATTCTCACAGTTATTGCGTCTCCGTCGCATCTGCCAGGATGACCAAGATTTCCTCCGACAGGCTCACCTCATGTTAGGTTTCTTCAGCCGCCGGCTTTATCCAGACTCGGTCCTCCAGTCTGCCCTCAAGCGGGTCCTCCTTATCTCTCGTCCCGAGGCACTCACCCCTTCCAACCGCCCCCCTTCTGAGAGAACTATACTCACCCTCACATATCATCCTCACAACTTAGCAGCTGTGAGGATACTCAACCGCTACCGTTCCATTCTCCTCTCTGATCCACTACCCGTCTACTTTTTAGTGATCCCCCGATGATCGCCTTCAAGCGCGACAGGAATTTGGGAGACATTCTGGTTAGGAGCCGTCTCCCTCGCTCCTACCCTCAACACTTCGGTACGGCCCCTTGTGGTCGTAACTGTATCACCTGTGCCTATGTGCTCCCTACTGACTCGGTCTTATTTCCCAATGGACGGTTCGAGATCAAGCATGGCTTCACATGTG
>JAVIAB010000049.1:15198123-15248123 GCA_032433765.1 Megaustenia siamemsis | reverse complement strand
GGCCAGCCCATTGTAACACATCAATTGAGCTAACAGACATGCCAGGGTCAAGGCCAGCCCATTGTAACACATCAATTGAGCTAACAGACATGCCAGGGTCAAGGCCAGCCCATTGTAACACATCAATTGAGCTAACAGACATGTCAGGGTCAAGGCCAGCCCATTGTAACACATCAATTGAGCTAACAGACATGTCAGGGTCAAGACGAGCCAAACTTTCATATACTTTTATTTCCATCACCAAAAGCAATCAAAACATGAATAAATCAAATGACAAAGAAAGGACAATATGAGGTCATACACAGTGACAAGAAATGACAACATAACACATTCAATAAAAAGACAACAATATAACATACTCAATGACAAGAAATGACAAAATAACATATTCAATTATAAGAAAAAGACAACATAATGTCACTCAAAAAGACAAACATACTTAGTGACAAGGAAAGGGCAGAAAAATGCACTCAATGACAAGATATGACAACATAAAGTACTCAAATGACAGAAAACAATACATTCAAATGAAGAACAAAAATACAAGGGAAGGTTGGTGGGAAACCAGATAAGTTGTACTAAAAATTGAGTGCAAGACCAATATTATTGTGTGTATAGCATGCGAAGGTGGTGACCATGAGTAAGCTATCGCGGCTCCCTTGGTGACCATGAGCTACAAATAAATTGTGTTGACATGCATAGGAACCTGGGAAAATGAATGGAGGCTCCCTTGCAACAGTGCACCAAACAAGAGAAGCGAAGTGTTGTGTGACTTGTGTTTAACGAAGGTGTGAAACCCATAGAAGGTCATCATTGGATGAGAATTCAGTGCTGTGACAGGCTCATGAGACACAGGTAAGTGTATGGATAGGCTTTAGTGGTCCAAGAAAGGCGTGACTAGAGTGGAGGATTGTCCTCGACTGGGTCCAGCATTTATGGCATGCAACATTGCAGCAGAATGTGACATGGGAAAACCTGAGTGTCATAGGCAAGAAGGTGGTTTTGCTATTGGACATTATTGTTGGATCGGAGGCAAGGTTCCTGATAGCAAAAAAGAGCTGAAAGTGGTCAGCAAATAATAGAAGAAGGCTTGCATCAGGATTGGTGAACCAGAACCATCAAGACCTTACTCCACCTCTTTGCAGTGCCTCCAGAAACAGACCAACCAGTCTAGTTTAGCAAGTTGAGAATGAAGAGGGAAGGCAAACCTGTACTCAATAATGCCTTGCTGAAGTTGGATATGCTGGGCAGAAAGGCGTACTTATACCACAGTTCAACTGCAATTCTCCACATCTACACTTACTTAACATTCAGACTGGTTGGTCTAGAGGCAAAGATGCTGGCCTTGAGACGGAGAGGTTGTGGGTTCAAATCCCGGTTGGTTGGGATTTTTATTTATTATTTCTCTCTGCGGCAACCACCCCTGGTCTCAGCAGCGAGGCCTGGCTTGAAACGTCAATTACTAATCGACGGAAACAAATTTGAGTACACCCGAAGTCGGAGTTATCTGCCTGTACGGCGAGGGACCCCTGTGCACACAGCTGCGGCGAAAAATGGATTACGGCACGGGCGTAATACCGACCACATTACCCCAAAAGATCATATGCCGAAGGTCTGTAAAATTTATGGTCACTAACATCATATTCCCTATACGCCACTTTGCATGACGGGGGCACTTTACTTTTTACAGATTTTAGAAGCAATGATTTCTGCAATATGTGCCATTTTGGCACGCAAGGTTTCTGTTTTTGAGATTGTGTTTCTGCACAAAGAATGGCAAAATGTTACATCTTCTCAATATTCCTGTATGGTGCAGAAACATGGACATTAGACAAGAAAACAGAACAGAAAATTGAAGCCTTTGAAATGTGGATTTATAGAAGAATAGGTAGAATTGGATGGAAACAAAAGATAACAAACGATGAAGTTTTAAAACAACTGAAAATAAAAAGAGAACTGCTGAACACAATTAAAACAAGACAAATGAAATTTTTGGGGCACGTTAAAAGACACAACAGCCTACTAAAAATAATATTGGAAGGAAGAATACAAGGCAAAAGAGGCAGATGCAGACCAAGACTAATATGGACAAGTAACATCAAAAGATGGACAAGTCAGTCTATGCCAGCCTGCACCACCAAAGCAAGAAACAGAGTAGAATGGCGATCCATGGTAGCCAACCTTCGTTGCGGAGAGGGCACACGATGATGGTTCTGCTCAATGTGCTGTCTTCGACTCAAAAGGACAATAGATAGATAGAAAGTTCCAAAAAGTGTGTAAAATGAGTACCCATGCAATAGCGCCATGAGTGGCTGTGCACCCATTGGAAAGAATTCTCCTCCTGTGATATCTAAGCACCCATCAAGGGCTGGCACAAATACACTGAGCTAGAGAGGGACTATGTTGAACAGTAATAATGTAATGATTTCTGTGTTTGCAGTCATCATGTTCCATACTGGCTGGCATAGGCAATCATGCTCTTCCACAATCTTCTATCCACAGTACATCGTATCAATTCTGTTGTTGACTGTTTTCCATGCCATGACATCAAGCTATCTAGTATTTTCTATCTCTCTGTCATTCGCAATCTCTTTTTCCCTGTATTTTGTCAGTTGTAATCAAGTATTCCAACTTTAAGCCTTTTTATGATGTGTTAGAAAAATGTTAATCATTTCTTTCTGATATTTTTTAAGAGCTCCCTTTTTGTGTTGGCTTCTTTGAGAATTTCCTCATTGGTCTTTTTAGCTGTCCAGGGAACTTTCAACATTCTTCTAGGAAATCACATCTCTGTGGTTTCTAATCATCTTTTCATTTGTATGTTTACTGTCCATGATTCGCTTCCATAGGTCAAAACTGGTTCTATATAGTACCAATGAACTCTCTTTCTCATTTATATTGACATAGACTTGTTGCATAAGACTTTCATTTTCTGAAATGCTATTTTGGCCTGAGCTATGTCTTTTATTTCTGTGGTGCATCTTCCATCTGATGTTATTATTGTGCCCAAGTATTTAAAGCGTTGCACTTGTTTCAGATTTGTCCTGTTTATTTTTATGCTGCATGATGGTGATGATTGTTTCTTCAATATGAGCATTACTTCTGTTTTCTCACTATTCAGACTGCGACCTTTCTTGTTGCTTTCTTCCACTATTATGTCTATCATTTCTTGTAGTTTGTTCTCTCTCTCTGCCATTAAGACTGTGCCATATGCACAACACAAGTTGTTTATGTTGTGACTGCTGACTTCAACTCCTTTTATATCTACTACTGATCTCATAATATTTTCGCTGTTAAGTGAGAACAAATCCGGTGACAGAACACAGCCTTGTCTGACTCCTTGTTTTATATATTTGAACTGTTCTGTGTGGTTGCTGATTCTTATGGCTGCTGTTTGTTGCCGGTACAATAGCAGCAGTGTTTCTACAGTGTTTGCAGTAAATTCTCTGTTAAAAAAAAAGATATCCGGTTTTCCACTAAAGGCATGTTGGCTTTTGATCTATTCTGCACCAGTTACAGTAAATGACAACATGCGAGAAACCACAATAAATCTCATGTTTATGCATGAAGTCTAAATAAATGAAATGCATTAAATGTATCAAGGGTGTTCGTCTGGAGAATGCAAGGAAAAAGACAAAGAGGAAGACCCAGAAGAAGATGGATAGATGCATTGACAGAGACATGTAACAACAAAGGAAAATCACTAATTCAGACAGTTTGAGCAGCTCAAGAACGACAAATGATATCTCTCTCTCTCTGCGATCAGGACTCAATCAGAGTAGGATTCCAAACTCTCACATGAAGTCAGCTGTCAGGTTAAGTGTGTTGATCGCCCCCACAGACAGAACATCACAATTAGAGTCTGCCAGATCCACTCTGATTGAGCACCTGTTAAAACGTTGATATAAACCACGACACCTTTTAGGTATCAGTGAGAAAGAGAACAGAAGAAGAAGATTAAATGTGAAGTAACAGGAAATGACTTATACCAGTGAAATGTCATAGGAAGGGATATAGTCTAGATGAAAGGTCATGGTAGAGACATGCACTGTGTGTGAAGTCATAGCTAATGCAGCGCAGATGAGAAGTCACAATTTAATTACATGTGCCCTGTGAATCAAAAAGGGACTTGAATAGACACTTGAATATCTGAAGCAAGCAGAACTAATATTTTTGTAGTGTTACTTTATTTCATAGCCAGAACTAATATTTCTGTAGTTCTACTTTACTTCTTATGTAGAACTAATATTTTTACAGTTCTTCTTTATTTCACTGGCAGATAAAATTACATAAACAAATACTCCCTTTCCACGTACACCATATTTTTATACTCTCCAAGTGCACCATTACATTACAAAAAACAAATGCTCTTCAAACATACCAAACCATCACATTACAAAATCAAATGCTCAAGTGTACCAAACCATTACATTACAAAAACAAATGCTCTTCAAACATACCAAACCATCACATTACAAAATCAAATGCTCAAGTGTACTAAACCATTACATTACAAAAACAAGTGTTCCTAACAAAAGTACACTATACCATTACATCCCAAAATAAGCTCTCCAAGACCATCACATCACATTACATTATAGTAGTGTGGTCCAGCCTATGGCCAAAGGAAACTATTTTGGTGGCTCACTGACCTATTCGACGGTTTTCAAAGTGTAAAGAAATGTCCAACGGCAGTGACCGTTTAATTTTAGCAACTCCAAAGGCAATGAAAATCGGTTGACATACTGCTTTTGACAAACTGCTTAAATGCTGGAACAAAGCTATAAAATTACTGGGAGGGGCTTTCTTAAGGTGTAGATAAGATTGACCAATAAGACGGATCCGCCCGTGCGCTGCCGGGGCCCGAAAGGGAAGTAAAGAATAGCGGCGCTGTACCCTACCAGGCATGTTCATAAGAGGCGAGAAAGGAGGGTTAGGCATGGGACTGGCTATCCCATACTGTAAAAAAATAAGCCGAAAAAACTTCACAAACATGAACAAGTCAAAGAAAGATAAAGTAAATCCGTCAACCAGGAAAGAGAAGGGCTCTCTGTCTAAGAGATGTATGACGCAATCCGGAGAAAGCCATAAGGAGTCAGGGTTGCCGACTCACCCTTTGTCTACCAGGAAATCATCCAGAATTGGCACCTGGAATGTTCGTACCCTTAACGAACAGGGAAAAGCAGCACAAGTGGCAGCAGAAATGAACAACTACAAGATAGATATTCTGGGAATGTGTGAAACAAGATGGCTGGGAGCGGAGAGAATAAAATTGAATACAGGGGAGATGATTTTATCATCAGGACACCAGGAACCAGGAGCACAACATAGCGAAGGGGTAGCTATAATGCTATCAAAGAATGCACAGAAGACACTAATAGAATGGGAGGCAGTGGGACCAAGACTGGTGAGAGCAACATTTAGAACAACCAAAAACAAAATAAAATTACACATTATACAATGCTATGCACCAACCAACGATAAAGATGACTCAGTTAAAGATGATTTTTATAAACAGCTACAATGCCAGATGGATGCAAGACGAGCCAAGGATATTATAATCTTGATGGGAGACCTAAATGCTAAGGTAGGATCAGACAACAGAGGCTTTGAAGAGATTATGGGAAAACATGGACTTGGAGATATAAACGAGAATGGAGAGATATTTGTGAATTTCTGCGCCCTTAATCAAATGAGCCTAGGAGGAACAATATTCCAACATAAAAGAATACACAAAGCTACATGGGTGTCACCAGATCATAGAACGGAAAATCAAATTGATCACATATGTATTAATAATAAGTTTAAGTCATCCTTACAGGATGTAAAAGTATATAGAGGGGCAGATATAGCTTCTGATCATCATCTTCTGTTAGCCAAACTTAAAATTAAATTAAAAAGGTATACTACAACGAATAAGGGCAGAACGTATTTCAATGTAGGGTTTCTTAAAGAACAAGGAATTAAAGATAAATTCGCAGTCACAATATCAAACAAATACCAAGTCCTCCAACAACTAGAAAATACTATAAATATAGAAGATCATTGGAAACAGGTAAAAAATATATGGAAAGAGACATGCGAAGAAACACTGGGGAAAAGAGAACGCCAGAATAAGGCATGGATGACAGCAGAGACCCTGGATAAAATTAAAGAAAGAAAGAACAAGAAAGCAGACATAAATAAAAGCAAAACAAGAAGTAATAAAGCCAAGACACAGGAAGCTTACACAGAGGTGAATAAAGAAGTGAGAAGATGCATTAAAAGGGATAAGAGGAAATATATAGATGAATTAGCTAAAGAGGCAGAAGAAGCAGCAAATAAAGGGAATATGAAAGAACTGTACAACAGCACAAAGAAATTAGGTGGAAAATACAAACAGATCAACGCCTTTATCAAAGATAAGAAAGGAAATCTGCTTAGTAATATAAAGGAACAAATGGAGAGATGGAAGGAGCACTTTGAAGAACTTTTGAACAGACCTGGCTCAAATAATCCTCCAGATATACTACCAGCAGAAGAAGAATTACACGTTAACTGCGGAAAACCAAGCAAAGAAGAAATAATGAAAGCCATCAAACTGTTAAAAGATGGTAAAGCCACAGGACCAGATGAAATTCCTTCGGAAGCCATCAAAGCAGATATTATCACCTCTACCAAGATGTTACATAAATTGGATAAAATTTGGGAGAGGGAAGAAATACCTAAAGACTGGAGAGAAGGTTATATGATCAAACTACCAAAGAAAGGAAGTTTACAGGAGTGCACAAATTATAGGGGAATTATGCTACTATCAGTGCCAGGAAAAATATTAGGTAGAATCATTCTGGAGAGACTAAAAGAGGCTATAGAGAAACACTTGAGAGATGAACAAGCAGGTTTTAGGAAGAACAGATCATGTGCTGATCAAATAACTACTCTACGTATAATAGTTGAACAAAGTTTAGAACTAAAATCCCCACTTTATATTGGATTCATAGATTACGAAAAGGCATTTGATAGTTTAGACAGAAGAATGCTTTGGAAGTTGCTGAGTCATTATGGAATCCCCATAAAGTTTATTAACCTGATAAAAACAATGTATGAAGGAACAAAATGTAGTGTGGTGCATGAAGGACAGCTTACAGAAGCATTTGAAATAAGAACAGGAGTAAGGCAAGGATGCCTTCTGTCTCCATTTCTCTTTCTACTGGCCATAGATTGGATTATGAAAATAACTCAAAACAACAGAAATGGGATCCAGTGGTCACTGACCAAACAACTTGATGATTTAGACTTTGCTGATGACATAGCTCTCCTATCACACAGCCACCAACAGATGCAAGATAAAATGAGTATATTAGATGAGAGATCACAACAGCTAGGACTAAAGATTAATAGAGATAAGACCAACATTATGAGAATTAATGCAGTTGGCAATAACCAAATAAAACTAGGAGAAATACCTCTACTAGACGTACAATCTTATATATATCTGGGCAGTAATATAGATAAAGAGGGAGGAACAGAAAACGATACCAAAATAAGGATATCAAAAGCAAGAGGAGCTTTCATTGCACTGGGAAACATATGGAAATCCAAAGAAATTAGGCTAAATACAAAAATACAAATTTTCAACTCCAATGTTAAGTCGGTTCTATTATATGGCTGTGAAACATAGAGAATAACAAAATTGACAATCACGAAGGTACAGACTTTCATTAATGGATGCTTGCGCAGAATAAAGGGATGGAAATGGCAGGACAAAGTCACAAACGTGGAATTATGGAAATGTACCGGTCAAATACCAGTGGATAAAGAAATACAGCGAAGACGATGGATAGGACACACACTACGGAAACCAACTGAGAGTATTACACAACAGGCCCTTTTTTGGAATCCCCAGGGGAAAAGACAAAGAGGAAGACCAAGGAATTCTTGGAGAAGACAGATTGAAGCAGAGATGAAGATGATGGGGAAGACATGGAATGATCTTAAAAGAATTGCAAAAAACAGAACGACTTGGAAAGTGTTTGTTGAAGACCTATGCTCCACTGGGAGCTAAAAGGTAGAAGAAGAAGAAGAATAAGACGGATCACCATCGGGCTTTATCCACGGGTATGTGCGGTACCAGAAAAAAAATCCACATGAGCAAGTTTAACTGGAGTAGTCAGACATATAAATGTCAGTAAATAAATCTTCAAACTCGCAGTTTTGCGTTATATCATCATCATCATCATTGAGTGCCCTCTCCGCATCGAAGGTTGGCTACCATGGATCGCCATTCCACTCTGTTTCTTGCTTTGATGGTGCAGATTGCCATAGGCTGACTTGTCCATCTTTTGATGTTACTCGTCCATGTTAGTCTTGGTCTACCTCTGCCTCTTTTACCTTGTAATTTCCCTTCTAATATTACTTTTATTAGACGGTTGTGTCTTTTAACATGACCAAAAAATGTCATTTGTCTTGCTCTAATTGTGTTTAGTAGTTCTTTTTTCATTTTTAGTTGTTTTAAAACTTCTTCGTTTGTTTTCTTTTCTTTCCATCCAATTTTACCTATTCTTCTATAAATCCACATTTCAAAATCTTCAATTTTCTGTTCTGTTTTCTGGTCTAATGTCCATGTTTCTGCACCATACAGGAATATTGAGAAGATGTAACATTTTGCCATTCTTAGTTTCAGCCCTGGTGTTATTTGTTTTGATGTTAGTATATTTTTCATGACATTGAAATTGCCTTTTGCCATTCCTATTCTTTTATTTATTTCAGTTGCACATTTGCGTTATAACCTTTTAAAAAATAAATAAATAAATAAAAAGCTGGAGGCAACAGATTTTTGTTAGTTTTAATTTGACAGTTCACAGACAGTTTTAAAGCTCAGAGATGAGGAAGCAAAGTGAGTCAATTCTTTGTCGCTCTCATTAATTTTTATTAATAAATTACTTGTCTTTCTTGTAAACTTTTTGTTATTACCTAACAATACTATTATCTTATCTTTATACTCATGTGCTGAAGGTCTGTAAAAATTATGGTCACTAACACCATATTCCCTACATACCACTTGGTGTGACGAGGCTCTTTATTTATTTATTTTTTTAACATGGATAAGATCTCTATTATTGTCCTATACATCTCATATACATCTTCATGTATAATACCCATTCATGATCTTATCATACCATCTTAGTCCCTCTTCTATCCTCTACCAATACCCATTCATGATCTTATCATACCACCTTAGTCCTTCCTCTATCCTCTACCAGTACCCATTCATCTTATCATACCATCTTAGTCCATCCTCTACCCATTCATGATCTTATCATACCATCTTAGTCCATCCTCTACCCATTCATGATCTTATCATACCATCTTAGTCCATCCTCTACCCATTCATGATCTTATCATACCACCTTAGTCCTTCCTTTATCCTCTACCAGTACCTATTCATGATCTTATCATACCATCTTAGTCCATCCTCTACCCATTCATGATCTTATCATACCATCTTAGTCCATCCACTACCCATTCATGGTCTTATCATACCATCTTAGTCCATCCTCTACCCATTCATGATCTTATCATACGACCCTAGTCCCTTTCTCTATCATATACAAACACCTATACAAAACTGTATCTCTCTATCATTATTTTCATCTCCAGAAATCATCTAACATTCCCTAACCCATGTTCAATCCATTTAATCAGCCTAGATGGTGTCTTGATGTTCATCACTAAACCTAAATGATCTCTTGATGATCATCACTAAACCTAGATGGATTTCTTGATGTTCATCACTAAACCTAGAAGGTCTCTTGATGATCATCACTAAACCTAGATGGTCTCTTGATGTTCATCACTAAACCTAGATGGTCTCTTGATGTTCATCACTAAACCTAGATGATTTCTTGATATTCATCACTAAACTGAGATGATCTCTTGATGTTCATCACTAAACCTATGATCTCTTGACGTTCATCACTAAACCTAGATGATCTCTTGACGTTCATCACTAAACCTAGATGATCTCTTGATGATCGACGTTCATCACTAAACCTAGATAATCTCTTGACGATCATCACTAAACCTAGATAATCTCTTGACGATCATCACTAAACCTAGATAATCTCTTGATGATCATCACTAAACCTAGATGACCTCTTGATGATCATCACTAAACCTAGATGACCTCTTGATGATCATCACTAAACCTAGATGACCTCTTGATGATCATCACTAAACCTAGATAATCTCTTGATGATCATCACTAAACCTAGATGACCTCTTGATGATCATCACTAAACCTAGATGACCTCTTGATGATCATCACTAAACCTAGATAATCTCTTGATAGTCATCACTAAACCTAGATGACCTCTTGATGATCATCACTAAACCTAGATGACCTCTTGATGATCATCACTAAACCTAGATGACCTCTTGATGATCATCACTAAACCTAGATGACCTCTTGATGATCATCACTAAACCTAGATGACCTCTTGATGATCATCACTAAACCTAGATGACCTCTTGATGATCATCACTAAACCTAGATGACCTCTTGATGATCATCACTAAACCTAGATGACCTCTTGATGATCATCACTAAACCTAGATGACCTCTTGATGATCATCACTAAACCTAGATAATCTCTTGATGATCATCACTAAACCTAGATGACCTCTTGACGTTCATCACTAAACCTAGATGATCTCTTGATGTTCATCGCTAAATATCGTTCATACCTATTCATGTTATTCGATCTTCTACTGAACATGTTAAAAAAAAATTTCGCTCGAAATAAAAAAAAAAAAAATAAATAAATAAAATTCCAGACAAAACTGACGGACAGGGGCTACAGCTATGTTCCATCATCATCATGTGACTTGTAGTGGCGGAACTCTGGTTTGAGCTCCCACATGTTCTTGTGTGGTGCCACCATGTTGTAGTTGCAGATCTCGTTCAAGATTTCCTTCAAATATGGCTGCAAGTAAATGGTGACACATATTTTAAAACACAGATGGCAGGTTATAACAATGGGGCAAGATGCTGATAAGACAGTGTTTTGTTTTATATTCTTAAACCTGAGAAAATATAATTCTGATCACATGGCTAAAATTTGAAATATTTTGTGAACAGCTACATGTAAGCATTGCTGAATGTCTTATGACAAGCTACAGTGCTGAATGTCTTATGACAAGCTACAGTGCTGAATGTTTTGTGACAAGCTACAGTGTTGAATGTCTTATGACAAACTACAGTGTTGAATGTCTTATGACAAGCTACAGTGTTGAATGTCTTATGACAAGCTACAGTGTTGAATGTTTTATGACAAGCTACAGTGTTGAATGTCTTATGACAAGCTACAGTGTTGAATGTCTTATGACAAACTACAGTGTTGAATGTCTTATGACAAACTACAGTGTTGAATGTCTTATGACAAGCTACAGTGTTGAATGTCTTATGACAAGCTACAGTGTTGAATGTCTTATGACAAGCTACAATGTTGAATGTTTTATGACAAGCTACAGTGTTGAATCTCTTATGACAAACTACAGTGTTGAATGTCTTATGACAAGCTACAGTGCTGAATGTTTTGTGACAAGCTACAGTGCTGAATGTTTTGTGACAAGCTACAGTGCTGAATGTTTTGTGACAAGCTACAGTGTTGAATGTTTTGTGACAAGCTACAGTGTTGAATGTTTTGTGACAAGCTACAGTGTTGAATGTTTTGTGACAAGCTACAGTACTGAATGTTTTGTGACAAGCTACAGTGTTGAATGACTTATTATGACAAGCTACAGTGATGAATATCTTATGACAAGCTACAGTGTTGAATGTCTTATTATGACAAGCTACAGTGATGAATGTCTTATGACATCAATAATCAAGTTATGGCATTAATCAACCATTATCACATGTTTTCTTGTGGTATCAACAATCTACACACTAACATATCACCCATAAAGTAGTAACGTACTGTACTGCGCACTAACAGTATCATCTATATTACTAAAGTTGTCACTGGATGTACAGCACATAACGTAATTACGAACATTACTAAAGCCGGACAAATAAATGATCCACTCAATAAAGAACTTGAACAAAGCAAGCCATAGATATGATCACAATCTAGAAACATAAATGATCCACTTGATCACAGCGAAGATGATGGCGCTGGATAGGGCACACACTACGGAAGCCAACTGAGAGTATTACACAACAGGCCCTTTTTTGGAATTCCCAGGGGAAAAGACAAAGAGGAAGACCAAGGAATTCTTGGAGAAGACAGATAGAAGCAGAGATGAAGATGATGGGGAAGACATGGAATGATCTTAAAAGAATGGCAAAAACAGAACGACTTGGAAAGTGTTTGTTGAAGACCTATGCTCCACTGGGAGCTAAAAAGGTAGAAGAAGAAGAAGAATAAAGAACTTGATTAAAGCAAGCCATAGATATGATCAAAATCTAGAAACATAAATGATCCACTTAATATCGTCATCATCATCATCAAGTGCTTTCTCCGCAACGAAGGTTGGCTACCATGGATCGCCATTCTACTCTGTTTCTTGCTTTGATGGTGCAGGCTGTCATAGATTGACTTGTCCATCTTTTGATGTTACTCGTCCATGTTAGTCTTGGTCTGCCTATTTTACCTTGTATTTTCCCTTCCAATATTACTTTTAGTAGGCTGTTGTGTCTTTTAACATGGCCAAAAAATTTCATTTGTCTTGTCTTAATTGTATTTAGTAGTTCTCTTTTTATTTTCAGTTGTTTTAAAACTTCATCGTTTGTTATCTTTTGTTTCCATCCAATTCTACCTATTCTTCTATAAATTCACATTTCAAAGGCTTCAATTTTCTGTTCTGTTTTCTGGTCTAATGTCCATGTTTCTGCACCATACAGGAATACTGAGAAGATGTAACATTTTGCCATTCTTAGTTTCAGCCCTGCTGATATTTGTTTTGTTGTTAGTATATTTTTCATGGCATTAAAATTACTTTTTGCCATACCTATTCTTTTGTTTATTTCAATTTTACATTTTCCATCGCTGGCTATAGTATGACCCAGGTAGTTGTAGCTCTGGACTGTCTCCAGATGTATTCCCTCCACTGTGATATTTAATTGTAGGTCTTGAGAATTTTCTTTGTTTATGACCATAGTTTTAGTCTTTTTGATATTCATATCTAGTCCATATTTTTTGTTTATCACATTAAGCAATTGTTGTAGGTCTTTAGGATTTTCTGCTAGTAGAACAGTATCATCAGCATATCTTAGGTTATTGATTATCTTTCCATTAATGTTTAGGCCTGGCATCTCTGAGATGTTTTTAAAGATTTGCTCAGTGTATAGATTGAACAAGTTTGGTGATAGGATGCATCCTTGTCTTACTCCTCTTTTTATGTCCATGGGTGTAGAGTTCTCCTTGTTATATTTTATTATTGCTGTTTGCTCCCAGTACAAATTACATATTAGTTGTATGTCTGTGTTGTTTAGATTTATATCCTTTAGGCAATCTATAAGTTGGTTATAGTGTATTATATCGAAAGCTTTGGTGTAGTCTATGAAGCAGGCATATATTGGTTTGTTTACTTCTATGTACTTTTCAATCAATGTTCTCATGCCAAATATGGCTTCTTTTGTCCCACTGTTTTTCCTGAATCCAAATTGTTGCTCATCTAATTCAGTATTGATTTTATTCCGAATCCTTCCCTGTATAACTCTTAGTACAATTTTTGTTACCTGGCTCATAAGCTTATTGTTCTGAAATTACTGCATTCAACTGCACCATTCTTTTTAGGCAATGCAATGAAAGTTTATGTTTTTAGTTCATTTGGTATGTATCCTGTATGGTATATGTCATTGCATATGTCTGTGATCACTTCGATACCAAAATCTTCTAGAGCCTGTATCATTGCTATCTGTATATTGTCAGGTCCTGCTGCCTTTCCCCTTTTCAATGTTTTTATAGCTTTTTCTACCTCAGATTTCAGGATTTTATAGTTGTATGTACATTTTATGTCTGGCTTTTTGTCCCTTTCATCATGAAATAATTCTGTTATATATTCTTGCCATCTATCTATTATATCTTTGTTGTCTGTTAGCATTCTTCCCTCTTTGTTTGCAATACATCAGTTTCCTGCATTTTTTTTGTCTTTATTAGTCATTCTCTTTATTTGTGTGTACATCTCTCTTAAGTTTTGTTTAGTTTCCATTGTTTCAACTTCTAGACATCTTTGGTTGAGCCAGTCGTCTTTTGCCTTTTTGCACATTCTCCATATTTCATTGTCAATATCCTTGTATCTGGCAGTGTTTTTCGCTTGTCTTCTTTCTTCCATTTTTTTCTAAGATTTTGTCAGTTATCCATTTTTGTTTTTTGTTACTTTCCTCTTTGGGCAAGGTGTTGCAGGATTCTTGCATGCTGTTTTTTATGCATTGCCATTTTGTTGTGACTTTTTCCTCAGGATTTTCTCTTCTGTACTGCTCAATCCCCTCTTCTAGCAGCTTCTGATATGTGTTCTTTACTTGTACAGTATAAGTTTCTTTTACATCTTTCTGATTTAACGCTGTTATATCTATTGGTGTTGCTGAATTAGTTTTTTTGTTAGTTTCTCTTTAATTTGATTTTCATTATTACAGGATTGTGATCTGAATTAATATCTGCTCCTGGGTAGGTTTTGGCTTTCTTGACGCTGTTCCGAAATCTGTCTTTTATCCACTTAATAAAGAACTTGATTAAGCAAGCCATAGATATGATCAAAGCAAGCTATAGATATGATCAAAGCAAGCCATAGATATGATCAAAATCTAGAAACATAAACGATCCACTTGATCAAAGCAAGCCATAGATTTGATCAAAGCAAGCCATAGATATGATCAAAGCAAGCCATAGATATGATCAAAGCAAGCCATAGATTTGATCAAAGCAAGCCATAGATATGATCAAAATCTAGAAACATAAATGATCCACTTAATAAAGAACTTGATTAAAGCAAGCCATAGATATGATCAAAATCTAGAAACATAAATGATCCACTTAATAAAGAACTTGATTAAAGCAAGCCATAGATATGATCAAAATCTAGAAACATAAATGATCCACTTAATAAAGAACTTGATTAAAGCAAGCCATAGATATGATCAAAATCTAGAAACATAAATGATCCACTTAATAAAGAACTTGATTAAAGCAAGCCATAGATATGATCAAAATGTGGAAAAAATAAATGATCCACTTAATAAAGAACTTGATTAAAGCAAGCCATAGATATGATCAAAATCTAGAAACATAAATGATCCACTTAATAAAGAACTTGATTAAAGCAAGCCAGATATGATCAAAATCTAGAAACATAAATGATCCACTTAATAAAGAACTTGATTAAAGCAAACCATAGATATGATCAAAATCTAGAAACATAAATGATCCACTTAATAAAGAACTTGATTAAAGCAAGCCATAGATATGATCAAAATGTGGAAAAAATAAATGATCCACTTAATAAAGAACTTGATTAAAGCAAGCCATAGATATGATCAAAATCTAGAAACATAAATGATCCACTTAATAAAGAACTTGATTAAAGCAAGCCATAGATATGATCAAAATCTAGAAACATAAATGATCCACTTAATAAAGAACTTGATTAAAGCAAGCCATAGATATGATCAAAATGTGGAAAAAATAAATGATCCACTTACAACAGGTTGTTTGGTAATGCCCACCAAATCTTTGACATTGTAGAACTGATGCTTCTCAAATGCATTAAACAACACATCCATAACTTTTTCCTTCTCTGCTCGTGATCGCTTATCTGCTTTCTTAGCCTTTCTGTCATCAAACTGTGAAGTGTGTTATTAACAAAATTAGCTAAAAATTGATACATTATCACAAAATATTTGAAACAACATTACAAAATAATTGGCTCAAAACTATCACAAAATATATGACACATCGCTGCAAAATAATTAGCTGAAAACTATCATGAACAATTTTATACGTCACATATATAATTAGCATATAATGAAGCAAACTACTCACATCACTAAAGTGATCATCGACTGGCTAAACCACATACACAATAAGAGAACTACTATCATTACTAAAGTGACCATCGACTGGCTAAACCACACACACAATAAGAGAACTACTCTCATTACTAAAGTGATCATTGACTCGCTAAACCACACACACAATAAGAGAACTACTCTCATTACTAAAGTGACCATCGACTGGCTAAACCACACACACAATAAGAGAACTACTCTCATTACTAAAGTGATCATTGACTCGCTAAACCACACACACAATAAGAGAACTACTCTCATTACTAAAGTGGTCACTGACTGGCTAAACCACACACACAATAAGAGAACAACTCATATTACTAAAGTGATCATCGACTGGCTAAACCACACATAAACACACACTAAGAGAGCTACTCACATTACTAGTGATCATCGACTGGCTAAAGCACACACACACTAAGAGAACTACTCACATTACTAAAGTGGTCACTGACTGGCTAAACCACACACTAAGAGAACTACTCACATTACTAAAGTGGTCACTGACTGGCTAAACCACACACTAAGAGAACTACTCACATTACTAAAGTGGTCACTGACTGGCTTGTAAGAGTTGACGATGCCACTCAGGAGAACTGTCTGTCTTTGTGGTGTGTTCTGAGCTTGAACCTGTTTTCTGAGAAAGAACAACAACTAGATACAAGCAGAATATCCTAAATTCAAACCATATTCCAACTTAATCCCAACAATAATATACTATCATCAACCATATGCCATAGTAAGTAAAGTACCCCCCGTCACGCCAAGTGGCATATAGGGAATATAGTGTTAGTGACTATAAATTTTACAGACGTTCAGCACATGATTTTTGGGGTAATGTGGCCGGTATTACGCCAGTGCTGCTTTACTTTACCATAAAAAATCCGGTACCCATTAAAGGCTGGGTGAACCGGAAGCTGTTGGTTGAGATCGAACCCTACCTCTTGTCCTTTGTAGTCCAGTTCACTAACCACTGAGCTATCGCGGCTCCCAACCCTACACCATATTCCAACTTAATCCCAACAATAATCTACTAACATCAACCCTACACCATGTTCCAACTTAATCCCAACAATAATCTACTAACATCAACCCTACATCCTGTTCCAACTTAATCCCAACAATAATCTACTAACATCAACCCTGACACCCTGTTCCAACTTAATCCCAACAATAATCTACTAACATCAACCCTACACCCTGTTCCAACTTAATCCCAACAATAATCTACTAACATCAACCCTACACCATGTTCCAACTTAATCCCAACAATAATCTACTAACATCAACCCTACACCCTGTTCCAACTTAATCCCAACAATAATCTACTAACATCAACCCTACACCATGTTCCAACTTAATCCCAACAATAATCTACTAACATCAACCCTACACCCTGTTCCAACTTAATCCCAACAATAATCTACTAACATCAACCCTACACCCTGTTCCAACTTACTCCCAACAATAATCTACTAACATCAACCCTACACCATGTTCCAACTTACTCCCAACAATAATCTACTAACATCAACCCTACACCCTGTTCCAACTTACTCCCAACAATAATCTACTAACATCTTTTTTTTGACTGCTTTAAATATACATCTTCTCCTGCAATGATTTGCTGATGTATTGCCTCTGAAGTTTCCCTCAATAATATTAATTTATGGAGGCAAAGGGGAGCCGCGATAGCTCAGTGGTTAGTGAACTGGACTACAAAGGACATGAGGTAGGGTTCGATCTCAACCAACGGCTTCCTGTTCACCCAGCCTTTAATGGGTACCAGATTTTTTTCTGGGAAAGTAAAGCGGCACGGGCGCAATACTGACCACATTACCCCAAAAATAATGTGCCAAGGGTCTGTAAAATTGATGGTCACTAACACCATATACTCTATACGTCACACCAAGTGACGGAGTACTTTACTTTTTGTTTTTTACTATGGACGCAAAGGCACCTTACAACAGCAGAGCTGGAAGTTATCAGTGACCCATAGTTGAGGGCTTGCACCAGGATCAATGAACCAGAACCATCCAGACCCTGCTCCGCCACTCTGTGCTGCCTCCATTAACAGACTAACCTGTCTAGTCTGGCAAGCTAGTAGGGGATCGAATAAGGGAGGACAACCCGGTACTCAAAAATAACATGCTGACGTCGGATATGTTGGGCCAAAGTGTGCAAATATCAGTTATACTGCAAACCACAACACAAGGTATACACGCCCACTTAGGGCCCTTTAGAGGCGGTTGATGAAGAGGTGTATTCCTTTAGTCATCGGGCAAATGCCAAGCAAGCATATTCATTTAAAATTATTTGTCTTGAGTCAAATTAAGATGAGCGTGTGGTTTTTTATTCCTAGCTTGTGGCAATGGTCATCATTAACTTGAGACAGTGGTCATCAATTTACTTCTATGGTCACTGACAGTGATGAAAAAAAATCATATATGAGTAATTAATCTTGATACAAAAAATTCATCTATGAGTCATTTATTCTGATGCAAAAAATATATCAACTATGAATAATTGATCCTCATGCAAAAAATTCATCTATGAGCCCACTGACAGTGATGCAAAAAATCATCTATGAGTAATTTATCCTGAAACACAAAAATTCATCCATGAGTTATTCATTCTGATGCAAAAATTCATCTATCATTCACTGACCACTTCCAGCACATGTCCTTTTGGGCATCTTGGGCCTATATCAAATGTGAGGCAACAGTAATCTCATTATATAACAAGTGTGAAGCAGCAGTAATCTCATTATATATCAAGTTTGAGGCAACAGTAATCTTATTATATACCAAGTTTGAGGCGACAGTAATCTCATTATATACCAAGTTTGAGGCAACAGTAATCTTATTATATACCAAGTTTGAGGAAACAGTAATCTTATTATATACCAAGTTTGAGGAAACAGTAATCTTATTATCTACCAAGTTTGAGGAAACAGTAATCTTATTATATACCAAGTTTGAGGAAACAGTAATCTTATTATATACCAAGTTTGAGGAAACAGTAATCTTATTATCTACCAAGTTTGAGGAAACAGTAATCTTATTATATACCAAGTTTGAGGAAACAGTAATCTTATTATATACCAGGTTTGAGGCAACAGTAATCTCATTATATACCAAGTTTGAGGAAACAGTAATCTTATTATATACCAAGTAATCTCATTATATACCAAGTTTGAGGCAACAGTAATCTTATTATATACCAAGTTTGAGGAAACAGTAATCTTATTATATACCAAGTTTGAGGAAACAGTAATCATTGTATACCAAATATGAAGCAGTGGTAATCATTGTATATCAAGTTTGAGGAGACAGTAATTGTATATCAAATTTGAGACAGCTGCAATAATTTGATATAAAGTTTGAGGCGATAATCATTACTTTGTTATAAAGATTTACATAACAGACCAAAGCAAAATGAAATAAAAATTATTGAGAAGTTTTTTTTTTTAACATTAAAGACACTTACTTCTTCAACTGCTGGTAGCTGGCATCAACAATCGGGTGACATTCTGCTCTCTGTAACACTTTACCCTCAATGCTGATCCTTTCTACAACACAGAAAGAAGAGTGATACAGTTGAGTTTCTTTAGTTCGCATACATTTACCACATGACTACACACTCAGTTGTAAACCTGACAAAATAGACACATATACTCACCACATTGCCACTGACACATCATCATCATGCGCCATACCGGCTGGTGTAGGCGATCATGTCCTTCCTAGATCTTCTATCCACAGTGCATTGTATCAGTTCTGTTGTTGACTGTTTTCCATGCCATGACATCAAGCTATCCAGTATTTTCTCTTTTTGTCGTCTGTGATCTCTCTTTCTTTTTTATTTTGCCAGTTGTGACCAAGTATTCCAACTTTCCTCTTCTCATGATGTGCCCGAAAAATGTTGATTGCTTCTTTCTGATGTTTTTTAAGAGTTCTCTTTTTGTGCTGGCCTCTTTGAGAACTTCTTCATTGGTCTTTTTAGCTGTCCAGGGAACTTTCAACATTCTTCTGAGAAATCCCATCTCTGTGGCCTCTAAGCGTCTTTTCATTTGTTTGTCTACTGTCTATGATTCGCTTCAATAGGTCAGATGGAAACAAACACATACAACACCGAATTGTGGAGAAGATGCACCTCACAGCAGCACAATTGAAAGTTGTCAGCGATCCACAGCTGATGGCTTGCGCCAGGATCGGTGAACCAGAACCATCCAGACCCTGCTCCACCTCTCCGTGGTGCCTCCAGTAACAGTCTAACATTTCTACTCTGGATAAAAGAGTATAGATTGATTAGGGAAAACAACCACGTAGTCAAAAATGTCGTGCTGAAGTCAGATGTGTTGGACTGAAAGGTGCAAATATCACAATTATACTGCAAACCACAACACAACACAGACACGCCCACTGAACGTCCTTTTAAGGACAGATGACGAAGAGGTGTACTCCTTTAATCATCGGGCAAATGAAGCAAGCTAGCAGCAACACAGGATTGCGATCCTAATAAGATATACGCACTACAAATACACTTACAACTAACTACAATACAGCCATAAACCTGACACAGACAAACACCATATAAAATTACCATATTACTACAAACACATTCAACATGAAATCATGAACCTGATTCAGACAAGCACAAACACTTACCACATTAGTACATACAAACTCAGCCGTGAACCCGACTAGACAAACACTTACCACATTACTATATACAAACTCAGCCGTGAACCCAACCAGACAAGCACTTACCACATTACTACATACAAACTCAGCCGTGAACCCGACTAGACAAGCACTTACCACATTACTACATACAAACTCAGCCATGAACCCGACTAGACAAACACTTACCACATTACTACATACAAACTCAGCCGTGAACCCGACTAGACAAACACTTACCACATTACTACATACAAACTCAGCCATGAACCCGACTAGACAAACACTTACCACATTACTACATACAAACTCAGCCATGAACCCGACTAGACAAGCACTTACCACATTACTACATACAAACTCAGCCGTGAACCCAACCAGACAAGCACTTACCACATTACTACATACAAACTCAGCCGTGAACCCGACTAGACAAACACTTACCACATTACTACATACAAACTCAGCCGTGAACCCGACTAGACAAGCGCTTACCACATTACTATATACAAACTCAGCCGTGAACCTGACTAGACAAACACTTACCACATTACTACATACAAACTCAGCCGTGAACCCAACCAGACAAGCACTTACCACATTACTACATACAAACTCAGCCGTGAACCCGACTAGACAAACACTTACCACATTACTATATACAAACTCAGCCGTGAACCTGACCAGACAAGCACTTACCACATTACTACATACAAACTCAGCCATGAACCCGACTAGACAAGCACTTACCACATTACTATATGCAAACTCAGCCGTGAACCCGACTAGACAAACACTTACCACATTACTACATACAAACTCAGCCATGAACCCGACTAGACAAACACTTACCACATTACTACATACAAACTCAGCCATGAACCCGACTAGACAAGCACTTACCACATTACTATATACAAACTCAGTCGTGAACCTGACTAGACAAACACTTACCACATTACTACATACAAACTCAGCCGTGAACCCAACCAGACAAGCACTTACCACATTACTACATACAAACTCAGCCGTGAACCTGACCAGACAAGCACTTACCACATTACTACATACAAACTCAGCCGTGAACCCAACCAGACAAGCACTTACCACATTACTATATACAAACTCAGCCGTGAACCTGACCAGACAAGCACTTACCACATTACTATATACAAACTCAGCCGTGAACCTGACCAGACAAGCACTTACCACATTACTATATACAAACTCAGCCATGAACCCGACTAGACAAACACTTACCACATTACTACATACAAACTCAGCCGTGAACCCGACTAGACAAACACTTACCACATTACTACATACAAACTCAGCCGTGAACCCGACTAGACAAACGCTTACCACATTACTACATACAAACACAGCAGTGAACCCGACTAGACAAACGCTTACCACATTACTACATACAAACTCAGCCGTGAACCCGTTTAGACAAGCACAAACACTTACCACATTACTACATACACACACAAAAATATATTATATTTATAAAACATGTAAATCTAAAAAAGTGAACCATCAACTAAGAACATGTATCAAGAACAAACATTTCATCTTATAAAACATATACATCTTCTAAAAAAGTGAACCATCAACTAAGAACATGTATCAAGAACAAACATTTCACCTTATAAAACATGTAAATCTTCTAAAAAAGTGAACCATCAACTAAGAACAAACATTTCACCTTATAAAACATGTAAATCTTCTAAAAAAGTGAACCATCAACTAAGAAAATGTATCAAGAACAACCATCTTCTAGTACCAAACACTGCTATAACAGACACAACTGTTTGTTTTATCTTAAAGTGGACATTTTAATTCTATGCTTTAAAATTTTGCAGCATTAATGGATGAAGATATCCTGAGCACAGTACCTTTCACTCATTCTTAAAACTGATATTTAATGAACATATATTGTTCTTTGTTTTTTTTTCTCTTGTTGATTATTTGTTATTTTTTCAAGTGCTGTAAACATACCTCTTCCTCTGAATTGATTCGCTGATATTTAATGAAAGTGGTTTCAATTTCTGACATTCAACTTTTAGATGAAGTCAATATTTATGTATCAATGATGTTGTAAGTAAGATCTTCAGCAGGCTACTCTAAACATTTCACCATTAACTTTGGATTAAGACAAGGCTGCGTGCTTTCCCCTTTACTTTTCATCACATATATGGACAATATATGCAAATTAGCATGCCCAATCAAAGGAAGTATACTAACAAGGATGATAACAAGCGATAACACAAGAGAGAACAAAATATACATACCAGGAAACAGCAGAAGAGAGGAAGAAATAAATGAAATACTATTTGCAGACGACCAAGTTCTGATACATGAAACAACTGAGGACCTGTAAGAACATATCAACAGGCTAAACAACACTTGTAAACAATACAACATGAAGATCAACATAAACAAAATCGAAGTAATGGCAATAGCAAGAAAAAAAGACAAACTAAACATCATAATAGATAATACGACTCTGAAGCAAGTAGACAATTTTAAATATCTGGGTAGCACGTTAACACAAGACAATAACCAAGAGACAGAGATAGATATAAGGTGTAACAAAGCACACCAAGTTATAGGCCAAGTATCAACACTATTGAAAAACAAAGCAATAACTATGGAAGCAAAAAGGGCAATATACAAATCAATTTTTCTACCAACTCTGTGCTATCAGTGCCAGAATTCGACGCTGGACTCTAGAACAATAAGAAAGATAACGACCACCGAAATGAAATGTGTCAGAAGAATGACAGGAAACAGCTTAAGGGACAGAGTAAGAAACACCGACCTGAGGAAGAAACTCGAAATTGAACCAGCCATCGAATACATAAAGAAACAACAGATAAACTGGTTCGGCCACATAACAAGACAAAAAGAAATAACAATGACTCAAAGAGCCATAAACAAACGCTATGAAAATGCCAGATTAAGAGGAAGACCAAGAAAGAGATGGATAAAGGGAATACTAGAGTCACTAGGAGGGATAACACCAGAAGAGGCCAACAGAAGAGCAAAAAATCGCAGATTGTATCTCCCCTCGACGCCAATGGCAACGGAGGAAGGATAGAAGAAGAAAGAATGATGTTGTAATTTACAAATCTGAGAGTTTCAATGGAAGGCCGTATTCAATTTTTAACCACAAAAGCTAATTACATTTTAAAATATATCATCATCATGAGCCATACCGGTTGGTGTAGGCGATCAAAATCTTCAAAAATCATCTATCCACCATGCATCGTATCAATTCTGTTGTTGACTGTTTGCCATGCCATGACACCAAGCTATCTAGTATTTTCTCTCTTTGTCATCCGTGATCTCTCTTTTCATGTATGTTGCCAATAGTACCAATAAACCAAATATTCCAACTTTCCTCTTCTCATGATGTGCCAGAAAAATGTTTGCTGCTTTCTGATGTTTCTTAGACGCTTCCTTTTTGTGTTGGCCTCTTTGCGAATGTCCTGGTTGGTCTTTTTAGCTGCCCAGGGAACTTTCAATACTCTTTTCTGAGAAATCCAGTCTCTGTGACCTCTAATTGTCTTTTCATTTGTTTGTTTACTGTCCATGATTCGCTTCCATAGGTCAGAATTGGCCCTATATAGCACCAATGAACTCTCTCTCTCTATCACTGCTATTGACATAGATTTGTTGCATAAGACATTTATCATTTTCTGAAATGCTATTTTGGCCTGAACTATTCTGATTTTTAATTCTGTGGCACATCTTCCATCGGATGTCATTATTGTGCCCAAGTATTTGATGCGTTGCACTTGTTTCAGATTCTTTTTTCCTGTTTATTTTTATGCTGCTTTCTGCAGATGATTGTTTCTTTGACTTTAAAATACAGCTTCCTCTAATTATTTTGAATATATCATTAAAGAAGTGTATGTAATTTATCTTCTTGACAAGACATAAATGAGCAAATGAACTAAAGTAGCAGCAACAATCAGCTGTGAGACAGCCTCAAATTTTTACCTGAAGGAGTATCTTTGCCAGCAGCATCTGATGACATAAATAGAAAAGTCAAGGTTATGACCTACAAAAACTGGTGTCAATTACCGGACACCATGGTGAGACTGTGCTAAATTAAGCCTTAAATAAAGTGCCCAGTACGAGAGTTCAAACACTAACCCTGGCCAGAAATGGAGAGGTGGCAGATTTTTTAGAACTCCTTCATTGTCCTATCATCACCATCAAGTAACATGCCTGCTGGCATAGGTCTCTCCACAACTTTGGATCAACAGTTATCTATCATTTCTGTTGTTGACCTTCTGCCAAGCCATTCTCTTAAGCTGTCCAGTATCTTTTCTCTTTGCTCCCCTCTATCTCTTCGTCACCTCAACTTTCCCAGTTATTACAATATGTTCCAGCTGTTCCTTTCTCATTACGTGGCCAAAAAATGATGATTGTTTCTTCCTAATATTGGAAATTAGCTCTTTTTTTGCTTTGGCTTCTTTCAGAACATTTTCATTACTCTTCTTAGCTGTCCATGGTATTCTCAACATTCTTCTGTAAAACCACATTTCTACAGACTCCAGTGATTTTCTTGTCTGTTGTCTTATTGTCCTTGATTCACATCCATATGCTAAGACTGGCTCTACATAACATTTAAGAAATTTTTTTCTTGTTTCTATTGTCAAAAATAGATTGCATAGTATCTTCCTTATTTTTTAGAAAGCTGCTTTTGCCTGAGCCATTCTGCATCTCACCTGTGTTGTACATCTACCACCTGAGGTTAACAATGTTCCCAGACATTTAAATTCATTTACCTGTTTTAATATTGTTCCACTTGTCTTTATTGTGCATTGCGGTGATGTCTTTTTCTTTGTTGTTACCATTACTTCTGTCTTTTTGCTTTTAAGGGTGAGTCCTTAATTTTTGCTCTCCTTGACTATAATGTCTAACATTTCTTGTAACTCATTTTCACTCAATGTCCTAAGCATCTCGTATAATTAATTTTGAATATGTGGATAAAATCTCCATTATTGTCCTATACATATCAAATAATTAATTTTGAATATGTGGATAAAATCTCCATTATTGTCCTATACATCTCATATAATTAATTTTGAATATGCGGATCAGATCTCCATTATTGTCCTATACATATCATATAATTAATTTTGAATATGTGGATAAAATCTCCATTATTGTCCTATACATCTCATATAATTAATTTTGAATATGTGGATAAAATCTCCATTATTGTCCTATACATCTCATATAATTAATTTTGAATATGTGGATAAAATCTCCATTATTTTCCTATACATCTCATATAATTAATTTTGAATATGTGGATAAAATCTCCATTATTGTCCTATACATCTCATATAATTAATTTTGAATATGTGGATCAGATCTCCATTATTGTCCTATACATCTCATATAATTAATTTTGAATATGTGGATCAGATCTCCATTATTGTCCTATACATCTCATATAATTAATTTTGAATATGTGGATAAAATCTCCATTATTGTCCTATACATATCATATAATTAATTTTGAATATGTGGATCAGATCTCCATTATTGTCCTATACATATCATATAATTAATTTTGAATATGTGGATCAGATCTCCATTATTGTCCTATACATCTCATATAATTAATTTTGAATATGTGGATCAGATCTCCATTATTGTCCTATACATCTCATATAATTAATTTTGAATATGTGGATCAGATCTCCATTATTGTCCTATACATCTCATATAATTAATTTTGAATATGTGGATAAAATCTCCATTATTGTCCTATACATATCATATAATTAATTTTGAATATGTGGATCAGATCTCCATTATTGTCCTATACATCTCATACAATTAATTTTGAATATGTGGATAAAATCTCCATTATTGTCCTATACATATCATATAATTAATTTTGAATATGTGGATAAAATCTCCATTATTGTCCTATACATATCATATAATTAATTTTGAATATGTGGATCAGATCTCCATTATTGTCCTATACATATCATATAATTAATTTTGAATATGTGGATAAAATCTCCATTATTGTTCTATACATATCATATAATTAATTTTGAATATACGGATCAGATCTCCATTATTGACCTATACATCTCATATAATTAATTTTGAATATGTGGATAAAATCTCCATTATTGTCCTATACATATCATATAATTAATTTTGAATATGCGGATCAGATCTCCATTATTGTCCTATACATATCATATAATTAATTTGAATATGTGGATAAAATCTCCATTATTGTCCTATACACCTCATATAATTAAGTTTAAACATGCAGATAAAAACTCAAGTTCCTAGAACATCTCATATATAACTAAGTTTTAAAATGTGGATAAGACACATGCGTACAGTACAAGGAGAAGGACACAAGACAGCTCAGGGAAATTCTATAGTGTACAGTACAAGGAGAAGGATACAAGACAGCTCAGGGAAATTCTATAGTGTACAGTACAAAGGAGAAGGATACAAGACAGCTCAGGGAAATTCTATAGTGTACAGTACAAAGGAGAAGGATACAAGACAGCTCAGGGAAATTCTATAGTGTACAGTACAAGGAGAAGGATACAAGACAGCTCAGGGAAGATCTATAGTGTACAGTACAAAGGAGAAGGACACGAGACAGCTCAGGGAAATTCTATAGTGTACAGTACAAGGGAAAGGATTACAAGACAGCTCAGGGAAATTCTATAGTGTACAGTACAAGGGAAAGGATACAAGACAGCTCAGGGAAATTCTATAGTGTACAGTACAAGGAGAAGGATACAAGACAGCTCAGGGAAATTCTATAGTGTACAGTACAAGGAGAAGGACATGAGACAGCTCAGGGAAATTCTATAGTGTACAGTACAAGGAGAAGGATACAAGACAGCTCAGGGAAATTCTATAGTGTACAGTACAAGGGAAAGGATACAAGACAGCTCAGGGAAATTCTATAGTGTACAGTACAAGGGAAATGACACAAGACAGCTCAGGGAAATTCTATAGTGTACAGTACAAGGAGAAGAACACAAGACAGCTCAGGGAAATTCTATAGTGTACAGTACAAGTGGAAGAACACAAGACAGCTCAGGGAAATTCTATAGTGTACAGTACAAGTGGAAGAACACAAGACAGCTCAGGGAAGTTCTATAGTGTACAGTACAAGGAGAAGGACACAAGACAGCTGAGGGAAATTCTATAGTGTACAGTACAAGGAGGACACGAGACAGCTCAGGGTAATTCTATAGTGTACAGTACAAGGATGTTGAAAGTTCCCTGGACAGCTAAAAAGAACAATGAGGAAGTTCTCAAAGAGGCCAACACAAAAAGGGAGCTCTTAAAAAATATCAGAAAGAAGAAATCAACATTTTTCGGGCACATCATGAGAAGAGGAAAGTTGGAATACTTGGTTACAACTGGCAAAATAAAAGGAAAGAGAGATCGCGGGTGACAAAGAGAGAAAATACTGGATAGCTTGGTGTCATGGCATGGAAAACAGTCAACAACAGAACTGATACGATGCACTGTAGATAGAAGATTGTGGAGGGACATTATCACCGACGCCAACCGGTATGGCACATGATGATGATGACAGCACAAGGAGAAGGACACAAGACAGCTTAGGGAAATTCTATAGTGTACAGTGTATGGCATGGCTGAAGGTCAACAACAGAAATGATAAATAACTGTCAAGATCGAAAGTTGTGGAGAGACATGATCACCTACGCCAGCAGGTCCGGTACTTGATGATGATCTACAGTATATGGGTAAGGACACAAAAAGATAGCTCAGAGAAATTCTACACTGTACAGTACAATGGAAAAGACACAAGAAGATAGCTCAGATAAACTACTGCATACAATACAAGGGAAATTACACAAGACAACTCAGGAAAACTTGTGTTACCAGTTTTTGCCTGTGACATGACCACCAGATTCTGGTTGCCCACGTTGGTAACAATGAACTTGTGGTTGCGTATGCTTAACCCACCACTTTGTGGCGGTTTCACAACAGATGCAGCAGCGAGAGGTGTGCCTTCTTGAGACGAGGAAGCTATTTTAGGCACAACATCAAGGCTAGTGAACACAATGTCAGGCTTCTTTCCTGGAATTCTGTGAATGTACGTATAAGATGGCATTGAATAAATGTGTTCTTTGGTTATGGAAGGCCCCGGAATCACTGCAAATGAATTAAAATCCATAATTGTTCAACCGCAAGTGCCAGTGGAATCATCCGAATTAATATCTCATCTCCCAAACAAAGAAAGGTAATTGTAGTCCCCATCGGAGCAGTCTCAGCACACGCCAAAAGACATAAAGCGAAGCCACGAAGA
Source organism: Megaustenia siamemsis (assembly GCA_032433765.1). NCBI lineage: Eukaryota > Metazoa > Mollusca > Gastropoda > Stylommatophora > Ariophantidae > Megaustenia > Megaustenia siamemsis. The sequence goes on along the minus strand of JAVIAB010000049.1, from coordinate 15,219,037 downwards.
AAGTGAACACAGCCAACTGTTCCCTGTCATATGATATCATCATTCATTGTAAACAATTGGAATATCGAAACATGATCAAAATGGATAAGACACACATCTCACGGTGTGCACAGAGCACTTAACTCAGTAGCTCCTGCAACAAGCCGGACTTGGAATATGAGGAAACTGCAACAAGGAACACTTTTCATACATAGCCTTCAATTATTCCCGCCGTCTATCCATCATATACTGGAAGTTCACGTCCTCCTGAAAATGATGATGTTTGGCCATCGTTTTTGACCAATTCCGAACATATAAATAAATGTGTATTTTAAAACAATATCATAAGCTGTTTGTTTGTGTTCGCCAGATTTATATCTCCAGTAAAGTCCCGAAGGGTTGAATTTTGCATGAATATTACTTTTTTCTATTTCTCACACATGCAGCCATGTGCTCAGGTGTCCCACACCATCTATCTATCTATTGACCTTTCAAGCCGTAGCCGGCCCATAGGGCGTAGACCAGATACTCCTCTAATCTAAATTTCTATTCTAGCAATTTTCAATTCTTTTAAAGATATTTTATCAAATCTCGTCATTTATCTATGTTCTGTGCAAGCAGCTCTATCTCATTGAGGGAGCCGATTCCTGCTGCTCTTGCCTCTCTCATCAGTGTTCTTCTCAGTGCCTCTCTGGGTCTTCCTCTTTTCCTCTTACCTGTTGTTTCCCACATGAGGGCTAGCTCAGGCGCCCCCCCCCCCCACTATACAGGCAGATATTCTTAGACTTCGGAGATACTCTCATATTTTTGTTGTTTTAACATCATGGGTAGATTTGTTCACACTACCCAGAGAGGGCTAGACATTTGGATCTCACTACCCAGAGAGGGCTAGACATTTGGATCTCATTACCCAGAGAGGGCTAGACATTGGATATCACTACCCAGAGAGGGCTAGACATTTGGATCTTACTACCCAGAGAGGGCTAGACATTTGGATCTCATTACCCAGAGAAGGCTAGACATTTGGATCTCATTACCCAGAGAGGGCTAGACATTTGGATCTTACTACCCAGAGAGGGCTAGACATTTGGATCTCATTACCCAGAGAGGGCTAGACATTTGGATCTCACTACCCAGAGAGGGCTAGACATTGGATATCACTACCCAGAGAGGGCTAGACATTTGGATCTTACTACCCAGAGAGGGCTAGACATTGGATCTTACTATCCAGAGAGGGCTAGACATTGGATATCACTACCCAGAGAGGACTAGACATTGGATCTTACTATCCAGAGAGGGCTAGACATTGGATCTTACTACCCAGAGAGGGCTAGACATTGGATATCACTACCCAGAGAGGACTAGACATTGGATCTTACTATCCAGAGAGGGCTAGACATTGGATCTCATTACCCAGAGAGGGCTAGACATTGGATCTCATTACCCAGACAGGGCTAGACATGGACCTCACTACCCAGACAGGGCTAGACATTGGATCTCATTACCCAGAGAGGGCTAGACATTGGATCTCATTACCCAGAGAGGGCTAGGCATTGGATCTCATTACTCAGAGACCGGGGGAGGATAAACACATGGATATGATTTTTTATTTAAAAATAAAAATATTTTCCACCACTTATGCTGGAAATTGAACTCAGGGCCTTCCTGTTCAGAGGCCGATGTCTTACCTCCAGACCACCCTGCCCCCCCCCCCTAATTATGCCGATAAGTGAGGATATATTGATGTAGACCACACATATACAATGACATACATAACATGACCTTTAAAAATCCTACATCATCGGGAGGTGGGTGGAAGCAAGAACATGATCATATTGGAATATATTTAATTCCTGGTTAAATTTTGTTGTTGTTCTTGTGTTCACCAGCTTTTACCTCTGATGAAGTCACTAGATACTAGGGAATGAATTGTGCATGTTAATCCATTTTTCCCTGGCAGCCATGTACACAGGAGTCTCTCACTGCACAGGCAGATAACTCCATCTTTTGAGGTACTCATATCGTTTCCCATCCCTAAGTAATTGACATTTAAAGCCGGGCCTCGCTGTGGAGACCAAGGGTGGTTGCCGCAGAGAGAAATCAGAAATACAAAATTCCAACTACTGCAGCCGGGATTTAAACCCAAAACCTCTCTGTCTCAAGGCCAGCATCTTGCCTCGCGACCAACCAGTTTCCACACCTGGTCAAATCAATTGTGCACTTGTCGGTACTGAGTAGCTCAATTCTTTGACCATTCTGCGGATTTAGACACACAGATAACAGGCAGAGAACAGCACAGTATTAATGTTAAACCATACAACAGAATTAACAAGATGGCATAACATCAAGTCTTTGCAGCATAGTTTGGTTTAAGTCCCTTTCACACAATTAGTTTTCATGATGTCTTATTAGTTTCACACAATTAGTTTTCATAATGACTTATTAGTTTCATAAAATTAGTTTTCATAATGACTTATTAGTTCCATACAATTAGTTTTCATAATGACTTATTAGTTCCATACAATTAGTTTTTATGATGTCTTATTAGTTTCATACAATTAGTTTTCATAATGTCTTATTAGTTTCATACAATTAGTTTTCATAATGTCTTATTAGTTTCATACAATTAGTTTTCATAATGACTTATTAGTTCCATACAATTAGTTTTCATGATGTCTTATTAGTTTCATACAATTAGTTTTCATGATGTCGTATTAGTTCCATATAATTAGTTTTCATGCCTTATTAGTTTCATACAATTAGTTTTCATGATGTCTTATTAGTTTCATACAATTAGTTTTCATGCCTTATTAGTTTCATACAATTAGTTTTCATGATGTCGTATTAGTTCCATATAATTAGTTTTCATGCCTTATTAGTTTCATACAATTAGTTTTCATGATGTCTTATTAGTTTCATACAATTAGTTTTCATAATGACTTATTAGTTTCATAAAATTAGTTTTCATAATGACTTATTAGTTCCATACAATTAGTTTTCATGATGTCTTATTAGTTTTGTACAATTAGTTTTCATGATGTCTTATTAGTTTCATACAATTAGTTTTCATGTCTTATTAGTTCCATACAATTAGCTTTCATGATGTCTTATTAGTTCCATACAATTAGTTTTCATGATGTCGTATTAGTTCCATACAATTAGTTTTCATGATGACTTATTAGTTCCATACAATTAGTTTTCATGATGTCGTATTAGTTCCATACAATTAGTTTTCATGATGACTTATTAGTTCCATACAATTAGTTTTCATGATGTCGTATTAGTTCCATACAATTAGTTTTCATGATGTCTTATTAGTTTCATACAATTAGTTTTCATGATGTCATATTAGTTCCATATAATTAGTTTTCATGCCTTATTAGTTTTGTACAATTAGCTTTCATGATGTCTTATTAGTTCCATACAATTAGTTTTCATGCATTATTAGTTCCATATAATTAGTTTTCATGATGTCTTATTAGTTCCATACCATTAGTTTTTGTGCCTTATTAGTTCCATACAATTAGTTTTCATGATGTCTTATTGGTTCCATATAATTATTAGTTCTGTGCAATTAGTTTATTTCATGAAGTCTTATTAGCCACTTATTTCTTTACTATATATTCTGTGTCTACATAATTACAAATTAATTTCTTATTTGAAGAGTTTTAAACAGTTCTTCATTTTCAGCTGTTTCAAAACTTTATTATTTGTATTCTTCTCTGCCCACACAATTTGTCCCATTTCTTCTATAAATCTACCCAAGGTATATAAACAGCCAATTACATTTTGTCTAGAAAGAAAAACAGCACACACACAAAAAATGGATTACTGCAGCCATCTTGATAAAAATGGAGGAAAGGAGACATGAAAAAAACACTAGTCAATATACAAGAATAGTTCTATCTATCTTTCACACCTTTCACACCAATATATACATCTCCAAAAGTCTTTTCTTGTACAAATTTTGCGATTTTGCTAGTTCTTGCAGAGACCCATATAATTTTGCCTATAATGTATAAGTTTCGAGGAAGCGCTGATATCAAATTCAGAAGTTAAAAGCTGTAGGAGAAAGGAGGCGAGGCCAGGCACCGAGAATACATCTTGCTCGTTCTTCGGATGGATCTGTCTGTCCAATACTGGCTGATTTGGCCATGAAAGAAGCTGTTCAAAAAAGAAGCTGTTCAAAAAAGCTGTTCAAAAAAGAAGCTGTTCAAAAAAAAGAAGCTGTTCAAAAAAAAGAAGCTGTTCAAAAAAGAAGCTGTTCAAAAAAGAAGCTGTTCAAAAAAAAGAAGCTGTTCAAAAAAAAGAAGCTGTTCAAATAAAAGAAGTTGTTCAAAAAAGCAGCATAAGAGACTCATATTTTTACCAAACTACTGACTTATCATGACTGCTTGCTATGAACCGTCTGTGAAGACGCCGAAGGCCATATTATTACTATACTCAATACAGTCTTGAAGTCTGTGTTCAGGAGTCTGGGGCACCTATTCACATGTACATGTGGCTGGGGTGCTAATCTTGAATTTTGTATACACGTGACTGTGGAGTCGATTGAGTCCTGTTTTGAGGCATATAATAACTTGTTCCAATCTACTCATATTAAGGTATGCATCTTAATTTGGAGCTTCGGGTCTTCTGACTGACTTCATTACCTGTCTCTTCTGATGGTTTTTAACTGGTGCATCTGATGGTATGCAACTGGTGCATCTGATGGTATGTAACTAGTGCGTCTGATAGTATATAACTGGTGCATCTGATGGTATATAACTGGTGCATCTGATGGTATATAACTGGTGCATCTGATGGTATGTAACTAGTGCGTCTCATAGTATGTAACTGGTGCATCTGATGGTATATAACTGGTGCATCTGATGGTATGTAACTGGTGCATCTGATGGTATATAACTGGTGCATCTGATGGTATGTAACTGGTGCATCTGATGGTATGTAACTTGTGCATCTGATGGTATATAACTGGTGCATCTGATGGTATATAACTGGTGCATCTGATGGTATATAACTGGTGCATCTGATGGTATGTAACTAATGCATCTGATGGTATATAACTGGTGCATCTGATGGTATGTAACTAATGCATCTGATGGTATATAACTGGTGCATCTGATGGTATGTAACTAATGCATCTGATGGTATATAACTGGTGCATCTGATGGTATGTAACTAATGCATCTGATGGTATATAACTGGTGCATCTGATGGTATGTAACTAATGCATCTGATGGTATGTAACTAATGCATCTGATGGTATATAATTGGTGCATCTGATGGTATGTAACTAATGCATCTGATGGTATATAACTAATGCATCTGATGGTATGTAACTAATGCATCTGATGGTATATAACTGGTGCATCTGATGGTATGTAACTAATGCATCTGATGGTATGTAACTAATGCATCTGATGGTATATAACTGGTGCATCTGATGGTATGTAACTAATGCATCTGATGGTATATAACTGGTGCATCTGATGGTATATAACTGGTGCATCTGATGGTATATAACTGGTGCATCTGATGGTATATAACTGGTGCATCTGATGGTATATAACTGGTGCATCTGATGGTATGTAACTAATGCATCTGATGGTATATAACTGGTGCATCTGATGGTATATAACTGGTGCATCTGATGGTATATAACTGGTGCATCTGATGGTATATAACGGGTGCATCTGATGGTATGTAACTAATGCATCTGATGGTATGTAACTGGTGCATCTGATGGTATATAACTGGTGCATCTGATGGTATATAACTGGTGCATCTGATGGTATATAACTGGTGCATCTGATGGTATATAACTGGTGCATCTGATGGTATATAACTGGTGCATCTGATGGTATGTAACTAATGCATCTGATGGTATATAACTGGTGCATCTGATGGTATGTAACTAATGCATCTGATGGTATATAACTGGTGCATCTGATGGTATGTAACTAATGCATCTGATGGTATATAACTGGTGCATCTGATGGTATGTAACTAATGCATCTGATGGTATATAACTGGTGCATCTGATGGTATGTAACTAATGCATCTGATGGTATGTAACTAATGCATCTGATGGTATATAATTGGTGCATCTGATGGTATGTAACTAATGCATCTGATGGTATATAACTAATGCATCTGATGGTATGTAACTAATGCATCTGATGGTATATAACTGGTGCATCTGATGGTATGTAACTAATGCATCTGATGGTATGTAACTAATGCATCTGATGGTATATAACTGGTGCATCTGATGGTATGTAACTAATGCATCTGATGGTATATAACTGGTGCATCTGATGGTATATAACTGGTGCATCTGATGGTATATAACTGGTGCATCTGATGGTATATAACTGGTGCATCTGATGGTATATAACTGGTGCATCTGATGGTATGTAACTAATGCATCTGATGGTATATAACTGGTGCATCTGATGGTATATAACTGGTGCATCTGATGGTATATAACTGGTGCATCTGATGGTATATAACGGGTGCATCTGATGGTATGTAACTAATGCATCTGATGGTATGTAACTGGTGCATCTGATGGTATATAACTGGTGCATCTGATGGTATATAACTGGTGCATCTGATGGTATATAACTGGTGCATCTGATGGTATATAACTGGTGCATCTGATGGTATATAACTGGTGCATCTGATGGTATGTAACTAATGCATCTGATGGTATATAACTGGTGCATCTGATGGTATATAACTGGTGCATCTGATGGTATATAACTGGTGCATCTGATGGTATATAACTGGTGCATCTGATGGTATATAACTGGTGCATCTGATGGTATATAACTGGTGCATCTGATGGTATATAACTGGTGCATTTGGTTGCTTGCCTGCTGCACCTTCCACCAGAATAAATATCAAAATTTACAGACGGGCAAAAAAACACTAGTCTCAGTCACAAACCAAAACAGATAATGAAATATGCTGAATAAACAAAAATAAACAATTAACTCTTACCATTCATTTCGCCGCACTGTGCACCATGCCGATTTAGGCAACGTACATTTCGCCACATAGTGTGCCACGCTCAATTTGATTTGTGTGAACACCATCAAACCATATTCTTTTTACATGTCTTGTATCATCTGTATATTGGTGAAATCTAATACCTTGTTCAATTATCTAAACATTCATATATAATATGTTATATGTTAGATAAATATAAATATGTAGATTGATTCTTAAAACCATGAACAATTTTGTCTCTGAAATCTCTTCCGTTGTATCGATTAAAAAGCTTCCGTACGGAAAGAGTTAACGAAAATAAAAAAAATATTTTTGTTTCAAACATAATTCAATATCTTACTACCTACTTTGCTTTAGGGATCTTGAGTTTACCAACTTCTGTTCCATTTGGGCACATTTTCCACTGTTCAGATAAATATTTGGGTACCTGGTAATAACAATGGCAGTTAGATCTTTTTTAAAATTATATTAGACTACAGTTTGGCCATAAATATAACAGAATCTTTAAAAAAAAACACAATCAAATGTGTATTTAAAGAGATTAAAATATAATGGAATTGTGGATATTTGTTTGTGTGAGAGAGGGTTGGGGAGAGAAGTGGAGACTGAACTCAAATGGCGAGAGAGGGAGAAGCCTAGAGAAAGAATAAGGAGAATAATCAAAACACTGGATTGACTTGTGTCAAATATGATTCATCATCATTGAGTGCCCGCTCCGCATCGAAGGTTGGCTACCATGGAGCGCCATTCCACTCTGTCTCTTGCTTTGATGGTGCCGATTGCCATGGGCTGACTTGTCCATCTTTTGATGTTACTCGTCCATGTTAGTCTTGGTCTGCCTCTGCCTCTTTTACCTTGTATTTTCCCTTCTAATATTACTTTTATTAGACTGTTGTGTCTTTTAACATGACCAAAAAATTTCATTTGTCTTGCTATAATTGTGTTTAGTAGTTCTTTTTCATTTTTAGTTGTTTTAAAACTTCATCGTTTGTTTTCTTTTCTTTCCATCCAATTCTACCTATTCTTCTATAAATCCACATTTCAAAGGCTTCAATTTTCTGTTCCGTTTTCTGGTCTAATGTCCATGTTTCTGCACCATACAGGAATATTGAGAAGATGTAACATTTTGCTATTCTTAGTTTCAGCCCTGGTGTTATTTGTTTTGATGTTAGTATATTTTTCATGGCATTGAAATTACTTTTTGCCATTCCTATTCTTTTATTTATTTCAATTGTACATTTTCCATCACTGGTTATAGTATGTCCAAGGTAGTTGTAGCTCTGGACTGTCTCTAGATGTATTCCTTCAACTTTGATATTTAATTGTAGGTCTTGAGAATTTTCTTTGTTTATGATCATAGTTTTAGTCTTTTTGATATTCATATCTAATCCATATTTTATGCTTGTCATGTTTATTTCATTAAGTAATTGTTGTAGATCTTTAGCATTTTCTGCTAGTAGAACAGTATCATCAGCATATCTTAGGTTATTGATTATCTTCCCATTAATGTTAAGGCCTGGCATCTCATTGATGTTTTTAAAGATTTGCTCAAATATGATTAATCAGCAAATATTTAAATAAATAAAAATTAATAAATTATAATATATTACATCATCATCATCAAGTACCGGGCCTGCTGGCATAGATGATCATGTCTCTCCACAATTTTCGATCTCGTCAATAATATATATAAATAAAACATTTTATTTTATTTGACGGAACAGACATTGGGATAATGTATTTTAATTAATCTTAATAATTACTCGAGCTGGTGCAAGCACTGATTTAATTTCGATGAAATTGTGAAACAGATGGTGTTCACTGTTAATGATAAATAAAACAAATGGAAATTCATTGTTGCCATTTAATTTAAATTTTAGGATAACAAAAGCAAGAGGAGCTTTCATTGCACGGGAAACATATGGAAATCCAGAGAAATTAGGTTAAACACAAAAATAAAAATTTTCAACTCAAATGTTAAGTCGGTCCTATTATATGGATATGAAACATGGAGAACAACAAAATTAACAATCATGATGATACAGACTTTCATTAAAGGATGCTTACGCAGAATACAAGGATGGAAATGGCAGGACAAAATCACTAACATAGAATTATGGAAATGTACCAGTCAAACACCAGTGGATAAAGAGATACAGCGAAGATGATGGCTCTGGATAGGACACACACTACGGAAGCCAGCTGAGAGTATTACACAACAAGCCCTTTTTTGGAATCCCCAGGGGAAAAGACAAAGAGGAAGGCCAAAGAACTCTTTGAGAAGACAGATAGAAGCCGCAGAGATGAAGTATCATGAAGATGATGGGGAAGACATGGAATGATCTTAAAAAAATGGCAAAAAACAAAACGACTTGGAGAGTGTTTGTTGAAGACCTATGCTCCACTGGGAGCTAAAAAAAAAGGTAAAAGAATTGAAATTCTAAATAAATAAAATTAATTTGTAGGCAGATTTGATCTGAAAAAAAAAAAAAAAAACCTATAGTCCTATAGTAACTAAGAAATCTGCAACAAATAGTGTCCTAACAACAAGTCCTTGCCTCTGATAACTAATATATATATATATATATATATATACATATATCAAATGATATGCCACTCAAACGATTAATTTCCTCTTAATAACTTAATAATTAATTGTCATGTAACGTTACTCCAGAACTCTGAACTGACTTGACTCATAATTTAATTACACCACGAAAACAATAATAAACAAGTGTTTTTACCTTCACAAGCCACACTCCTCTACCTGCCGCTGATATATCTATATCTTTTGGCTCGTGGGCCATCTCAATATCTGTGGGCACAGACATTATATGAGACCTTTCTTGATACCCACAGTTTCAGCGTGGCTGTAAATAATTGACGAATGACAGGAGCTTGTAGTGAGAGATCAATGGTAGTTTCTTCTTGCTCCGGACGGACGGCATTGGTGAGTTAGTTTAAGAGTTATCCTTCCTGTCTGTAAACTTCATGCTAGAAGAGCGCTAACAAGAGCGGATAATCGGTATTCATCATCATTGGTTGCCTTCTCCGCATCGAAGGTTGGCTACCATGGAGCGCCATTCCACTCTGTCTCTTGCTTTGATGGTGCAGATTGTCATAGGCTGACTTGTCCATCTTTTGATGTTACTCGTCCATGTTAGTCTTGGTCTGCCTCTGCCCATCGGTATTAGCTCCCCTCAACGCTGAAAGTCGTATAGAGGTATATCGCCAAAAATGTGGGGAAAAAAACAGCCTGAGACCTATAATAGAACTGCAGTTAAGCGATTCTTAATTTGGGTTAAAAAAAATAATAATAAAATAAACAGAGGATGTACTAACTATCTATTCATCTTAGAACAGCTAGCAGAAAAGATGACAGAACTCGTGTCAGAAGACTAACCAACCAACACAAAACAGGGAGTCGTCAGTCGCTGGACACTGCGAGACTTGCTGAGGAGGGGATCTGAGCACCTATGGACATGTTCGGAGTGCAATGATAATGACCCGCAAATAACTCAATAACAACAGAACATAATCAAAATTTGTACATAGCTTTCATTGACTAGGAAAAAGCATTCGACAGAGTAAATAGAGAACAACTGTGGGAGATACTAACAACATACGGAGTAAGCCAACATCTAACCAACCTAATTAAAAGTCTCTACATCAACAACAGATGCACAGTCAGAACAGCAGCAGGCTACACAGATCACTTCGATGTTAGATCAGGAGAAAGACAAGGGTGCGTACTAGCCCCACTACTGTTTATTACATTCATGGACTATATATGCAAGTTAGCCAACCCATCAGAGACAGAGGAGATCAACGAGCTTCTCTCTGTAGACGATCAGGCGCTAATACACGGGGAAAAATAGAAGACATACAAGAACACTTAAATAGACACAACGGCACAGACACAAAATACAACATGAAAATCAACATCAACAAAACAGAAGTCATGAATAATGCAAAAGAGAAACAGAACATCAACATAACTATAGACGGCAGACAACTAAAACAAGTAAAGGAATTTTGATACCTAGAAAGTCTAGTGACAAACGACAATTCACAAGCAGCAGAAATAGACTCAAAAGGCAACAAAGCTTGTCAAATCATCGGACAGCAATCGCCACTAATGTCCAACAAGGAAATAACTCTTGAACAAAACAAGCACTCTACAATACAATCTTCATCACAACGTTGTGCTACCAATGCCAGTCCTGGACTCTAGATGCAAGAACAATAAGGAAAATAACATCTACAGAGATGAAATGTGTTAGACGAATGACAGGAAACAGTCTGAGAGATAAGATCAGAAATGAAGAACTAAGAAAAAAGCTAGAAATAAACCCCGCCATAGAATGTATAAAGAAACAACAAATAAAATGGGTTAGTCACGTGACAAGGCAGGAAGATCAAAACACAACACAACGAGCCTTCAATAAATGTTACAAGAACACCAGCGCCAAGGGCTGACCATGAAAAAGATGGTTTGATGAAATATTAGAAACACTTGGAAACATAACAGCAGCACAGGCAGACAGAAGAGAAAAACACCGCAGAGTCTATCTCCACTGACGCTGAAAGAGCCTTGAATGGGTACCGGATTTTTTTCTGGGAAAGTAACGCGGCACGAGCATAATACTGACCACATTACCCCAAAAATCATGTGCTGAAGGTCTGTAAAAGTTATGGTCACTAACACCATATTCCCTATACGCCACTTGGTGTGACGGGTCACTAACACCATATTCCCTATACGCCACTTGGTGTGACGGGTCACTAACACCATATTCCCTATACGCCACTTGGTGTGACGGGTCACTAACACCATATTCCCTATACGCCACTTGGTGTGACGGGTCACTAACACCATATTCCCTATACGCCACTTGGTGTGACGGGTCACTAACACCATATTCCCTATACGCCACTTGGTGTGACGGGTCACTAACACCATATTCCCTATACGCCACTTGGTGTGACGGGTCACTAACACCATATTCCCTATACGCCACTTGGTGTGACGGGTCACTAACACCATATTCCCTATACGCCACTTGGTGTGACGGGTCACTAACACCATATTCCCTATACGCCACTTGGTGTGACGGGTCACTAACACCATATTCCCTATACGCCACTTGGTGTGACGGGGGATCTTGACTTTTTTTTTTTTTAAGCTGAAAGGTACACGAGGAAAGAAAGAAGAAGACGACGAAGAAGAAGAAAAATAGAATACACAAACAAACAGATCAAATGGCTTGGTCACGTAATAAGACAGAATTATCAAAACGCAACACAGTCTTCAAAAGTCGGTGCGTGAACACTAGACTCAAGGGTCGACCACAAAAAAAGATGGATTGACGGAAAATTAGAAACACTAGGAAACATAACAGCAGAGGCCAACACAAGAGTAAGAGACCGCTAATTATATCTCCCCAAGACGTTGAAAGGTAAATTAGAAAGGAAAGTAGAGGGATAAACTTTGAAGTGTAGTGTCCTTGTGCTAGTTTACACTTAGCTTATGCATATGTCCTGTAGCATTCACTTAAAGAGCATTTGACACATTAAAAAAGGGGGAGGGGGGGCGGGATGAACAGACGTCCGCAGTTAATTGTAGTGGTGGGGTTGGAGGGGGTTTAACGTGTACCTTTTTAGAGAGGAAACACGGAAGTGACGATATCAATTTTTTTTTCCAACAGATTTGTTGTACTTCTAGAGGAAACGTGGAAGTAAAAATATCGATTTTCTTCAACAAATTTCTCGGCTAAGAATGCGGATCGTGTGTAGCGAAACGAGACATCAAAGAGCCGAAAGGTGAGATCAAAATGGAGGATAACTTTGAGATTGACAGATGAGTGGTCGTGACGTTGTTCGTTCATTCGTTGGGTGCCGTCGCCATTTCGGAGGTTGGCTACTACGGAGCGTCATTTATTTACTCTTGTCTTGAGTCAAAGGTCCACCTCTCGATATTCCAATTGTTTACGATGAATGACGATATCGTATGATCGGGAACAGTTGGCTGTGTTCCCTTTCTGTGCGGTTTCGCCTTATGTCTTTTGGCGTGTGCTGAGACTGCTATGATGGAGACTACAGCTACCTTTCTTTGTTTGGGAGATGAGATAGTAATTCGGATGACTCCACTGGCACGGGCGGTTGAGCAATTATGGACTTTAATTCGTTTGCAGTGATACCAGGGCCTTCCATAACCAAAGAACCAAAGGTCCACCTTTTGGAGTTATCAGCCCACTTTATTACTGGATTAGACTTTGTTACAAGATACGAACCATATCTGGAGGGGGGGGGGGGGAAGAGGTATGTTTATAACACTCAGAAACAAATTCACAAATAATCAACAGATAAACAAAACAAAACACAAAGAACAACACGCAGCCCGAAGCAGGATCGAACCCGTTCTCCTCGACACCGCGCCTTACCACTAGGGACTACGCAATAGGTACGGAAGATACCCCCTCCCTCCTTTTTTTTTTTGGGGGGGGGGGGGGGTAAGATATCAGAAAGGTTTCTCGCTGGCTAGAATGATCTTTGAAAATGCCATGAAAAATATACTAACAACAAAACAAATATCAGCAGGGCTGAAACTAAGAATGGCAAAATGTTACATCTTTTCAATATTTCTGTATGGTGCAGAAACATGGGCATTAGACAAGAAAACAGAACAGAAAATTGAAGCCTTTGAAATGTGGATATATAGAAGAATAGGTAGAATTGGATGGAAGGAAAAGAAAACAAACGATGAAGTTTTAAAACAACTAAAAATAACAAGAGAACTCATCATCATCATTGAGTGCCGTCTCCGCAACGAAGGTTGGCTACCATGGAGCACCATTCTGCTCTATCTCTTTCTTTGATGGTGCAGGTTGTCATCGGTTGATTTGTCCATCTTTTGATGTTACTCGTCCATGTTAATCTTGGTCTGCCTCTGCCTCTTTTACCTTGTATTTTCCCCTCCAGGATCACTTTCAGTAGGCTGTTGTGTCTTTTAACATGGCCTAAGAATCGCATTTGTCTTGTTCTAATTGTGTTCAGAAGTTCTCTTTTCATTTTTAGTTGTTTTAAGACTTCGTCGTTTGTTTTCTTTTCCTTCCATCCAATTCTACCTATTCTTCTATATATCCACATTTCAAAGGCTTCAATTCTCTGTTCTGTTTTCTTGTCTAATGTCCATGTTTCAGCACCATATAGGAATATTGAGAAGATGTAACATTTTGCTAATCTTAGTTTTAGCTCTGGTGTTATTTGTTTTGATGTTAGTATGTCCTTCATGACATTAAAATTACTTTTTTGCCATTCCTATTCTTTTGTTTATTTCAGTTGTACATTTTCCATCATTGGTTATAATATGTCCAAGGTAGTTATAGTTCTGAACTGTCTCCAGGTCTATTCCTTCAATTTTTATATCCACTTGTGGGTTTTGAGTATTTTCTTTGTTTATGATCATAGTTTTAGTCTTTTTGATATTCATATCTAGTCCATATTTTTTGCTTGTCGTGTTTATTTCATTAAGTAATTGTTGTAGGTCTTTAGGATTTTCTGCTAGTAGTACAGTATCGTCAGCATATCTTAGGTTATTGATTATCTTTCCATTAATTTGTAGGCCTGGCATCTCTATGATGTTTTTAAAGATTTGCTCAGTGTATAGATTGAACAAGCTTGGTGATAGGATGCATCAAAAAAAAAAAAAAAAAAAAAAAGAGAACTACTAAATACAATTAAGACAAGACACATGCAATTTTTTGGGCATGTTAAAAGATTCAACAGCCTACTAAAAGTAAAATTGGAAGGAAAAATACAAGGTAAAAGAGGCAGAGGCAGACCAAGACTAACATGGACGAGTAACACCAAAAGATGGACAAGTCAATCTATGACAGCCTGCACCATCAAAGCAAGAAACAGAATAGAATGGCGATCCATGGTAGCCAACCTTCGTTGCGGAGAAGGCACTCGATGATGATGATGACGAGAATGACCAGGCATACCACAGTGTCGACTCAGTAAAGAGTGGTAGCTTCCTGTTGTTGGTGTTGTTGTTGTTGACTTGCGTGTTTTGCCTACTACAAGGTAAGGCACAACTCGTTCAACCTCAGGCTGTCTTTCAGGTTATATTAGACTTCCTCTTCTTCCTCTTTTCTCTTTCTCACTGATACCTAAAAGGTGTCGTGGCTTATATCATTTGTCGTTCTTGAGCTGCTCGAACTGTCTGATTTAGTGATTTTCCTTTGTTGTTACATGTCTCTGTCACTGCATCTATCCATCTTGCATTCTCGAGAAGACCACCCTTAATGGTGATTGGTAAGGATTATTTCTGACCAGGTGGCCAAACCATTTAAGTTGTTGTTGTTCTATATATTCTTGGCAGGGTTTTGTTCCTACTATTTTTCTTATGGTTTCATTTGGTATTCTATCTCTTCTTGTGTTGTTTGTTATTTTTCTCAAGCATCGCATCTCACATGTATTGATCTTTCTTAATTGTGATTTAGAAACGGTCCATGTTTGACTTTCATAGCACAAAGTTGGTATGAAAATACTATTTATTATTTGTTGTTTAGCTGGCATAGAAATGCTTGGATGTCTTAGCAATAGTGAAAACTGCTATTATATTAGACAGATAATAATAATAATAATAATACAGAAAAATAAGTAAAGTACCCCTGTCACCCCAAGTGGCGTATAGGGAATATGGTGTTAGTGACCATAAATTTTACAGACCTTCGGCACATGATTTTTGGGGTAATGTGGTCGGCATTACGCCCGTGCCGCTTTACTTTCCCAGAAAAAAATCCGGTACCCATTTTTAAGGCTGGGTGAACCGGTAGCCGTCGGTTGTGATCGAAACCTCCCTCTTGTCCTTTGTAGTCCAGTTCACTAACCACTGAGCTATCGCGCCCCCACCCTTTTTGTTTGTTTGTTGTTGTTGTAAGATATCAGAAAGGTTTCTCGCTGGCAAGAATCATCAGGCATACCATAGTGCCGACTTCGTAAAGAGTGGTAGCTTCCTGTTGTTGGTGTTGACTTTCATGTTTTGCCTACTACAAGGTAAGGCACGACTCATTCAACCTCAGGCTAAGTCTTTCAGGTTATGTTAGACAGGAGACAAACAATAATAAATGGATATTATTATAGAGGGAAACTTCCAAGGAGATCATTTAAGCGAAGTTATCTGAGTGGCAGTGTTCCCTAGCGTTTGACTTTTCGCGGGTAGGCCCTATGCCACCGAGTACGGGTTCGATCCTGCTTCGATCCATATATATATTGTTCTTTGTTTGTTGAGGTGCGCGTGGCCGTGCGGCTAAAACCACTGTTCCGCTGGCTGAAAAGCTGACGCACGGTGTTCGAGGCCTGCGGTAGACAGAAAGGATTTTTTATATCGGGGGTGAAATAAAAATCATGAGTCTCACACGTCGTGGCGACTGCATGACCAAGCGGCCTCTCTGATTCTATCGTTGCCCCCCGACATACACCAGAGAGATAGTTTTTTTTTTTCTTTTCTTTTCTTCCTGTTGTTGATTATTTGTCATTTTTTCCGAGTGCTGTAAACATAGAATCAATTCAGAGGAAGAGGTATGTTTACAGCACTCGGAAAAATGACAAATAATCAACAACAGAAAAAAATATGGACCAAGGCAGGATCGAACCCGTACTCAGTGGCACAGCGCTTTGCCACGAAAAGCCAAACGCTTAGGAACTCTGCCACTCAGCTAACAAAAATTAGCTTCGTAGGCAAAGTCCTTTCGCGAAGGCCTTCCTATGACTATAGCATAAGGCTGCGATCACAGCTCGGAAATATTTTTTCCTGTTAAGACAAGTATCTCCCGGATAGGGTAGGGCTGAAAAAGCGAATTTACGAAGCTAATTTTTGTTAGCTGAGTGGCAGAGTTCCTAAGCGTTTGGCTTTTCGTGGCAAGGCGCTGTGCCACTGAGTACGGGTTCGATCCTGCTTTGGTCCATATTTTTTTCTGTTGATTATTTGTCATTTTTCCGAGTGCTGTAAACATACCTCTTCCTCTGAATTGATTCACTGATTATCGCCTCGGAAGTTTCCCTCTATAATAATATTCATTTATTATTATTTGTCTCCTGCTGTAAACATACCTCTTCCTCTGAATTGATTCGTATATTAGACAGCACTTGTCATCCAAAATTAAAAGTGAAATTCACTTTATTTTTACTTTGATCATAACAGTGGGAGCCGCGATAGCTCAGTGGTTAGTGAACTGGACTACAAAGGACAAGGGGTAGGGTTCGATCCCAACCGACGGCTTCCGGGTTCACCCAGCCTTAAATGGGTACCGGATTTTTTTTCTGGGAAAGTAAAGCAGCACGGGCGTAATACCAACCACATTACCCCAAAAATTATGTGCTGAAGGTCTGTAAAATAAAGGGTCACTAACACCATATTTCCATATACGCCACTTGGCGTGACGGGGGTACTTTACTTTACTTACTTGATCATAACAGGTTAGCTATCAAGGTGACACCGTTTTATTTCGCCATTTGGTCTGGTCGTAGGGTTGTCTGGTTTATTCTTCAGGTTAAAAAGGAAGGTTGTTTTTGTCAAGAAAATAAAAAACGGAAGATTTCCCGAAACCGAAATGGAATCCAGTGGTCACTGGCCAAGCAACTTAATGATTTAGTCTTTGCTGAGGACATAGCTCTCCCATCATATAACCATCAACAGATGCAGGATAAAATGAGCATAATTGAGGAGAGATCACAACAGAAACTGAAAATAAATAGAGATGAGGCCACAATTATGAGAATTAATGCATTTGGCAATAGTCAAATAACAATAGAAGAAATACTCCTACTAGACGTACAATCTTACATAAATATTTGGGCAGTAATATAGACAAAGAGGGAGGAACAAAGAATGATATCAACATAAGAAAAACAAAAGAATGATGAGCATTCGTCGCACTAGGAAATATATGGAAATCCAGAGAAATTAGGTTAAATAAAAAAATTACAATTTTCAACTACAATGTAAAGTCAGTCCTATAATATGGCTGTAAAACGTGGAGAACAACAAAAATGACAATCATGAAGATACAGACTTTCATTAATGGCTGCTTGCGCAGAATAAAAGGATGTAAATAGCAGGACAAAATCACTAAGATAGAATTATGGAAAAGTACCAGTTAAATACCAGTGGATAAATAAATACAGGAAAGACGATGGCGCTGGATAGGACACACACTGCGGAAGCCAACTGAGGGTATTACACAACATGTCCTTTCTTGGAATCCCCAGGGGAAAAGACAAAGCGGAAGACCAAAATATTATTGGATAATACAGAAGGAAGCAGAGATGAAGATGATGGGGAAGACGATCTTAAAAGAATGGCAAGAAACAGAACGACTTTGAAAGTGTTTGTTGAAGACCTATGCTCCACAGAGAGCTGAAAGGTAGAAAAAGATACGAGTGTTAACTATCAAGGTGGCGCTGTTTGATTTCTTCTCTTGTCCTGGTTTTATGGTTGCCTGGGTTTTTTTTTTGCAGGTTAAAAAGGAAAATTGTTTTTATAAGCAAAATGTTCGTTCATTTCTCATTTCCCTTTCAGCGTCGAGGTGAGATATAGTTTGCGGTCTTTTGCTCGTCTGCACATCTCTCCTGCTGCCATTATTCCTAGTGTTTCTAATATCCCGTCAATCTTTTCGTGTTTGGCCGTGAGTCTGGTGTTCTCGTAACGTTTATTGAAGGCTCGTTGTGTTTTGATCTTTCTGCCTTGTCACGTGGCCAAGCCATTTTATCTATTGTTTCTTTATACATTCTATAGTAAAAAAGTAAAGTACCCCCGTCACGCCAAGTGGCGTATAGGGAAATATGGTGTTAGTGACCCAATATTTTACAGACCTTCAGCACATGATTTTTGGGGTAATGTGGTCGGTATTACGCCCGTGCTGCTTTACTTTCCCAGAAAAAAATCCGGCACCCATTTAAGGCTGGGTGAACCCGGAGGCCGTCGGTTGGGATTGAACCCTACCCCTCGTCCTCTGTAGTCCAGTTCACTAACCACTGAGCTATCGCGGTTCCTTTTATATATTCTATGGCGGGGGTTAATCCTAGCTTTTTTCTCAGTTCTTCACTTCTGATCTTATCTCTCAGACTGTTTCCTGTCATTTGTCTAACACATTTCATCTCAGCAAAGGTTATTTTTCTTATTGTTCTTGCATCTAGGGTCCAGGTCTGGCATTGGTAGCACAACGTTGGAATAAAGATTGTATTGTAGAGTGCTCGTTTTGTTCAAGAGTTATTTCCTTCTTGGGCATTAGTGGTGATTGCTGTCCGATGATTTGGCAAGCTTTGTTGCCTTTTGAGTCTATTTCTGCTGTTTGTGAATTGTCGTTTGTCACTAGACTTTCTAGGTATCTAAATTCCTTTACTTGTTTTAGTTGTCTGCTGTCTATAGTTATGTTGATGTTATGTTTCTCTTTTGCAATATTAATGACTTCTGTTTTGTTGATGTTGTATTTTGTGCCTGTGCTGTTGAGTCTATTTAAGTGTTCTTGTCTATCTATTGACCTTTCGAGCCGTAACCGGCCCATAGGGCGTAGACCAAGATACACCTTCTCCTATATGGATTTTTGTTCTAGCAGTTTTCTTTTAAAGATATTTTATCAATCTCGCCATCTGTCTCTGTTCTGTGCAAGCAGTTCTATCTCATTGAGGGAGTGTTCTTGTATGTCTTCTATTTTTCCCCCATTTATTAGCGCCTGATCGTCTACAGAGAGGAGCTCGTTGATCGCCTCTGTCTCTGATGGGTTGGCTAGCTTGCATACATAGTCCATGTATGTAATAAAACAGTAGGGGGGATAGTACGCACCCCTGTCTCACACCTGATCTAACTTCGAAGTGGGCTGTGTAGCCTGCTGCTGTTCTGACTGTGCAGCTGCTGTTGATGTAGAGACTTTTAATTAGGTTAGTTAGATGTTGGCTTACTCCGTATGTTGTTAGTATCTCCCACAGTTGTTCCCTATTTACTCGGTCGAATGCTTTTTCCTGGTCAATAAAAGCTATGTACAAAGATCTTAACGACTTATCGTAAACCATTTATGGTACTTTATGTTATGGTACTTTATGTTATGGTACTTTATGTTATGTTACTGGCACTACACGTGTTGTGTAATCTACCAGTGGGCCCAATTGCTACCTACTACTCATGCTACTACCACAACAACATTAGAAAGTAATTGAGACTACCCGATACCAGATCCTATTGAAACCTATCCAAAAAAGGGCTCTGTGATATCACAACATAAAAATACACTTTCTAATTTGGTAAAAATTAATAGAGCACTGACAATTTTACATTAATTACATGTCATTTCTTATTTCAAAATGTACCATAACATCTTCTCAACATTCCTTTACGGTACAGAAACGTGGGCATTAGACAAGAAAACAGAACAGAAAATTGAAGCCTTTGAAATGTGGATTTATAGAAGAATAGGTAGAATTGGATGGGAATGACGTCTTCACCTTCGTTATGAATGGACGGCTGACGTCATTTTACCCATTACCGCCCCTGCTCGCAATGCTGAAGATGTCACTCCCTTTCAGTGGTTCCACGCGGGCAGGCATTCAATATAGGTGGCGTTGTTAGATCGTGCTTGACGTCATTTCATATTTAAATGTTCGTGTTCATCTATTTTAAGAATACCAGACGTTCCTGAATTCCAGGACAAGTCCAGAGATTTAGTTCCTTGTACCCAGAAAAAAAATTATGTTCCCGGATTATCCCCGATTTCACAAATAGTCCCGGATTTTCCGTGTTCATTATTAGTATGGTTTTCATTATCATTATCATTGAGTGCCGTCACGCATCGAAGGTTGGCTACCATGGAACGCCATTCCACTCTGTCTCTTGCTTTGATGGTGCAAGTTGTCATAG